>CM074723.1:371536362-371893862 GCA_037306005.1 Rhinophrynus dorsalis | reverse complement strand
TACTCCGGATTTCCTCCTTATTTCACCTAACGTAGGTCAAAAGATTAGATTTTAGGGCAGTAGTTCTTCAATACACCCCTAATATGCAATGTGGAATACTAAAGACACCACTCATGTTTTAGCGCTAACTATCAACAAAGGTACAGTGTTGCCTGTAAAACACACACACACGCATGCAAAGGCACACACGCATGACACATAAATATCGTGTGTCTTTTTGGCCTTCTGTGTGACCATGTTATGTTTAATCTCAGGTGCTGGTTATGACTCAAAGTCCAAGGGTGTACCCTCTAAGACAGGCATGTCAGACTCAAATGTGGGTGAGGGCTGGATACTCTGTTCTCTCTGGTTGATGTTGTCTGTGTTATTATTTTGTTTGAGAGGTCTGGAGAGAGGTACTCCTGTGTACCCCTCTGGCACTCAAAGGGGTTATATGTAAATAATCTGCTTCTCTGGTATGGCAGGTCTGATAATAAGCCCAGTGTCTAACCTCTAGAACAGTTTTAGGCATCTTTTGGCTCCCTAGCAGTTGGAAACCTATAAATCACCAGCCAGCCAACAGCTAGAAAGCCAAAGTTTCCCCACCCCTGCTCTAGAATGTGAATTCAAACTAACCTGATCTAAATTAGAATTTGGATTAGGAGGGCTGCATTGAAATTAAAAAGTGAAATCCTGTTGTGGGGCCACTTGGCTCCAGTGCTGCATATTTGACATGGCTGGTCTTTGAGGTAGGGAGCATGTCTCAGTCTGAGGTGCTAAGGGGCCGTAAAAATTCCACTCACCCCTAAAGGTTAGTCTTAGTCCTCTTGTTGGCAAGGTGTATGAATGTGTTCTCTGAATTGTAGGGTTCATCATGAACTTATTCTTTCTATAAGTAACTAGCAATGAAATGGAGAGCATACATAAAAGAATTGCTTTACCTTGTTTCTGCATATTGGGGTCAAAAGAAATCTATCACTGATTTTACATGTCTGTGTGCGCACACACTTTACACAACATTCTTATAAATAAACTCCTGACATACACAATTGGAGACAGGCTGTAACTGGAAACATGGCTTATAGAGACTTGGGATCAGGGTGCTGGGAGCAAATATAGACTTTGTAATAGACTGTATCCCAGAAAGACTGGCCATTTCTTCTACTTTTAGTGAGCTGTATTATGAATCCAGAAAATACAAGAATATTTCCGACCAGTTCCATTGGTCTTTACCTTTCTTACACGCATATAAAACAGGATGATTCATTAGGAAGCTGTAATATTATTGTGATGACACAGTGGCTTCCTATTGCCCTGCTGAAGTGAGTTTTGGATGACGGCCATATTGGTTTCCAAAATGTACAAGACAATTGAATTGAGGATTCTGATGTGAAAAATTACATAGTGCACTTTGACACTTTGCAAAAAATACAGGGGTCCTATCACTTTTAAAAGTGTTGCAGGTTAATTAAAAATTACAATTTCCTTTGTGTATGTTCTGAGGTGCATCGTACCTCTTCTTCTTCTTTTTTTTTTTTTTTTTTTTTTTTTTTTTTTTTTCTTTCTTTCTTTTAATCTATTGTTTAAGAGAACTTGTCACCATTTTTCTAGGTCCTTTCCCTAGTGAGAACTTCATTCTTGAATGGATTTGCATGACTTTAAATTATCAATATATGCCACCCCATTGGTGGAAACTGATGGATTTTATCAGCCTAAAAAGGTGCATAGAGGTACTTTTCTGGACATTTTAGTAATTACGCAGGCTTAACCCTTTTGAGCGCCAGAGTGATACGCAATGCATTGCAATGCTTTGCATACACCTCTGACACTCAGTAGGTTAGTATGAAACATCTCTGCAGAGATTAGATTGCCTAACTACAAAATCCAAAAAATCTCAAACTATTAGCCTGTTTGCTAAACAAAAAAACACTATGTATAGGTGCTTTAAATGGATACATTTCATTAGCCTAGGCTGTGTAGGTATCAGGCCTGCTTTTAAACAAAAGTGTAAACCCACTAAATAAAGTGTGTGTTAGGACTGTATGTCAAAAGAAAAGTTCACAAATTCTAGCTATGTTCACACGAAACAATAGGTTTGCTTTGTGAACCTCCATAAAAAGGTTGTTTCACAGATGATCACTACACTAATGTCGCTTTTGTGAATGTATACAGTAGATGTATCGAAGTAATTGGACAGAAATACAAAAAGAAAGCAAATAAACATGGCTGCAGAAATATTAATAAGGTCACCAGTCAAAGTTACTGGTCCACCCAATGCTAAACAGATCAGCAGCATTTTTTTGTTCTCACTTGACTTGCTAGTCATGGAGTAATAGAAATTTCCATTTAAGATGCTTCTAATATATAAACATTTACTTTTCGTTTCACAGCTCCAGAAAATACTATTGTAAACTCTTAGAAACCGCCATCAGCAGCTATTAACCTGATTAAACCAGAAATGGAAATTACATTTTTTATGAATATTTTTATCTTATTTCATTAGATAAGCATACAAACTTTCTAAAAGAGTGAGCTCAATCTATATTGTATGTAAAACCCTCCACAGTCACCTTTGACACGTTTTTGCTTAATACAACCTCCTAAGTGAACAGTGGAGTTCGAGCCCCTTTGCGTCTTGTACTTATGTGCTGTGTAAGTTTAGTGTCCGTTGACTTTTATTGCTTGGGTTATCCAGGTACTGGATGGCCCTGGGGAACTCCGGTATCACAGGGATGGGAGTGAAGTCCTTTCTCCTTTTTTCCCACCTCTGGAGCTTCGTGTTGGTATATCTCCATTACCTATGTTCCATATTGGATGTTAGAGAAAATAGGATTTTAGCGTTCTTACCTGTTAAATTCTTTTTTTTTTTTTAGTCTATATGGAACACAGGTTGCTAGTATAATAAGCATGACAGCAGGGATTCAAGATTACCTTTCTTTTCCAAGTTGGGGCTAGTATGGCACAGAGATGGTGTCAAATCCAGAATTTAAAAAATGACAGCAGAGCAGCCATTGCTAGAAGGATCACTGTCCAGTGGAGAGAGAATCCTTGGAGCAGGGGCCACCCTAATGACAGAGCCTCAGGGATTAGAGGACTCTACTACTAGAAATAGGGATTCTCCACTGCAATAGACACACACCTGCCTGAGAGGGAAGGGTCTATTACAGCTGCCCAGCAGCTGGTGGGAAGTGGAGGATCTCAGGCTTGGATCAAGCAGGATTGCTGAGCCTGGGCTACATATCCTTAAGCAACTCAAATCCTATGACTGCTTCTCATCACCCTCAACCGCATCTGGCTTTCAGCAATCCAGGGGAGTCCAGTGAATTAAGAACCTTACAGTCTGGGGCCAGGGATGGTGGTCTAGAAGGCATCTAAAGCCTGTTGGCAGCCTCTGGTATTGTATTTTGACTACTCTAGCAAAACTTCTAGGCAGGAGGGAAGGGACCCTTGTCACCCAGAAGAAATCCGTGCTCAGTCACCCCAACAGTCAAACGCCCAGTAGAGGTGAAGGACTTATTTGCCTTTCAGACAGTTGTGCCCTTGGTTCGTTGTGCAGGTGTGTGTTCACACCTTGGATTCATATTTGCTCCTGTTCATCTCTATTAAAACTGTTTTGAATGGTCTTTCTGTCTCTCCCTGAATACTGTGGGATAACTTTGGTATATCCCCATGGTTCCTGTGTTCCGCATTGGACAAGAGAGAAAAGGGAATTTTTGTGTACCTAGCGAAAAAGCCTTTCTTTTTAGTCCATGTGGAACACAGGACTTACATCCTGAAGAAGATTTATAGGCAGGGGTTCCTTTTTGAGTTGTCGTTTTTGTTTTTTTCCTTTCAGCCTACTCCCTCTTTTGTCTCTCTTGTTTTTGATCTTTGCTATTTGTTAAAACTGAATGTGTTTGGAGGGGGAAAAGTGTGGAATAGGGAGGAAGTTTCTGCCTCCAGCGAGCATGAAGGCAAATATCCTGCCCTTCTCTCCAGGTATATTTGACTCCATGGTTTCCATTTTCAATATTTATTAAGCGTAAATAAATTCTCATACATCTGTACAGCACACAGGAACCATGGGTAAAGTCACCTCCTCCAGCAGGGCAGGGTACTCGATCAAAAGAGATCTCTGAAGTGGAGACTGCTTCCAATATCCACTTCAAACCCCCCCACACACACATTACAATGGCTGGATGCAGAGTAAAATATTATATTGGGAAGCTGCCTGTTTTCTCCTGATAGCCTTTAGGTTGTCTTCTGTCTCTGGCCTCTACTGCTAGTTTGAACTAAAGCAGAGAGTTCAGGCACCTGGGTATGGAGAAGAATGACTTGCGGAGGCTTCCTTATCCTCTTGTTTTTCTTTGATCGTCCTCTTGGCTTACTCATATAGGAGCCTGAAGAAAATGGATCCTTTTCCTTACAGTGCACAGGTTCCCTTGTCTGGCAGCCACATTTTCTGAGTGTTGAGTTGAAGCCTGATTAGCACTGCATTCTGTGGTGTGTTGTAACTACACATAAATTCAGGAAGTGTTCTGAAGTTCCTCTATTTGTATTTACTGTATTTAACCCTTGAACTGCCTTTCTGGTTTTACTTTCTAACTGGGTTTCTATTCTATTGTTTTATATTTTATACTTGGTCGCTGTACATTTAAGATTAGGCATACACAGTGGACATATTGGATGGGATGCTTCTCTGGGACATCTGCTTCTGTTAGTATTTTTGCAGCACACTATACAATAGCCCCTGGGTACCCTTGGTATTGGGAAGGATGGGCTTTAATGGCGGCTGGAGAGTCACCACGTCATATTGATCTACGAAGTTTTCCCATAAGTCCAGGTTTCTTGGATTAGGAAGGGGGGTGGTCCTATGCTGACCTGCTTCCTTTTTTTGATAAACCTGCTAGTCAGAGACTGGTCTCTCCTTCCTTGCTTTCCACATTAACCCTTTGCAGTCAACACTTTTATGCATATTTTAAGTACTTTTATTTTATGTTTTCTACTTTTCTGCTTCAAGGGGTCTCTTGGCTGTCTTAATCTTGCCCATGTCTCCCTTTAGCTATAAGTCTACTAATGTTTTGGGGGTCTTTTTAACCCATCTTCCCTCATGCCAGATTGGACGCCTTATGGAATTTTCTGTGTTTTTTTTGCCCTTCTCCACCTCATCTGCTGATCAAGAGCTCTTGCATGGGTTGAAACATTAATTTCCTCATTCCGTTCAGTCCCTTCATCTATTCAGGGGGTCTTAGACTCTTTGTCTCACAGCCATTCTCCGCCACCCAAAAGGAGCTTGAGCCATTTTATGGAGGGTGATGTACCCATTATATTCCTCTACTGAGGAAGGGGAAAATTCATGTGGATGAACTAGATTTGTCTTTCTCTCTTGTCTTCTTATGAGGAAGACCCTGGTTCGTCCACTGAGTGTTTTATTTGGGCTGTCTTGGAGACACTTAAAGGGATAGAAATGTTTCAAAATAAAAGCAGCTTCAGTTATTCTTCATAGTATTTGGGCCATGTAGAGTGTTCTTTCAATACTGTATGAGTTGTAGTTCAAGAGTAATTGAATGATAAAGTATCCCCCCCCCGCCCCTTTTACCCAGTGTAAGCCACCTCCCCTCAGATATGGAATCTGGTGTTAAGAACAGACAGCTCACAGCAAAGGACAGTCTTCTTACTGTGAGAACAATGAAAATTCTGCCCCCGTTGACAGGTTTTTCCCTTATGCTAATTGAAGATTATCCCTCTCTTCAAGCCATCTGGACACTACCTTTCTATTCTGAGGTGAACAGTGTTACATCAGTAAAATTACTCTTGAACTACAACTCCGACAGCATTGAAATAATATTTTCCATTGCCCAAATACAATGAAGATTAATTTGGGCTGCTTTTATTTTGAAATATTACTATCCCTTTAAGGTCTGATTCTTCAGGCTCTAGCTCCTCTTCCCCTGCATTCAGGAGGTTGCCTTTTTTCCCTCTTCACCATACCTTCTACAGTTTCCCTTTAAGGATATTTGAATAGTGATAGATTATAGTCCTCAATGTATCCCAAAGCTCCTTTGTTATTCCATGAGCTTCCTAACTAGAGTCCATATCAAAGTGGCACTTCACTTGTTAATTCACTCTAAAGTTACACTTTCCCTTTAAGTATATTTTACTAGTGATATGTTCTAGTTCTCAGTATCCACACACGATATTTCTAGTAACTGTGCTAACAAGATACCTTTGATTGACATCACTGTGTGCCTCATGGCTACACAGAAATCAAATTGGCATCCCTTGAAAAATTCTGTCTCCAATGATAACTAATTTCTAATGGTAATCATTCACAATACCCACACATGATATTTACTAGTAAGCGTGCTAAAAAGATACTTTTGATTCACAGCACCGTGTGCCTCATGGTTACACAGGAATCAAATTAGCATCCAGTGAACACTCTGCGTTTACTAGATGTAAGTGCTATCAGCAATTATTTTCTAATGGATAAACAGTGCCTGTATGATTGTGCGCTTCATAGCTACACACTAAATAGCAATGCACCGAAATCTGGATAACTTCTTCTAAATATATTATTAGGTCATATTTCTTGTTTACGAATCACTCATGGATACATTTTATATCCGTTTTTAAATGTTTTTATTTGCTTGTTAGATATTCATAAAATTGTAGGGATTAGTGTCTTTATTTTTGCTTGGAATATCCGATTAAAAACATTGAACTGGCTTCCACTATAGCCTGTATGACAAAACTATATTTATAGAAGGTTTCGATAAACAATTTAATCATAGGGCTGTTGTATTTCTGTTCAATCTTCTTTTTTTCTTCTTTTTTATTTTTTGTATATATTTTAAATTTTGAAGCCTGCGATGGAAATATTCTCATAAAGAGGTACAAAAATTAGATAGTTATCTTGTAAAGGCTAATTTTTATGCCCTGTTTCCTATCTGCCTTTTCCATTGCATGAGCTAGTGGGACTATGGCCTTTTGGTGGTGGGGATCTGCTTCTGGATGCTGTTTGTGTAGGTAAGTCTAAGGAGGATCTGTTCCAAGATACTTGAAGCTAATGTGCATTTCACTGAACAGTCCTTTAACGTCACCAGGTCCACTGGAAAAGCCTCGGCTCTCTGTGGCTGTTTTCCCCACTCTGGCACTTATGATTTGGTTGACTGACTAGTTTTCCCAGAAGTCTTTGTGTCTTCCACTTGTAGACAAGCTACTGTTTAGCCTGGAATTAAGAAAGTTATCAACCAAGCCACTAGAGGCAAGAGTACTTTGTTGCCCCATGTTACTCCTAAGTGTTTATTTTTTCTATGGAAGACTCATGGTTTTCACTAACCCTGCCTGTATGGGCACACAGGGCACAGATTCCCTTGGTAGATCAGGCTCTTTCCACTTGGTCAGGTAAGAAGCCTGTGCAGAAGCCTTAAGCTGACAAATCTACCTCTACGTGTCTTGTAGTGGTCTGGTCCCCCTCAGGCAATGGCAGGTCATCTATGATTTTTTCCAAAGTGTGGTGGGCCTTTTATGTGGCAGACCAGTGGGTTTTGCAGGTACTTTCAGAAGGGTACTGCACAGATGCAAGTACCCTCCTCTAAATTGCTTTTCATGTCCAGAATTCCTCTTGATCCTGGTCATCTTCATCTATTTATAGACTCTAGATATGCAGGTTTTGGTGCCTCTTACTTCTCAAGAAAAGTTCACAGGCTTTTGTTCCAATTTTATTCCCAAAAAAGACTGTCACCCTATTCTGGACTTAAATCCCTTCAACAGATTTGTTCTAGCTCCTCGGTTGAAATGGAGTCTTTGTGTTTTGTCATCTCCAGCGTATTTTAAGGAGAGCTGTTGCCTACCTGGGATATAAAGTGCATGTATCTGCATGTTCCCGATCATGGAGACAGTCCACGTTACCTGTTGTTTGCCTTCCAAGACTATCATTTTGAATTTACCACCCTTCCATTTGGGCTGGCCTTTGTTCCCTGGGTGTTTTACAAAGGTTATAATCGCTATGGAGTCTCACATCCACTTCTTAGAGATTTCCCTGTCCCCCTACTTGGGTAACCACCTGCTGAAGGCCCTTTTCCAAAGAGGCTTTGTGTCTTCAGATTCAGACTTGCATGTCTATTCTAGAGTAATATGGTTGGATTCTTCCTTAGTTCCACCCCAGGTCCTTCATTTTTCATCATGGGGAATGTAGGTGTTCCTGCAAGAGGACTAGATTCTGTTGTTGCATCAGGAGTCTCATGCTGTACTGTTACCATCTGTGACCGTGCAAGAGTACATGAAGGAGCTGGGCTTTCTAGTTTCTGCAGACAGCAGCATTATCTCTCCCATCTTGTGTCCCTGACCCATTGGATAAAGGAAGCCCAAAGGTCCCACCTCGCTCTGGAATGGCCACAGGTTATCCAAAATTGGGTCGTAGTCACCATGGATGCCAGTCTTACAGGAGCTCACCCTCTGAATTATTGTGAATTAAATTTTCTGTTTACTTAAACATGGATTTTGTCCCAAAATAAACATATTAACATAAACATTTTAAAATGTCATTGTGAAGGCAGTGTGCCTGTTAGAGTAAAAAAAATATTTAATGGGTAGTTTACAATTTCTTTGGTATAGTAAAATGTCACAGCTTGAGAAAAGCTGGGAGCCTCTGGTCTAGACCAAGGGTAGACAACCTACGACCCTCCCATCTATTCAGCCATCATTCCCACGATCCTCCGTCATCCATTACCTGAGCATTTAGCGAGTTATAGTCCATCAAGCCTCAGGGTGCCATACTTTGGTTTAGACTATAAGCCATTGGTGGGTAATAGTGGGCCATGTGACTTTTGCAACTTTCAGTCTTTTTCTTTTTTTTTTCTTAGTACAGTAAGCAGAGGAAATGCCTTGTGCGCTCTCTCCCCCCCCCTTCCCCTCCCCTCTTTCTTGTTACTCAAATAATTCTTCCCTTTACACTTGCAGTGTTCTCCGTGGGTGCTAGGGAGTTAGCAATGCATGTAAGACTTCTCTAGCATCCAAGGGCTTAATCACATTTTTAACCCATTATAGAGAGTTTAACTCTTGAAGGACCAGACTGTATGCATTCATGCATTGCTTTGCTCATGCATAATGCACTTTAAAGGGTTGACTGTATATATGACCTTAGTATTGAATCCCTGTGTTTGTCTTAGAGTTGTGCCATATCACCATTTCTATCAGCCTGCAATTATTCAGGAACCTAAAGTATTGCAATTCTGGGTCAAGCCATCTTCACCACAAGGGTAAATGAAAATTTACAGTGACTGAAATAGAAATGTAGGAATTTAACCCCTTGGTTATTAGAGAAGCATCAAAAGAAATGCATTGGCAGTGCTAGGCGTTGTAGTCCTGTCTTGCATTTAAAGGGATAGTAATACTTGAAAATAATTTTATTTTATACTGTAACCCTTAAAAAAAAAAAAAACGTTCTAATGCTCAGATTTGGAATCCAGTCCCGGGACCGGCTGCGGCTCTCCAGAAGCGCAAAGATCACGATCTTTAAAAATATTTTTTTTCATTGGAATGGTCTACAAAGTGTGCTTGCAAGCCATTCGCACTTTGTACACAGTTCCAGTTAAGTAGTTCTTTTTAAAGATTGTGAACTCTGCACTGCTAAAGAGCTGCCGGTTGATCTGTGGACAGGATTCCAAATCTGTCCACTAGATGGCAGACTTGGCTGAAACAGCCAGGAAAAGGGACATTTACTTGTGAATATCTCCCAAACCAAAAGGTTTGGGAGATGAGACTTGTATCATTTTTAATGTTTTTTTAAGGGCTACAATATAAAATTATTTTCAAGTACTACTATCCCTTTAAAGGGATAAAATCCCCACTTGAATTAGTGGGGAATGATGTCCGCTCCATTATTTGCATTTACAGCACCTGATCAGCAAAAAATTTTTTTTGGTTTGTTGGCAATAAACGCACACACACAGAAATAATACTGAAGTCAATAGTGAAGTCTTCAACATATTGTTTTGCATTGCAATAGATACCTTCATTCATTGAAATGGTTAAGAGCCCAAATTATATCAATGGGATTTTTTTTTTGTCCTCTAACTGTTCTCCTTTTGCTAATGTGTATGCAGTCCAGTCCAATAGTGTTAGTTTTTTCAGTCATCACGTACAATATAAATAAGCATATTTAGGACTGTCAACTTGTTTCTCCACAAGGTGGCAGAATAAGTTCTTAAGACTCTGCCATATTATTTTACATTTTCTTGTGCATGGCTGTGGTGAGCGTACCAACAGGTTAGCATGTATGTGTATGTATACTTTGGTCATGTAGTGTGTGTGTGTGTGTGTGTGTGTGTGTGTGTGTGTGTGTATAATATAAATATAATGTATATATGTAAAACAACAAAAAAAAAAAAACAACACAAATACACTCCTGTGAATAAAGCTTTTGTTGGTTCTTTTTGATCTCTGGATTCAATTGTATAATATTGACAATTTTGTTTAGTGAGTAATTCCCAAATTCTCCCCACAGGATCCTAACTAGCCATGCCTTCAGGATTTCCCTGCTTGTGTACAGATGAGTTAATGAAATGACTGAGCCTTTGATTAACTCCCCTTGTTCACAACCAAGGAAATCTTAAGACAAGGCCTGTTATGCATCCTGAGGAGAAGCTGGGATCCACTACCTTAAAATGGACAGTGTTGCCTAAAAATGAAAAAAGGGTTTGTAACATTTATATATGTTTTTATCCTTTCGAGTGCCAGAGAGGTACATGACTCATTTCAAAGTGATATGTTGCGCACCACTTTGGCACTTATAGGGTTAAAAAAAGCCTTTGTATGGTAGAAGTTTCAAAAATCATAAATATGTACATGGTGAAAAATGCTACAAAAAGAAATCAAAACCTAAAGCAGTGGTTCTCAATCTTTTTTGTTCAGGGCACCCCTAACACACAATCTAGAACATTCGGAGCACCCTTAACATATGTAATGTACTTTATCAAGGGCATAATGATGGGTACAATACATAAATATACAGTTATTATTAGGTCTTACAATCATAATAACAAAACTAAACATATTGTGCAGAACAATTTCTATTAATCTTTATTTAAAAGTCCATTTTTGTTAGTCTTCATAGAAAATGTGAGGCACCCTAAGATGATGTCCGTGGCACACCAAAGTGCCACAGCACCCTGGTTGAGAATCACTGCCCTAAACATGTTATTCTGTGTGATTACAAGAGTTTGGTTGTTCAGACTCTGATCTCTCCTAGTTGTCCGTTTACTTCAGTTTGATGTGTTGCACTTACCAGGACCTTCATAAGAAAACACAATTTAAACAGTCATACATTTCTGCCTATGCATCCGTATCAAAAGCGTGTTTACACATTTTAGTGCTTTTTGCACCTAGTACATGTGTTGGCTATGAATACATCATGGGTATAAACCATATTTATTTTTAGGGGATACTGATTGTATAAAATGGTATGTCAAGGAATGTAAGGTTTAATCCTTTGATTGCCAGAGGGGTACGCAACATGTTGCAAAGCAATCAGAGAATGATAGATAATGGCCAGAAGTGGAGCATTATTAGTGCACCATAAGTAGGACAACTGAAAATTCCCACTGAATAGGTGTGTGTGTGTGTGTGTGTGTTTATATCAGCAAATCATGGGTATTTTTGTCTTACTTTTGGGAGGATTTCTTTGGACATATCAGATCCAAAAGGACACAGGGTAAATATAAAGATTCTGGGGTCCCCTTAACCCATTTAATTCATTGCTCCTCATGACGGGCTAGGATTCCTAGGGAGTATTCTGGTTCCTTTTGTCCTTCCTGCACTCCAACTCTGATGCCCTCCACGGCAGCACAGGAACCAGTTTGGGTTAAGACTGATTTCTTCAGTTGCCTCTATTCCCTTATTCAAGGGGTTTCTTATCTTTGCCTGGGCCCTCTAGTCCCCTTGTTAGGTACCTAAGCCCTACTATATTTGGGGCCATTCACAATTGGTTGATACTTCCTCTTTCAGGTCTCGCAGACCTATAATTCTAGTTCTTCATTTCCAAACATCTTC
Organism: Rhinophrynus dorsalis; assembly: GCA_037306005.1. Lineage (NCBI taxonomy): Eukaryota > Metazoa > Chordata > Amphibia > Anura > Rhinophrynidae > Rhinophrynus > Rhinophrynus dorsalis. The sequence goes on along the minus strand of CM074723.1, from coordinate 371,881,850 downwards.
CACTAATGTAAAAAGGTGGTACCCATATTTCCTTTCAATCACTTTTTCTCTGTCGTCCAATACAGCTTACAGGTAACTCTGGGAAGGCGACCGCCCCTTTAAGTAGGCAGGAACAATTCTTAGAATGCAGGATGGAGCTTTCCTTCCCTTCTTAGCTGGTCACCAGCCAATCCCCAATCAGTTAGATTTGTTCCCTGAACAGGAAAGACAAGAGAACAGTTCTGCTTGATTTGTAGTTTAATTTATTTTTTTCCTGTTAGATAGGGGATGTAGAAATCTCCCATTAGGCGGATTGCAGTTACTTACTTCCCAATGGCGGATGGCTCAGTTAACGGGTACTGTTTGTGGACCTTCCAACCATGGGGAACCCCCCTGCGTTATTCAGGTCTTTAGCACCTAAACCTCAGGATATACCTGACGTGTCAGATTCTTCTGAGGAGGAATTTTTGGTGGATTCAGATGAGGGTGAATGCTCTCATGGGGTTTGCTCTCAATTTTTGGGGACCCTTTTGAGGCTGACTCTGAGCCCTCTGCTGAAGGTCTTATCAAGGCAGTTCTCAATACCTCGAACATTCTCCCTTTTTCTGAGGGTCTGAAGACTACTTCTGACATCTTCCAAAGGCCTAAGAAGCAGCGCACTGTCTTTCCACCTAATCCCACTCTTGACCAAGTTGTTCTAAATGAGTGGAAGACCCCTGACAAGTGTTTGTCCTTGCCTAAGGAGTTTGCTAAGCTGTACCCCTTCTCTTGGCTGAGTGGGCCTCCCCCCCCAAGATGGATGCCCCTTTCTCTAGGCTTTCTAAATCCATGGCTCTGCCTGTGGTGGATGCCTTCTGCTCTCATGGAATTGACTGATAGGAAGGTTGAGGCTTTCCTAAAATCTACATTTGCGACTTTAGGTGCATCTCTGCAACCCACCTTTGCTTCCGCATGGGTAAACAGGGCCATTGCTGTATGGGCAGAACAGCTTACTTTACTGATGCTTTTCGTCAGGGTGACCCCAGAGCTGACTTGCTGCGGCTCTTGCCCATCATTTCTGAATCTCACTAGGGCTTTCTGCCCTGTCTGTGGCAGCCAGGCATGCACTCTGTCTTAAAGTCTGCAGATTATATTTCCTTCCCTTTCTCTTCCCTTTTTGGGCACTTCTGTATTTGGGCCGAAATTGAAAAATCTCATCAGTGAGGCTACTGGAGCCAAGAGCACTTTGTTGCGCTTGGTACCCAAGAAGAAGCCTCAACTCAGCAGACACCATCTTTTTTGTTCTTACCAGACTGAAGCACGTGGCACAGTTCCTCAGGCTCCACGCTCCTCTATCAAGCCCAATCAGTGGAAGCCCAGGCACTCCTACACCGAACCCAAGTCCACCAAACCTTCGGCATGACTTGCCGAAAACCGGACCCCACGCACCAGTGAGTGGCCGTTTGCACCATTTTCTCAGTGTCTGGACAGACACTGTGGCAGATCTGTGGGTTTTACAGGTAATTTCTGAAGGGTACAGGATTCTCTTCACTTCTCTTCCTCCCTTCAGGTTCTTCCTTTCTCGCACACCTCAGGGACTCGAATGCTTTGTCTTTTCAATGGTGCTATTCATGAAAGTTCTGGAACTGGTTCCCTACCCAGAAATAAGTTCCAGCTTCTATTCCAACCTATTTGTGGTATTCAAGAAGGATGGCAGGCTGCCGTCCTATTCTGGACCTCAAGGATATCAATTCCTTTGTGGTCAAGACTCATTATCACCAAGAGTCCTTAAGATCGGTGATTGCGGTGATTTGCCCATGAAAATTTCTAGTCTCTTTGTACCTCAAAGATGCCTATGTACACTTAGCCATTCATCTGGAGAGCCGTCAATACCTCGGCTACTCTTACGACATGGGGCACTTCCAGCTTTCTGCTCTCCCCTTTGGTCTGACCACAGCCACCTAGGTGTTCACTCGCGTCCTGGGTGCATACATTTCTGTTCTGCACGAGAAAGGCGTTCAGGTCACTCCGTACTTGGAAGACTTGCTTTTGAAGGCCTTGTCTCCGGAACACCTTCAACAACAGGTTCAAGACTGTATCCTTGTCCTCATCCATCACTGGTGGATTCTGAACATGGACAAGTCAGACCTGATCCCACCTCAGAGGTTGGTCTTTCTAGGTCTTATGTTCGACACCCTGAAGGGCGTGGTCTTTCTGACGGACAAAGTGGTTCACCAGATCGCCAACAAGGTTTCCTCAGTCCTGGCTTGCGACTTCATTCCAACCAAGAAGTTGACCCCTCTTGTGGGGAAGTTGATCTCCACCATAAAGGCAGTACCGTTTGCGATGGCTCACATGAGGGAACTTCAGAGGTTTGTGATCCAGGTTTGCAAGGGGAACCCAGATCTTCTGAAGCTGTCAATTTCTCTCCCCTTACACGTGGAGTTCAGTCTTTATTGGTGGCAAGATCTTTCCAACCTTCGAAAGGCAGACCCTTTCTGGTTCTATTCTGGACCACAGTGAAGACGGATGCCAGCCTATCCGGTTGGGGAGCAGTTCTGGGTCACCTGAACGCACAGGGTCGGTGGTCAGCAGATTAGCTCTCCTAACCATCAATGTCCTGGAACTTCAGGCGATATTCCACTCTCTGAAGTACTGGTCTTCTCATCCCAACTGCTGTCCAGTCTGCGTCCAGTCAGACAACACCCCGACCGTGGCAGAACAAAAGTCTCGTAGCTTGGTTGGAGGTCAAGGCTATTTTAACCTCCATCTCCGCAATTCATTTTCCAGGCGTAGAGAACATCTTAGCCGACTTCTTAAGTCAACACACGGTAGACAACGGGGAATAGAAACTCCACCGGGAGGTGTTCGACCTCATCGTCAGGAAATGGGGGGGCTCCCCTGGATCGACCTGATGGTGACCAGAGACAACAGGTTCCGATATTTTGTTCCCAATGGAGGTATCCTCTAGGTTTTCACAGTTCATGGTATGTTGATCCCTTGGCAGTTTCCTCTTGCCTACATCTTAACTCCATTTCCCCTGCTTCCCAGGGTGTTGAGGAAACTACGGATGGAGAGCACTCCGATCATTCTACTTGGTACCTACTGGCCCTAGCAACCTTAGTTTCTGTAAGCTTCTGGACTTATCTGTGTCTGAGCCGTTTCAGCTTCCACACAGACCGGATCTCCTCCTACAGGGCTACCTGTGGAAGGAGAATGTGGAACGTCTGAGTTTGCTGGCCTGGAGTTTGAATCCTCAATATTGAGGAAGAAGGGTTTCTCTCCTGCTGTGGTAGCCACTATGCTTCGGTCTCACAAGCCTGTTTCCTCTAAGGCCTACCACAGAATTTGGTCTATATTCCACTCTTGGTGTGTGGACAGGGATATGTCTACACAAGAGTTTAATCTTCCAACTTGTCGTGTCCTTTTTACAGGATGGTGTGAACAAGGGCCTTAGCCTGAGTTCTTTGAAAGTTCAGGCATCTGCTCTTTCTATCTTTTTTCAGAGGCTCATCGCCATCCTTCCGGACGTCAAGGTTTTCTTTCAAGGCGTTGCTCATGCTTACCCTGCCTTTAAGCATCCCGCTACTCAGTGGGACCTTCTGGTGCTGGGTGTCTTGCAGCACCCTCCCTTTGAGTCCTTTGCTACCATTCCTCTTTCTCTACTGACCTGGAAAATTGGCTTTCTCTGCATTCCAATACAGGTTACTGGTAACTTTGGGTAGGCGATCAGCCCCTTTAATAGTCAGGAACAATGACTTCTGGGTGGAGCCTACCTCATCTCCTTAGCTTGCAGCTAGCCAGTCCCCAACCAGTAAGATTTGTTCCTTGGCCAAGACCCAAGCAAGAGAACAGTTCTGCTATAAATTTAGCTTAATTATTTTTCTGTTAGATATGGAAAACCACCAGTAGGCAGATTACCATCACTGACAATTTCCATCACCCAAATGTGGATAGCTCAGTTTACCAGGTGCTTTTGTGGGCCTAAGCCCTGGGGGGGGGATCTTGGATGCAAGTTCTTTCCCCAGGGGTTGCCCACTGAGGCTGCTTCTTGATATATGGTAATCTGAAAACAGAAGACCAGCAGAAAAGGTGAGTAACTCTTTGAGTGCTGTGGTCCACATGTCCCATGCTTCCCCTCCGCACAGGGGTCTCATTTGGAGTTCCTATTGCATACTCATGCACTCGTGTTTATTTCTGTTTGTCTGTGAGGTGTTTGGGGCAAGTTTCTGTGGTAATGCTTTTGTTGCTGGTTAGCCGGTTTTGAGGGGGCTTTGGACACTTTCCCTATTGGGACCAGTGTTTATTAGGTCTACTCTTTTATTCTAGTAGGCGTTTGAGTGATTTTACGTTTTTATATTCACCTCGTTATGTTCCGCGCATTTAAAGGGATAGTAATACTTCGTTTTAACTTTATTTTATTTTGTAGGCATTAAAAAAACTTGAAGAACAATATAAGTCTTATCTCTCAAACCTTTATGGTTTATGAGATATTCACAAGCAAAGTTTCCCCCTCCCGCCCCTTTTACCTAGTGCAAGCAATCTCTTTTCAGATGTGGAATGCAGTCTATAGACCAGACCGATAACAGAAGGGGACACTCTTATTCCTATGAAAACAATGAAATCCCTGCCCCCCTTGACAATTTTTTCAGGTTTTTCCCTTATCTTAAGTGAAGATTGTCCCTCTCTGCAGTCTACCTGGACACCTCCCTTCTGCTCTAGCTGAACAGTGTGACATCAGTAAAAGGGGTGGGAGGGGGACACTTTGTCATTGAATTACTCTGGAACTACAACTGTGACAGAATTGAAATAACACTCTCCAAAGTCCAAATACTATGATGATTAATTAGAGCTGCTTTTATTATGAAACATTACTATCCCTTTAAGTTGTGCGTTTACCACATAGGCACCATTGCGCCGTTCACTTCTATGGGACTTTACATTTTGGGACATATCTCTGCAACCGCTCCACGTAGCAAAGTCAGAGATGGCTCATTTTGTGGGGTTGCCCTTGCTCTGTCATCCGGTCAATGTTCTGGGGATGTTTGGGGCTTTAGGGGGCTTCCAGCACTGTTGGGGTACTCCATTAGCTAAACTACGTTTCCCATGAGCACACGCTTTGTGTGCTTGTTTCCAGTTGGCTCCCGTTGCGGCAATCATTTTGTGTATTTGTAGATCGAGTATCCCATGCAGGGCTTGGACTCTCCTTCTCTCCTCCTCAGTTTAACCCTTCACCTACCAGATAAGTCTTATTTAGCGTTTCTGGGGTGCATTTATCATGCACACTATTTTGCGGGTGTTTTGATACTTTGACCGTATGAAAATTTCTACCCCGTTGGACTCTGGGGCTAAACCTAAAACTAAAGATACTGGGGTGTCTGTGTTCCCTATTGCTCATTGCTCCTCATGTCACTCAGGGTTACCTAGAGAATACTCTGGTCATGTTTGCCCAGCATGCACTGCTGCCCCTGAATCCCCTGCAGGGGCCTCCAGCTATTCAGTAGAGCCAGTATGGATGCAAGCGTTTAAGGCTAATACCAGGGACCTCCGGTCCACCTTAGAACTCCTTCCATCCACTTTACATGGTGTTTTCTACTTGTGTCAGGCCCCCACCCCATCAGATCTTCCCTGCCTAAACAGCCGGATGTACTTGATGTGTCATTACTCCTCTGAGGAGGAGTTATTGGTGGACTCTGATGATGATGACTGTTCAGCTGTTCCTTTATCTCAGTTTTTTGGGGACCCCTTTGAGGCAGACCCCATTGTCTCGACTGAGGGCCTGATAAGGGCAGTGTTGTCCACCCTGAACATTCCCTTGGTGCAGGAGGCATCTTCTGACCTCTCTGATGTGTTTCAGGAGCCTGTTAGGCCCCCTGCTTGTTTTCCACCTAATCCCACTCTTGACTGTCAGAGGATTGGAAGTTTCCAGACAAGAAACCATCCGTGTCTAGGAAGTTTGCTAAACTTTACCCGTTCTCTGAAACTGCCCTCACGCAGTGGGTCTATCCACTCCCCCAAAGTGGATGCCCCAGTTTCCATGCTTTCTAAGTCCACTGCTTTGCCGGTGGCTGACGCCTCTGCTCTCAAAGACTGGACTGATAAGAAGCTTGAGACTTCTCTCAAGGCTATTTTTGCGACGGCTGGCTCCGCCCTCCGCCCTGCCTTTGCTGCTGCATGGGTAAATAGGGCTGTGGCTGTTTGGACTGAACAGCTCACTTCTGCTGTCCGTCAGGGGGCCTCTGCTTTTGACATGTTGCGACTTCTTGCTAGCATTGCTGAGGCTCAGCGTAATGTCACTGCTGCCCTGTTTGATACTATCCGTATGGTAGCCAGGGCATCTGCCATGTCTGTAGTAGCCAGACATGCTCTTTGGCTCAAGACCTGGTCTGCTGACACGGCCTCCAAGAAGGCTCTCCTGTCTTTGCCTTTTCAGGGCTCCTCCCTGTTTGTGACAGAGCTCAAGGATCTCCTCAACGAGGCCACTGGAGGGAAGAGTACTCACCTGCCAGTGGTCCTAAGGAAGAAGGCGCTTGTCAAAAGGAATCCGCTTTTTCAAGCAGACTCGTGCCAAGCGACCCAGACGGTCCCTCAGGCTCCTCGTCCAAGCCTAAGCAGCAATGGAGATCCAAGTCCTCCTCAGCCCAAGGCTTCAAAACCTTCTGCATGACTTGCCGAACCTGGGTCCCCACCAGTAGGTAGGTGGCTGCTTACGCCACTACCTCTCGGCTTGGCAGACCTCTGTGGTGGACCTGTGGGTTTTACAGGTGGTGGCTAACTGGGTACAGGATTCACCTCTCTTCCTCCTCCCAGGACCTTTGCTTCTCGTTCTCCCTTGGGAGCAGAAAAGCTCCACCTTTTCGAGGAAGCTATAAAGGGCCTTCTGGACAAGGAGATCCTGGAGCCAGTTCCCCCTCAAGAGAGGGGCTTGGGATTCTACTGCAACCTTTTTGTGGTTTCCCAGGAGGACGGGGGCTGTCGTCCCGTTTTGGATCTGAAGGATCTCAACTCCTTTGTGGTTTGGTCCCAATACCAACAGGAGTCTGTGCGCACAGTGATAGCCGCCATGTCTCCTGGGGAATTTCTGGCCTCTCTGGATCTTCAAGATGCCTATCTGCACAACACCATTCATCCAGAGAGTCGGCAGTATCTCCGCTTTGCCTGCGACCGAGGGAATTTCCAGTTCCTTCTGTGTACTCCCCAGCACTGTATCAACCAATGGGCTTTATCCTCCACCTCCAGCTGGTAGGACTGAAGTATTTGTGTATGTAAGGATACTCCTCCCCTCCGCTTCAGTTATCTTCGGTCCTACTAGCTGGAGGACGTCAGGCAAGTAGCCTCTGTGCGTTATACAAGAAAAAAAAAAAATATTGCGTGGTCCGGATCGTCCGCTTCCAGTCAGCAAATGTATTTATTCCTTCCCCCACAGCGTATGTGGATAGGAGTCTTAAAGTGTTAGTAATGTCTAAAAAAAAGTTTTTTGCATTTTGAAGAGCTTAAAAAGCTGATCTAAATGCAAAAAAAAAACCTATCTCTCACTGACAGCGGTTTGAGAGAGAGAGTTTTTTGCATTTAGATCATCTTTTTAAGCTCTTCTAAATGCAAAAACAATTTTTTTTAGACATTACTAACACTTTAAATTACCTATATGATGCCTTCCCTCCGTTGCCCCGTTTGGTTACCTGCCTTCCACTTTCAGGATAGTGGTCCCAGCATCTTCTCCAGCGTGTCGGGCGCATCAGGATGATGTAAGCAGACGGTGGCGTCATCGGTGTGGGCACATCTGTAGAATGGAAGGGGGAAGCTGTTGCCGGCATACAGTTTATTCCCATCGGTGAAAAAAAGTGCCCAAACGGCGTGTGTTTCAGCACTGGAATGCAGAAGCTATTTAAATGATGTCCAAAATGGAGAAGGTAGGAATTGTTAATTTTTTAAATATTTTTTTAAACTTGTTTAAATAAAGTATTGCATTTTAGCTGTTTAGTCCAGTCAGTCAGGATGTCTACTCCAGCAAAGAGTAGTACCACTAAAGCGAAATATAACTCCGTTGCCCCTAAGGACAATGGTGGTTCAGATGTTAAGATTTCCAATTTTAAAGTCTTTATGGGCTGTGATGAGAAAAATTTGCCCGTGGAAGGGTCAAAATTATGTATTGAATGTTTGAAGAAAGCTGGAGGGCAGAAAGTTCCACTACAATTTCAGAACTTCTTGGCCTGGATGAAAACTCAATGAAAGAAACTTTTGTTGCACTGTAAGAAGCTGTGAACCCCAAGAAGAGGACAGGAACAGAGGATCCAGGGGAAGGCACCTCATCTACTATGGATATCGAAATGGGAGAATCCAATAGCCAAGAGCCATCTGACTATACATCAGAGGAGGAAGAAGTCAAAATCATTTAAGGCCTAGGTTATTTTGCCTTAGATTAGATTGACCGTTTTGTCAGGTATATAAGACAATCACTAGGTATGGAAGAGGAGCAAAAAGAACTTGGTGTTATAGATGCAGCCTTTTTGGGAAACCAAAAACTACCCCAACATTTCCTGTCCATCACTGCATCACAAGTATAGTTTAGGAGGAATGGAAAAAGTCTGACAAGAGATCTAGTATAACCAAAAGATTTTCAAGAATGTATCCATTTCAGGAAGAGGATGTTAAACTATGGTCTACCCCTTCAAAGACTGAAGCAGCATTGTCATGTTTGGCCAAACACACAGCAGTTCCTCTGGAAGACTGATCAGCTTTCAAAGATGGAAAGTAGAATGGAGGTCGTTTTAAAGCGGAACTAACACCGCTAAGAAACTTTGTTTGTAATAATTCCCTATCTGGTGACTAGCTGCTTAGTAGCGCTAGTCGCTAGAATTATTACCTCTTTATGGAAAAATATGCAGTCATCCTCGGCTGACAGGCAGGACAGAGCGTGGACATCTTGCCTTAGTGACGTCCGCGCGCCTGTGCTGTCAGTCCCTTTCCGGAACCGAATGGCTCCTAGCAACGCCTCCTACAGCCGTCTGGGACTGACAGTGCAGGCGTGTTAGTTCCTCTTTAAAAAAGCAATATACCTTAATAGGAAACAGTATTAAGGTAGCTACAGCTGTTGCATTCATTTCCAGAACTATGAGAATTTGGTTAAGTGCTTTGGAAGAAAAGATTGACTGACTCATCAGTCTCAAGATCTAGAATGTTAAAAGAAGTGGCTGTTATTAAAGAAGACGCCAACACGGATCTCCTGCTGACAGCTTTACAACTGACAGCAGGAAATCACAAACTGTAAATGCATGTATCTCTCAAACCATAGCGGTTTGAGAGAGACTTTTTTTTTTGTGCTGTGCTCAACTTTTTAAGGACTATAAATTGAAGAATATATTTTGTGGGACTATCCCTTTAAGCCTCTATTTATATTAAATACTCTGATACTGTGTATACAACTACCTGCGTCGCACAAGTCGCATCTAAAATATGCTGCTCGCAAAACTGCAATTATAGATAAACATACAGTGTCCTAACGTATGGCGTATACAATTAGTGGAGTGCGCTATAAACAAAGGAATATATTCTTAAAGGTGTATGTTGGCATAACAGCTCGAAATATATCTGCCAAAGAGAAACCAGCTAAAACACCTAGAGCTGCTCACCTGACATAGATATAGATGTAATAAAAAAATTGTGAAACGTGTATATATTGAAAAAAATAAATTTATTTAAAATCATATACTCTTGCAGGAGATATATCTAAACAAATGTTATGACAGATTAGTCCCACATAAAAAATCCTTTGGTGTACACTTTTGCTGGATCTGTAACTTGCTGTGTAATGAACAGTATAACTTTCCAAGCACGCTGACAATAATGTAAGGAAATTAACCCTTCCAAACTTGAAGGATCCTTGTTTGAATATTTCCAAGCACGGTAGTAATACTATACATAGAGAAACTCTTTCAAACTCGGGGGATCCTTATTTGAACAACTCTGCCAAGGCTTTAAAGGCAAGTGGGACTGATATTAACCCAAATTGTGTGTAGTAATCCACAAACACTTACCACCACTGTCTTCACTTGGATTTATGAGTACATACAAGTTGTATCATACAGCTGGTAGATTTTGTGATAACAGGAAACCCTCCTTCAAATAGAAGTGCTTGAATAGCAGTTGTTGCTTGTCAGATGGAAATAAACACAGATGGAGCAATTAATCTGGGTATGAAAAGTCTGAACAGTCTATCTGCCTTGTTTTAACCCTTTTGTGCCTGGTGCATTTGGAGCAATTAATCTGGGTATGCACAGATATTAACATCTTGTGTATCTAATTTATCAACATTGCTAACTCATAGACTTTCTGGCTGTATTCCCCTGCAGAGGAGTTAACTCGCTGTCCATTTCCCTTCAGCCTTATGCTCAATCCTTTGATATGGTGATAGTTTGATTGCTAGTCACTATTTTGGGGCCTATATATCTGGACACATTCTGGGGGAGAGCATTTGCTGGGGGGTAGAGCATTGATGCCCCTCTTCTAAAGTGCCAGCAAGAGTTTAACAACGGAGTTCAACAATGAGGACAACACACAAGGCACCAGAACTCATTCATAACCTGTAAGGAGCAGCTGTAGGAAGATAATCGGCAAAGACATTTCTTCTCTGGCATCAGATTCGGACTTGCCATGTTCACCTGTGCTATTTACCTTGTTGTTATATGTTCAGTGTTCCCCAGGATTCTTATCAGCTTCAGATCTCCCCCCCCTTACTTTACAAACTACATCCACATCTCCCCATCACACCTGTCTGCTCTTACACACTTCTCCAGATTTTAACCCCTTCTCTCTCTGTTTTCCCTATTCCAAAACAACAATACAAGTCCCACTCCCATATTTCTGCCCTTTGTCTTATCCTTCTGCTTGCTGCAGGGGATATTGATCCATATCCAGGCCCAAACCCCATACCTACCTGTTATCAACCACGGTTTACCATGTCCTCCCACCGCTACCTGAAGGGTTCTAACCCCTCAAATCTGATAAACATTCCTTGTCTTTCACCATCCTTTCTCCCCTTCTCCTGTGCTCTGCTGAATACCCGCCCCATTGTTAACAAGACAACCCCCATTCATGATTGTTTCTGTGCGCAATCACTGCAGTTGTTTACTTTCACAGAAACGTGGTTGTCTGTACAGGACACAGCGGTGGAGGCTGCACTCTCTTTATGAAATTAAAAGTACCATTTAATTCAGTGGCAAGTTTGTTTGGTCCTACACTTGGTGTGAACAAGAATTTCTCCACTTTTCTTTGACACATAAGGACACGTGTTTTTTATTGGGAGATGTAGAGAAACTCTGAATTTATAGTTTTATGTGTCTCTGATAATGTCATTCTGAGTCTGTATGTATCTCTGTAGGAGCAATTCCATAAGCGAAAGAGGTGGCGTTCATGAGCAAACCAGCTGTGCACAACAGGGTCCTATGTCCCCCAATGAGTTCTATTTATTTAAAGGGGAATTACCACCCCGCAATAACTTAAGCTTGATTGATTCTTCATCTGGCGACTAGCTGCTTAGTATCACTAGTCGCCGGAAATATTACCCGGTTCTGAAGATTTCGGCATTTTAGGGATGCTCACAGGAGCAGGAAGCACGGACATCTCATCACAGTGACGTCCGTGCGCCTGCGCTGTCGGTCCCTTTTGAGTCGGCCGGCTCAAAAGGGACTGACAGCGCAGGCGCACGGATGTCACTGTGATGAGATGTCCGTGCTTCCTGCTCCTATGAGCATCCCTAAAATGCCGAAATCTTCAGATCCTGGTAATATTTCTGGCGATGAGTGCTACTAAGCAGCTAGTCGCCAGATGAAGAATCAATCAAGCTTATGTTATTGCGGGGTGGTAGTTCCCCTTTAATATTGCAGCTGATAGTGCAGGATCCATAGATTGCACACCAGAGCCCCCTGATGGCTATCAGTGATCATGTATGTTTTAAAACAAGCAGTGTAGGAAAGGTCCTTCCTTTCATGCAGGGTCTGTTTAATGCTTCTCCCTGCTCAGGAAGTGAAGGGAGAAGCTTCTAAGCACAGCCTTGTAAACTTTGCAATGCTAGAGGTCTCAAGTGCATTTCTCTGTAGTACTTTGACCTCTAGCAATCAAGAGACTGAAAAGCTCAATTTAAAACAGTGCGAGTCTGGGGAATTTGTATTTGTCCCCTATGGTGCAGTTGGTTTGTTCCCCCATTACTCAATGTCTTAGTATGTTAGCATCTGTGATTAGTTGAAATGCTCAAAAATTATTTGTATTTACAGTGTCCATCTTTTTGGCTTTACTCTTTAGTATTCACAGCATAATTAATCAAACCAATAACACCTACTTACATTTCACTTATTGTTGTGAATATGCTTTATCCTCATGAAACTGAATGTTTGTGTATAGTATTGAATGCAGAGTTTTTTCTTCTGTTGGTGTGTCTTATATTTTTTTTCTTCATTTTATTTAAGAAAAAGTATTGCATTTGTGTTGTAAATTTTTTCAGTCCAGAATCCGTTCAAATGCAACTTTGCTTGTGGATTTATTGATCTAGTCAATGGAATGAGAACATTGTAGTCATTTAGCCAGATGGTTCATGTGTTTTGAAAGAGACTTCTAGGTATGCAAGGGCATGTCATAAGGGATGACAGCCTCTCAAGGTCTAAACGGTTAGTGTCAGCCACTTTGTCTCTGTGAAAATATTTGTCCTTTGCCCTTTCTGGATCCTTTATTTGACTGCTCATCAAAACAGTTTGAAAACCCACACTTTACACTAAAAGTAGTTAGTTGTTTGGCCTCCAGATCAAATACCCCTGTTTTGTGGAATGGATAGCTCACTTGATTGACTAATTCTGTATCCAAGGCCCTGTGAATCTGTGAAAACCTGATTCAACTCCTAATGTCTGCTCCTTGTGACGTTAAAGAGGTGGTTATGGTTAGATATTACCGCAAGCATTATTCGTCAGTGTACATTTTTAGACCAAGACTTGCCTTTCTAAATCCTCATAACATTTTAGTTCTATTTTAATTGTGTCCCCCTCCCGCCCCTTTTCCAAATGCTACAATGCCTCCCCTCAGAGCAGCATGCCTATCCTGCTGGATCATGATTGGGGACAATCTTCTGTCAATATAAGAAAGACCTGTCCCCCTTCTTCAAGGGGATCAGGGTTTTCCTTATAGTAAGAAGATTGCCCCTTGTTGTGATCTGTCCAGTCAAACTCCCGGATTTCAGATCTGAGGGAGTATAAAGGTGCAGGAGGGGGATGCTATTAATTAAATTAAAACAAGAACATCATAGGTGTTTAGAAAGCTAAGTTTCTTTATAACAATGTATATTGAAGAATAAGGCTTGCAGTAATATCTAACCAGTACAATCTCTTTAAGCAAGTTACTTTTCTGTCGTCCAATATAGGTTACTGGTAACTTTGGGAATGCAACCTCCCCTTTAAGTAGGCAGGAAACAATTCTGGAAATAATTTTCAGGGTGGAGCCTTCCTTCCCTCCTTAGCTGAGCACCAGCCAATCCCCTCCCAGTTAGATTGTTTCCTTGAAGAGGAAAGGCAAGAGAATCAGTTCTGCTATAGTTAGTTTTTTTTCTTATTTACTGTTAGAAATGGAATACCACCAATAGGGGATTGCCATTACTGACAATTCCCTAGTGGATAGCTCAGTTTCCAGGTGCTTTGGTGGACCATAGGACCTGGGGGGAAAATCTTGGATTACAAGTTCTTTCCTCAGGAGTTGCCCACTGAGGCTTCTATTTTATATATGGTTATCTGAAAACAGAAGACCTGCTGAAAAGGTGAGCAACCCTTTGAGTGCTGAGGTCCACATGTCCCATGCTTCCCTCCACACAGGGGTCACCTGTGGAGTTCCTAATACATATTCTGGCACTCATTGGGTTTGTCTGTATGTCTGTCGGGGGTTTGGAGCAGAGTTTCTGTGGTAAATTATTCCTTTGTCTGCTAGTCTGGCACCTTTTTGTGGGCTTTTAGCACTTTTCACTTGAGCGCTTGCTTCACGCGCTCATTTTTGATTGGCTCCCGTCAGATGCCATTTTTTCTGCCTTCCCTTCATGAGTATCCTATGCAGGGATTGGACTCTCCTTCTCTCATCAGCAGATTAACCCCTTGTCTGCCAGATAAGTGTTTTACCTATCTCTGGGGTGAAATTCTTAATCTTAAACACTGTATTTGTTTTTCCTTATACTTTTGAACATTGTTACCCTGTTAGGATGTCAGACCCTCTGGGACTTGGGGCTAGACCTAGGGCTGCTGTTTCTGGGGCATCTTTGAACCCCATTAACTATTGTTCCTCATGCCAAATGGAGTATTCAGGACACTTATGCCCGTTATTTACTATGGGCTCTGCGCCTGAGCCATGGACTTCCAGCCATGAGCAAGAGCAAAATTGGGTCAGGGACTTTAGGTCCTCTATGGTGCAGATTCCTCTTCTTCTTCAAGGGGTTCTTCAGTCTTAGACACCCTCCACTTCCCTCAGGCATGTGGTCTCTATGGCGCCTGGCATTCCTGACTTGTTTAATTCCTCAGTGGAGGAACCGCTGGAAGTTTCAGAGGATTCTGCTTGTTCACTTGGGGCTTCCTTCCATCTTGGTGGTGCCCCCGTTGAACTTGACCCTGAACCTTCTGTTGAGGGTCTCATTAAGGCGGTTTTGAACACTATAAACGTTCCTATTGTTTTGGAACCTTAGCCTACTTCTGATGTCCTTCAGGGGCACAAGAATCTTGGCACATTTTTTTATGCCTCACCCCACTCTTGACTAGATCATCCTGGCTGAGTGGAAGACACCTGTCATGTGTTAGTCTCTGTTTGAGAGACTTTCTAAGCTCTATCCATTTTCTGATGTAGCCTGTTCGCCGTGGGCTACACCTCCTAAAGTCTCATGCGGTGGATCCCTCGACTCTCACAGACTTAGCTGACAAGGAGCTTGATGATATTTTACAGACTGTACTCGCGGCTATAGGTGCGTCATTGTGAACTACCCTGGCCTCTGCATGGGCTAACTGAGCTATTGCTGTTTGGATTGACCAGCTTTCTGACGCTGTCCATATGGGTGCTCCTAAAGCTAACATTTTGTTGCTTTTGGATGATCTTTCTGTGGCTCAGTGCTGTCTTACTGATTCCCTATCTGATACTGGCAGGGTTGAGGCTAAAGCCTCTGGCCTTTCTGTGGCAGCTAGGTGGTAGCTGTAGCTTAAGTCCTGTCGGTTGACCTGATCTTCAGGCCATCTCTGCTCTCTCTCTCTCTCTCTCTCTCTCCCTTTCCTGGGTTCCTCCCTTTTCGGCCCTGATCTGAAGATCATTATTGGCGAGATTACTTGGGGCCAGTGTGCTTGGTTCCCCTTGGCCGCCAAGCAGAATCCTCAGCCAGTGAGGCATCATCCCTTTCATTGATTAAGGGAATGGAGGACTTGACGTATGAGGAACGACTAGACAAACTTGGTTTGTTTACTCTAGAGAAAAGACGACTAGGAGGAGACCTTATCACATTGTACAAATATATGATTGGTCAATACAAGGATCTCTGCGGTGAGCTATTTATTCCAAGGCCTGATCAGATGACCAGGGGACACCCCTTGAGATTAGAGGAAAGGAGGTTTAAACTTCAGCAGAGGAAGGTTTTTTTTTTACAGTGAGGTCTGTTAAATTGTGTAATTCATTGCCCAAGGAGGTGGTTATGGCAGATACAATGGATACATTCAAAAGAAGATTGGATACATTTCTTTCCAAAGGAAACATACAGAGTTATATGGTTCATTAGTAGGCAGAACAGGATGGTCTGATAAAGACTAACTTATTTGGTAGCAGGAAAGCTATAAAATTACTGGGGTATGAGGAGAAGGTTGAACTTGATGGACTTGTGTCTTTTTATTCAACCTAATTTACTATGTTATGGACCACAGGAACCTGGCCTGGTGTTACCTCAGGTACAGTGTTCTATCCCTATGCTGCCACAACTCTGGAGATCAGGTAGCTCCTCCACAGAGCCTAACCACCTTTTCCAGGATTAGCTGACCCTTGGTCTGCGTGCGCCGGGTGGTGTGTGTCTATGACGCCTTTTCCTTCTTTCCAGCATTCTGCAGACATTATTGCGGACCTGTGGGCTTGCTGGTGTTTTCTGAAGGGTACTGGATTCTCTTCAGCTTCCTTCTTCCCTCCATTCTTTCTTCCTTGTTCCCTTATGGAACCGGATCTGCCTGGTCTTTCCTCCTTGGATGTATTCAGTATCTCTTGGATTGGACCGGGTTTCTTGCTATGTGCATGGAGTGGACTCCTGTTCCACCCCATTTGTGTTTCCCAGATTGGAGGCCTGCTGCGGTCCTGTTCTGGGCCTCAAGGGCATCCATTCCTTTCGGTCAGACCTTCTCTTTTCCACGTCCGCCGTTATGGTGGTGATTCTGGGGGAATTCCTGGCCTACTGGGACCTGCAGGCTGCTTGCCTGCGCCTGTCTGTGCACCCCATGATCTGGCTGTCCTCAGGTCAGTTGGTCACCTGGGCTCTCCCAGTTGTCTGCCTTTCCCTTTGGGCTGACCTCATCCTGGTGGTTGGTCAAGTCTTGCGTGCATTGCTTCTGTAGTGCATGCATGGGACTTAAGGTATGTCTTGTCCGGGCTCTTTTCACTCTTGCTTTCCCTGTTGGATTCTGCATGTTCTTGGTTTGACCCGCATCCCATCATCGGGCTTGGTCTGTTCGGGTATCCTGTTGCCACCCGGCTGTGCATGTTCCTTCTGCTTTCCCACCGCAGGGCTCCTGCGGAGGGTGTATGACAGGGCATCTGGGTTGATGCCTTGTTTCCTGCATCCTCGTCCTTGGGGATGGAGGATTTCTTCCGTTGTGGTTACTGCTGTGTTTCAGCTCGGGAACCTGTTCCTTCTGAGTTTTTTCCTGGATTTGGTCTGTCCTTCACTCTTGACGTGTTGATGGTGTTCTGTCCTCACAGGAGTTGCCCTGCCATCTGTCCTTTTATTTCTCTACAGGATGGGAGGTACATGGGCAAAAGCCTGTGTTCCTTTCAGGCTCAGACTCTTTCAGACTGAAGATTCCTGATAATACATGATACATCCAGATTCTGCATGGAATAACTTATATCTACTCCTAACTTAACTTGATTAAATAATATTGTCCTGATTTAAAAAAAACTCCAAGAATGTACAGCCCCAATGAGATCAACTTCACTTCAACACCCACAATCCCTTCATAGCTGCACTAACAGTACTGCCTTATTGTCTATAGTGCTATATCCACATATGGTACCCTGCTTTGGGCTTATGTGCCCTGCAGTGGGTCTGTTCGCCAGGCTGCTGCACTCCTTGTCGTCCCTAGGGGGTTTCAGGGATGACAAGGTTGCCTTACTGGTGACTTTGTACCTTGCAGTCGGTTCTATCGTTATGACCTTGACCTTGGGATGAGCATGCTCCTTTCTGTGTCATGGCACATTCCACTGGGTCTCTGGTCCCTGCTGATCTTTTGTCCTAGGCGGCCACTTGGTTGTCTATGTATACCCCTGTCATCACTACTTTGTTGATGTTCTGGTCTCGTGTGAGGCCAGTCTGGGCAAGATAGTCCTGGTGGCAGTTATGATTGTCTTGGACTTTATCTCCTACTTATTCGTTATCCTTACCATTGAGCCCTGTTGGCTCTTGTTTGGTGTGCTTTTTTATAGTTACTGGTGTTGTGTGTTACAGTTCAGTGTCTGTTGACACTTAGTTTGTTATTGGCCTATGCTGGATCTGATTAGTCCATTTGGGCTGTGGTGACTTTGGGGTCCTGCGCCTTGTCCTTGCATTACTTCCCACCACTGGGAAACTCAATGGTTAGACATCCCAAAGTTACCAGTAACCTGTATTGGACAACAGAGAAAAGAGGATTTTACTCTTACTTGTTAAATCCTTTTCTCTTAGTCCATATAGGTTACTGGTCTCCCACCCTGTCAAGGGACCATGCTTGGTAATCCTGTGACTGACCGTGGGAGTTCTTTTCGGGTTCATGCTCACAGGAGTCTTCTTTTTTCCTTCTTGCTATCTAGTCAGTTAGCATCTCAGTGTAACTGGGAGGGGGTTGGCTGGTGCTCAGCTAAGGAGGGACGGAAGGCTCCACCCTGCAAATTCTTTCCAGAATTGTTTCCTTCCTACTTAAAGGGGAGGTCACCTTCCCAAAGTTAACAGTAACCTATGTGGACTAAGAGAAAAGGATTTAATAAATAAACTGATTTTAAGTTCTGAGTAGGGACTTTGGATCCCTCAGATCTGAAATTGGTAATGCTATCTAAGAATAAAGATATAATAATTTTAACATTTCTTGCTGGTTTCTGTCTCTGTTCTGTTTCTTGACATCATGCCTCAATGTTTCTTCTATAACCTTATTAGCTTTGGAGAGTCTGACCAATTAGTGAATTTATGTACAGTTTGACATTGAATGCTATTCTGTTGCTAACATAAATAGTTGTGAAAACTATTGCTATAATGTTTATTTTGACACAGACGTACTTCAAACAATGTGTGAATATTTTTGTAAAAAAAAACAAAACAAAAACCCTGTTGCCTCTGCTACATTTTTGTAAGACCACACTTAGATGTGCTATGGTAAAATAAACTAGTTCCTAGTTCCTCATTGGCCACACTCTTATTGTAGTTCCTTAAACTTAAATAATCAAATGCGGTATGTTTTGATAAAATTAACCTATTATAAAACAAAAACACTTTGATTTTAGACATCTGTAGTAGGTTTTACTGTATTGGCTGTATGTCTTCTCTTTCCCTGTATCTCGACTCATGCACTCTGTCTCCCCTCTCCTCCTCTGCCTCCTGGTAGATGAGGTTTGATGGACAGCCCATTTGTAGATTGTCTAGTAGGGCAGCATTTTTGTATTTTCCACTTCTTGTCTCCCCAGTTGTCTTTCCAGTTAAGCTTCCTATCATGTATTGTACAGACACACATGTGGTTGCAACCAGCCAGTCATAGTCTATTATAGCCATGTGACACTTGCTTCTTATCATAAAATGCTCAGAGGTCTGGAAATTTAAACCTGGTGCCCCATCTGACTGCATCTTCTACCAAGTGTTGGGTTCAAAGACCAAATTAAAAAGGTGAATTTCAGTGTAAGGATTCTGGGGTTCTATTCCAGCCTCTACATAGTCCCCAAGAAAGACTGTGGTGGTTGTCCGATTCTAGATCTAAAGCACCTCAAGATGGAACATATGTGTTCTGTCAATTCCACTATGTTTTCAGGGGTTTTTTGCTTCTGAGGATATAAGGGATATGTATCTTTTACATTCTGATTTATGTGCAGCATCAGCTATTCCTTCATTTTGCATTTCATCATTGTCCTTTACAATGGCATTATACTTTGGTCAGACAACAGTAGGATCTGCCCTGGTGGCTTCAGGAAACCCACCTGACATTGGACCTCCCTTTTGCTATAATGGACTAGTTCATAGTGACAGAGAACAGCAGTCTGTCAATTTGGGGGCTGTTGGGGTGTGGGGGTGGGGCTTATATTCTCAGATGGCACTAGGCCTCTGGTTCAGCCATGTGAGCCAACTGTCAACAACTGGACCCCAGGGTGTGGTATCTGAAGAGGCCCATTTTTAACTTCATAGTTTAGAATTGTGGACATCAGGTTGGGGGACCTCATGGAATCACAAGGTCCGTCAGTTTTTCTCCAGGTCTTGGGATTCTCTGGGCCTTCTGTATCACTTCCCTCTGGCATACGCATTTTCTCTTCTTCCCCTGATTCCCATGGTGTTGAGAGCGAGAGAGAGAGAGAGGTCAAGATGGATCAAGAACACACATTCTTGATTGTGCCTTATTGGCCTTGCAGGGCTTGGTTCTCAGACCTTATCAACCTGTCTGTAGATGCTTGCGGCATCTACCTCTTCTGGGCCTCGTGTCTCTGGGCCCTCTGTGACATTGACAATAGAGAGTTTGGCTTTGAAGGTGTAACTCTTGAAACTGATATACTGCAATTGAAAGGTTTCTCTGAGCCAGTCATTGTGACCATGCTAAATGCTTGTACACTGGTTTCTTTTAAGGCTTCCACTATGATCTAGTGTTTGTTCAAGTGCTGTGAAGAGCATAGTGTCCACATACTTTTTAGTCTTCTGACGGTACTGGGGGTTTCTCTTAAAGGGGAACTTTCACCTCCTCATGATCATGGTTGTATCCTTTCCTTTGTGTCCCCTGTGTACATTGCTGTGTTTCTTTTTGCCTAAAAATCTGTTTAAATGAAGCAAAAAGATACTTGAATTTTGTACCTGATGACGTTAGCAGCCGCACAGCTGCGCACCGTATGGTGCAGAAGACACTCCCACAGGGCTTGGCAGTGAATCGTCCATCTAGCACAGTCTCAGCTCCTTTCACTTGCCCCACCATCCTCCGATGACGAAGGCATTCTGTTAGTAAGCTGGAGAGAGATCTCATTGGCAGAGATCGATATCTTTTTTTTTTTTTTTTTTTTTTTTTTTTCCCCCTCCAGTTTGTCTTGCTAATTTTTTTGTTCAAAACTACATTTTTTCAGTTCACTCCTAAGCAATTTAGAGACCTGACCTTTTTGCATGGCAATAAAAAAGTACATTTTAATCATGCACTGTTATTTCAGTCAATGTTTATCTAATGTGGTTGGGAAGGCCCAGTAGTCCTGTGAGTCATTGCCATGGATTTTAAATAGAAACATCAACTGTCTGTCACCACCCTTGTGAGGACCCAGAATGAAGTGAATCATTTTTTCTTCTCAGTGTTTCCCATTTAGTGACTCTCCAACCTTCCAGACTTTTCAAGTTACTGTTTATGTAACCAGGGAAATCCTTAAGGAATTTGTAACAAATGTTTCCATGGACTTTTTTTGCTTTTAAACTTTAAATTATCTTCCTATATTTTACAGTTGTACGTTTTGTACTTGGATTCTGGTTTCTTTCTTTGTTATAAAATGGTTTGGCCAATAAGCAGATATTAGAATTTGAACTGTGTTGTGCAGAAATTTGGAGCAAGACACAGGGATTTGGCTCCTGAATGAAGAACTCTTTTCAGCCTTTAGGTAGCAGAATGCAAGTTCGAAAAACAGAATATACCCTATACTGCAACTGTAAGGCCAGATGCAGTGTTTGAAGTAAAGGGTCAACTGAATTGGCATTTAAAACGATAGGATCACTTAATATTGAAAATATGTATATTGCAGGGTTTATTATACTAACTAACAAAGGGTTGTGCTCTCTCTTTTTTTTTTTTTTTTTTTTTTCCTGTGAGTGGAGGTGGGAGATGAAGTACCTTGCTGTTGCTGGCGCATCCTATGAAGGTTTATACTCAACTGATATAAGGCCTCTTACTAAAGTTGTTACAGACTTCAGTTCCTTTGGTTGCATTAATTAAAACATCTCAACACTGGTATCCTTGTTTTAAGGATAAACTGCTATATCTATCCTTTTATTTATATAAATATGATATATACACATGTGTGTATGTATATGTATATATATATAATAATGTGTGTGAGTGATCTATATGTGTATAAATTATAAAAGAACATATTCATGTGACAAGCATTCCGCATCCATGTCTCATGTACCCGGAGGTGACATTAAGGGTTTATCCTCCTCCAGCTCAACCCTCTGCCTTAATCCAGATTCAAGTGGCCTCTCAAACAAAGAGAAGCAAGTTGGCACTGATCTTAGCTTTTAGGTATAATTCAGTTTACTGATGGCTGGAGGACCACTGTGCCATTTTTTTTTTTTTTTTTTTAAATCTAGGCAACTACAGTTCCCAGCCCCTTCTTCCTGGGCATTCTACTTCATTCAGGGTATTGCCTCCCTCCTGCTTGCCGCATTAACTCCTTCCAGTCAGAAATGTACTTTTAACCCCATCGCGACAATGGGCTTACCAGGTACGTCACGCAAAAATGTCACTTAGTGACAGAGGATGTACCTGGTAAGTCCAGGAAGTAATTCGCTATAATGTGGGGGAAAAAAAAAAAACGTCGTCAAGTGCCTAAGGGGTTGAGGATTTACAAATACTTAGTCTACTTTTCTACTACTTTGACTGTATTTTACTAAGGGAGACATGACCAAGTCCAAGGCTTCTAAAGCTTCATGGGTCCCTTTAACACATTTTTTCTTATGCCAGATTGGGCTTCCTATGAAACTTGTTTGTACTCTTTCCCTCTTTCTTTGTGGCACCTATTCAACTTTTGGACCTCTCACTTGTTTAACAGGAGCCTGCATGTGTTAAGGCCCTAACTTCTTAGTTTGTTCTATCATAGGAACATAGTTGACAAGGCTGAAAAAAGACATGAAGTTCAACCCATGCAAGAACATCTCTTTTGAGCCAGAGGAAGGCAAAACACAAAACCAATGACGCCATTTCCAATTTAGCCCCAAATGAGTAAAGAAATTCTTACTCTGACTCCACATGACAGTCAGACAGTTTCCTGGATCAACAACCTCTCTGCAGTTAAGCCATTTGCCATAATTCACAATAATATTCTGTGCTAGATAGGCATCCATTACTTTTCAGAAAGCAGTTACAGTATCTAAAAGTACAACATCCAGAGGCAGCGAATTCCATAACTTTACTACCTTGCTGTAAAAAAAAAAATCCCTGCCTTTGTTTTAGTCAAAAACACATTTCCTCTAGTCTTAATGGATGACCTCTTGTTTTAAACTCAACTCTTTGCATAAACAGTTCATTGGGTAGTTCTTTGTATTGACCTTGAATGTATTTGTAAATGGTAATCATATCATAGCACCCCATGGATCTCCACATCTTTTTATGCAGTCTAGTACCCTATTTGCTCTTGCAGCAGCTGAGTGACTCTGCACATGCTGAAGTCTATCGGTACTCCTAAATCTTTCTCTGAGGATTCCCAAAGTTGTTTCCCATTTAGAGTATATGTAGCCTGTTTGTTTCTACGGCGCAAATGCATCATCTTACATTTATCTACATTAAATATCATCTACCACTTTTCTGCCCATTGACTGAGTATATCTAAATCCTTCTGTAGAGAAGAAATATCCAGCCCTGCATGTTTTTTCTTACACAGCTTGGTGTCATCAGCAGAGATTGAGATGTAGATGTAGATCATTAATAAACAATCAAAAAATTAAAAAGCATTGGGCCCAGGACTGAACGCTGTGGCACACCACTTATGACTTTATAGCAACTTGAAAAGGGTTCCATTTACAACAACCCTCTGCCAAATATCATTTAACCAGTTCTCAATCCATGTACAGATATCACCGCCCAAACTGAAGCCTTTTAATTTATGCAGTAACCTGTTGTGAGGCACATCTCTTCAAGGGGCTAAAGATTATTAGTGTATGGGAATTCCTGTGCTCCCCCCAAAAGGCTCTTAAGTCAAGTTATGAAGGGTTATATCACCACTTTTGGCGATTCCTCCACTGAGTAATCGAAATATGATGTGAATTACCTAGATTTGTCTTTCTCTGGGGAATTCTAATTCCTTCTTAATTTTGCCCTTGTTCATCCCTTCGTGATGACCTCTTCACGGTTTACTCAATGTCATCCCCACAAAGGTGGTTACTTCTGTTACTAGCAGGCTTACTGGACTCACTCTTCTTACTATAGAAGTCTTTTGTTTGCTTACTTGTTTATTGCATAACCTGGCAGAGACTACAGAGGGTGGTGTCTGAGGTGAACTAATCCTACTACCAACTTTCATGACACCCCTATGGACATGACATTCAGAGCTGATTAAAGATGTTCTCTATTGAACCAAGGTGTAAGGACAAAATTTACGGTGGTCATTAGGATTTTCATGTAGCTTGGGAGCAATGGCAGTTGGGGTTAAGGGGAGGTGATTTTGTCAGGAGTGGACATATGAGGTCAAAGCCCTCTTTCCTATCCCTTTAAAAATCACGGCAGTTAATCTCGTAGGTGTGTTGACTTTGTTAAAAGTGGCCAGGGTGGCAAAGCCACTTCTTTCAAAATGCCTAAAGTTTCACATGACCCTACATGCCTCTCTGTTCCCTTTGGCTCTCCAGAGAACACACCCTTTTGCCACATCCTTAGCCCACCCTCCCACTCACTGAATCATTTCAACCTTCCTTCCCTCACATATCATGTATTTTCTCAGCCTTCCTTACTTCACGTTCACCACATCACTGACATTGAACATCTCCCATTCCTCACATCTCACTCATATTCACCGCATCTCTTAGTGCTCCTGCTGTCCCATTCTCCGCATCCACTTTGCACTCAATGCTTTGTCCGTTCCTTCCATGCTAATCTACTCCCTGCACAGTGTGGTCTTATTGTGTTTGAGACCACTAAGGCGACACTGAGGTGCTGACCAGTGGTGATGTATGATACTTCCTGCTGGGTGCAATGTTTGTGTTGCCCCTTACATACCACAAAATGCCACAAGGCCACCTAAAGGAATACTGCCTCCTTAATACACACAATAAGCTAGATGCCACATTTATTAGTTCTGGGAAAAACAGCTGCACCTTAGGGTACAGTTACATAAAGTTTTTTTTTTTGTAGTTTTTCTTTCAAAGGAACATAAATACCAAGCTAGAGAAAAAAGATTTGCTTTGTTCTAGACACTTAACCCTTTGAGTGCCAGAGAGGTACATAATGCATTGCATTGCAATGCATTGGATACATTTCTGGCACTTAGGGTCATATGTTCAAAGAAGTAACTTAATAGGTTTTGTCGTTATCTCTTTGAGCATACGGCCCTTAGATGGTTAAAGTAAGAGTAACCTTTTATTCTGTCTATTCTACTAAGGTATAACAAGTGTCCAGATTGCATATCTTGTGTGTGTGTGTGTGTGTGTGTGTGTGTGTGTGTGTGTGTGTGTGTGTGTGTGTGTGTGTGTGTGTGTACTTTTTTTTTTTTTTTTTTTATTTTATGCCCAATTTATCCACCGTACTAAGTAAATCTCCTTAGGGAGAACCTGTTCCCTGACTGGAAAGCAGGTACAGTGTACCACTATCCCTGCTGCCAAAAAGACTGGAGGGGAGGATTTTAAGGTTTCTCGACAGCCACGCATTACTCATAGCATACTGAGTACTCTGTATACAGCGAGTATCCTTATTTGGCACACTAAGATGCCTAAGGAACTCTCTTATTTCAGCAGTACACAGAGGCTGTCTTTCCTGTCCTCTTTGGTACTCTTATACATGTCACTTACACAAGTTGCTTCTTTACTTTATTAAATTCTTGGGGTCATATCTTTAAAGGTAAAAGTGGCGAAATTTTGGGGCAAGCCAACTTCACAATAGGGCACAAGCTAAGATTACTAGCATTCTATTAACCTTTTGAGCGCCAGAGTGGTATGCAACGCATTTGCGTTGTGTAGCACTCTGGCACTCAAAGGGTTACATTTTAAATCCGTCAATATGTTGGAGACTTCTCTAACATTCATTAGGTTAAATCCACTATTAAATTCATGGTTAAAATCAAGATGACTTTATGGTGGTGCGGTTAGTGTTCTCCAATTTTAAGAGCATATGACCCTGAATTTTTAAAATCTATAATTTTGTCCAGATATGAAGTTAAAAACAAAAAGTATTGAAACTTGAATTTAGTTATGAATGGCACTGTGATTTCTTTGGCATGTGTTTGTATTTTATTGCCACATATGAAAACCGTTACACATCTGTTTTGAGCTAGAATAGCGGAGCCAATGTACCAATTTTCCATGTGGATCACAGTGGAAAAGTCTGAAAGTTCATTTATAAACCCTCATTCTTTGCTTTCTTGTGTGTTCTCCCCCTCTTTTTGAGGCAGATTAGTCACTAAACCACTAGTGTCGTTGGTGACTGTTTGGAAAAAGGGGATGGAGGCCCCTCCCAAACACAGGAAGTTACTGGTTCATCTAGAACAGTGTCTCAAATCTCTTGTTAACATGTGAGCATTACTAGGCATTTCATTCTGCAGCTCTGCAGTGTGTTTGCTTCTTTCCATAACAGCTGGGATTGAATGCTACTGCTGGGGAAGTGCTTTTTGCTTGTGCTCTCCTACAAACTGCCTTTCTGCTTAGGGCACTGCAGCTCTCAAAATGTTCTGCTGAACAAAGCAGTGATTCTGAAAAAGCGAATATTAATTAGTGTGTGACGTTGATGGGAGCTTGGAAGTGCTGAATGAAGACCTTTGCACATTTAAGGAACCACCGATGCCTGCTTTGAGTGGGGATTACAAAAGATGCTATTTCCTCATGGTGATCAACTACTTCCACAGCCAGATTTCCAACTCATTAACTTGAGTGCTTCTGCTTCGAACATCTTCATAGATTGCCGTACTTTCAGCTTTCTGTTTGAGTGGCATTCTTTTACATTTTCCTGCTGGAAGAATAACATGCTGCATTTTGTTTTTGTCATAATGAAGTAAACACATCCTCTGTATTCCTGTCATATGGGTCATTTGGGATTTAGCTCGCTGCATTTTTCTTGGAGTACCCTGGTCCCTTGTGGCCTGAGTCACCACATGTGAATGGACTGCAGTCGAGAACAAAACTGGAATTTATCATTGCTAATTTTGTTCACCTTACTGGATTTTTTTGACATCACGTACAAGCTCAATGCTGGATTAAATAATGAAAGCAGTACAGTGAATGCAAACTTTTCAGATTCAATTAACATGAAAAATGCAGCATTGATCCTGCTTCATGCAAATGTTTACAGACCCTAAAAAGCTGACTAGTATATTTAGCTACTGACCTTGCAGGCTGCAGAGTACTGCTTTAACACTGCTTAGAGCAAAACCTTTTTATGGCTACTCACCAGTGTGTCCTTGTGGATGATTCTCTACTAATTTACTCAGAGGAAATGGATTTGTCTCATTAATGTGGAAATATCTTCCTTTGTTATTATTTATTTATTTTAGAAGCTGGATGTTTTTTATCTTTTTAGAATCAAAAGTTTTGTATATATGATTTTATGTATAAGAAATGAATATAAGATGGTGAAAACTTAGTTTTTTTTTTTTTATTAGTATGCAGATTGGTGTCTTCATTTGAAAATATACCCATAATATCTAAGTGGAGGTGGGGAAAAATATTGGTTATTGACTGTTGTCTGTGTACGGCACAGAGCCTTGGCTCCAAACTTGATCGAATGAGCCGCGTATGCATTGTGGTTTTGGAGGAGGGGGAAGAGGATTCCGCCAATTATATTTATAAATTACCTCATAGAAACTCTTCTTGCCATTCCCCCTCTGGTGCTGTGAAGGTAAGACAGTGTTGCTGATGTCATGTCTTTTAAGAATTAATGTTCAGTGTTTTGTATAAGCTTACCAAAGATGGCGTTGATGGGAATGTATCGTTTTTTTGTGTTTGTTTTTTTTTTTGTTTGTTTGGTTTTTTTTTTTCCTCCTACTAATATGGCTTGAAGGACCACATCATTACTATGGTCACAAAATCAGTCACTATGAAATGTATCCATGAGCATTTATTAAAGTAATAAGATCTTCAATAAGTTCTGGATGTCATGTCCAGAGGTGAATAGCACATTTGCTGGCAGGACTCATGGACCCTAAACTCCACCCACTACAGTCTGCCTGCTTCAGTTTAAGAAAGGAAAAAAAATCCTTAAAGTTCTTTTAAGTGGTGGAGGAGACCTGCCAGCAAGAATAATGTCCACATATATGGACATTACATGAAATATCAAGTGAAAATGTTATCCCTTGAAGTAATGTGCAATGGCCACATTTGTTTTGGACATTAAGATTTTCTTATCGTAGTATGGAAAGTGGAGACTTACTAGGTGTGTGTGCATGTGTTTGTGAGCGCATTAGGGATATTGGGGCCACCATAACACCATATAACACCATATAGTTGGCCATGATAATGGTATTTGAATTGAAATTTTGCGTGTTAAAAATGCCTTATAACCTATCATATTGATTTTGAAAGAGCTCTGCAAATTACCTATATGTTGTATTTACCATTTTTCATTTAGAAAACGTGTTTGGTGTAGATTATGCCAATATAAGCATACCTTGTAGA
This sequence comes from Rhinophrynus dorsalis, assembly GCA_037306005.1. Classification (NCBI taxonomy): domain Eukaryota; kingdom Metazoa; phylum Chordata; class Amphibia; order Anura; family Rhinophrynidae; genus Rhinophrynus; species Rhinophrynus dorsalis. The sequence goes on along the minus strand of CM074723.1, from coordinate 371,853,919 downwards.
AATGTCCTGTCTTAGCCCTGTGTTACCTCCCCTATTCACTGACACTTAACCCTTACAGTACTGGAGGGGCAGTACATATCTGTGCAGGGTCAGTGAAAATGAGACATAATACATGACTGAGGACTGGAAGTGCTTGTGCAGGATGAGCATGTGTTGTTAAGCATAGCTTATACATCTAAATAACTACATTTCTTAATAAAAATTAATATATAGTTGTTTTTGGGGGGTAGTGTCTGTTTAAAGAGAAACTTTCATCAAGAACAAGTTTTTTACACCTACCTCTAGCCATGGCCTAAACAGCTCTGTGCAGCTGCTACAAAATCTAATGGCCATTTAATTAAGAGTAGGACTACAGGCTTAATTTTATTTTGTGTGTGTTAGCATTGTACACATCGTATAATGACACCACATACACTATGCTTTGCATCAGTACAGAGAGGAGGGAGAAATTGTTTAACTAAAAGTGAATTAAAGATTAGGAATTGGTAACAAAACTGAGTAAATCTGATTAGGTTGATTATGTATATTGTACAGCGTTGTATTACAGTTTATTACAAAATGATTATTCTAATGCAATTTCCCCTTTAATGAAATTAAAAGGAGCAATAATGCTGAAATGCAAGTTGCTCTTAGGTGAGAGTGTGTTAGAGCTTTAATGAGAAGTAAAGATAAGGGGGATGGCTTTTATAAGTTATTTGAAAGCTATAGGAATCAATTTCTCATAGCTAAACCCCCTAAGAACTGCTTAGCATTGGGTGGGGCGCTGTGGAGGACCAAGGAATTTTTTGGTTTCTTGATGGACATGATCTGTGATCAAAGCTTGCTGTGCAGGTGAGCTGTGATTACAAAATCACATGACTTGCCACCAGGAACGTCACTGGTCCTTAACGTCTGGACAGCCGTGCCAGTCCTGGCAGATCATGTGACATTAGGGGGTTAACTCTGCCATTCCTTCTCCCTTCACCCTGCAAATCTTCCTGATCTGCAGGGATGAGTAACATCAGTCTTTCACATGAGACTTCTGGGTGAGAAAGCAACAGTGCTATCCTGTACATTGAAGCCCTGTTTTATCAGATTTTTCAAGCTTCAAAGAAAAGGATAGAACTGTCCCGTAGTTGTATAAATTACAGATGTTACCCAATATTACAGCTCGTGGACTTCTGCAGAGCAAATAGGGTATGGCAGAGTTCTAAGTTAACTGAAGTTGATTCCCATAACTGTCAGGGAACATCCTACCCATATAAAGCCCATTCCTCTAACCTTTTAATGGCTCTTTAATAACATGAAATTTCAAATATCTTTTCTGGTCAGGGTGCTGTAATCTAGTTGTAAGAAGTACAATGAGATATTGCTTCTCCAGCCTGCTGGGAAAAACATACATATGCTATAACAGTTTTATGAAGGTGTGGGAATTTTATGTTTCTCCTCGTGTTTATATTAGTGTGCCTTTCTTTAATAAAATGACGTGCCCCTTTAAAGACTTAAGAAGACTGTACCCAGTTTGGGAGCAACTGAGCAATGTTAAATGCCTGTCACACCTGAATATTTGTTTCAGACCTAAATTTGTCTAAATTCCATAGCTAATCAGAGGCACTACTCAAATTCCGTAATATAAAAAAATACATCACTGCTCGCTACATACTAAACCAAGAGTAAAGCTCAATGTTAAATATATATATTGTAGAGTTTACCCCTTTTAAGAGAAACCAGGGTTGTCCTGCTGCAGAGATATTTTATTCAAAACTTATTGCAGCTCACACTCACATTTTTGCAATATCTTCATGGCCTGTAGTTTTACGGTGACACGGTTACTAAAACACCTGACTGATCTGTTATTATCCACTGACCATAGATGTCTTACTGGTGTAGCAACAGCTCCATCATAAAATTCCAGGCAATGGAAGTACTGCACAAAAAAATACAAGTTTGATCTGTGATCACTTTTAAATAAAACATCTCTTGGCAGTTCGCCTACCCGTGTTTTGCTCAGCAGGACAAACCCTGCAAAATATTTTTTTAATAAGCACACTATCCCTCTAACCTTTTGTAGGCCAGAAGAAGATGTGTGCAAAGCATTTCCCAGCAATGCTTTGCATAGTCCAGTGGTACGCAGAGTTTATTAACAGCCCTCTTAATTTTGTTTCTCTTTATTAAAACAATTCTGATCTTGCTTTCAATCCTGAACTTCAATGGTAATGTTTGTTTACTTTAATGACAAATCTTGCTACTCTCATCATTATTGTGAGGTATCGTAGCATGGGGTTAATGTGCTTTCTAGTAGATATTGGATAGTAAGTATCTATGCTGTAGTAATCAAATGCTGGTGTTGGTGTACCAAACTTTGCCTATAGATTGTAATAATTTTTCTGTAAGATTTATTGAGAAATTAACCTTTGGTAGTACAGTGTGGTATTCTTTTGCGAATTCTGTGTACATTTTGCTAATCGATTATATGCAATGCTAAACGTATCCCCTCTATGTGCGATTAGAAATTATCCTAGTCTTCCCCCTATGGTACAGTTGACTTGCTAGAGTCATTCTTCATAAATCAGTCTGGCTTTGCAGTCTTGCCATGCCTGCTTCTTTAAAGAGAAAATAATCCTTAATATGTAAAAAAAAGAAATATGTATCCAACGGAGTAAAACAAGGGTACTCCCATTGCCTAAATGTGTTTTATTCAAAAGATAATACAGCTCAAACTTTATTTTTTTAGGTGCAATATCACAGTGGCCAGAAATCATACAGCAGTGCTGTTCCTACACCATACTATGGAGATTTATGGTCAGAGCTGTCCATGGGATGTTGTAGCAACAATGCCACTGTGATACTGCGTCTAAAAAATTTAACTTTGAGATGTAATGACATTTGACTAAACTTTCAGCAGTGGGAGTATCCTTGTTTTAATCTGGCTGCTAAATCCAACAACATTTTTATTTTCACTTTAAGTATTACAATCCCTTTAAGGCCATATGATCTGTAATTTTTATCAAGGAAATAATGTCTTGGAGTTGCTGGCCGGGATTTATCTTTTTTGAAAGAGAATTCACTGATTTTGAAATGTGTGTTATTCTTTGTCTCCTTATATGCTAAAGATGTCTTCACCTCCATTGCTTTGAAATGCATATAAGACCTCTTTAGGATCTAAGGTGTTAATGTATGCTGGGAACATCTCCAGATGTTCATCCGTAGTTACCATTAGCATATAAGGCCCATACGTTTTGTGACACTGGTATATTGTGTGATTTCCCTATTCAGTTTTCTTTCAGAGGAATATTCAAGGCTTAACCCTTTTAATGCCAGAGGGGTACGCAATGCATTGCTTTGTAATATGTTGTGTACCCCTCTGGCACTCAAAAGGTTAATTGACTAGTAAACTTTTTTTTTATTTGCGATCACAACATTGGGATCTTCCTGTAACTTTTGTGGAGCCACAGAGGACAGTTTGTTGTCTCTACCGGAGAGCAGAGACAGTGGCTGCCTTCACTTAATTTTGAGCGCCAGAAGGTGGCCAGTGTATTGCAATGCATTGGATTCCTACTGGCATGCAAATGGCTAATGACTAGCACGGAGTCACACTTCACTCATTCCCAGCTGGGACCTGCTTGTCAGTGCTTCTGATACTTAATTCTCTTCCTCTGCTGGGAGAAGGGAGCTCCTATTACATTTGCAGGTTATTGTTTGAATAGCTTCCGCTTCTCCAGGGCCACATGTTATACATCTTACCTTCTGTGGGGAGGAGCCCTGAGTCACATAAGCTCTGAGAAGCAGGACACTGCCTGATCCCAGCTGGGAATAAGTGAAGTGTTGTGCGGGAGCTGTCAGTGCTGTTGGGGGATGTTCTTCCTGACCACTCATTGAATAAAGCATTGTTTTAAAGGGATTGTAATACTTAAAATATAAAAAAAATATATGTTGTAGGGTTTATCCCCCAGAGTAAAACAAGGGTACTCCACTGCTGAGAGATATTGTATTAAAAAATTATAACAGCACACACTTGAATATTTTAGGTGCATTATCACAGTGGCCTGAAAATTTTCAGTGGCGCTGTTGCTACACCATCCTATGGACTGCTCTGGTTTGTAGACCATAAATCTCCATAGGATGGTGTAGCAACAGCACCACTGTAAATTTTCGGGACACTTTGATATTGCACGTAAAATATTCAAGTTTGAGCTGTTATAATTTTTTAATAAAATATCTCTCTGCAGTGGAAGTACCCTTGTTTTATTCAGGGGCATAAACCCTACAACATATATTTTTTTACATTTTAAGTATTGCTATCCCTTTAAGTATTCACCCTTCCCCAGCTCACTGCTTTTTGATGTGTTGAATGTCTCTAGCATCCATTGGGTTAATGAAAATGTAATATTTCGCAAAGCACTGTCTTGGCCAGAATCGGGGGAAAGTATGTACGCATTCTTGAGAGAGATGTGAGTGTGTGCGTCTGTTATACCCCCCCAGATTTTTTTTGCTCCTACTCTTTTGTTTATAACATAAAAAATCCCTTGTCCCGCTTAGCAGATTATTCAAATACACACAGAAAAAGGCAGAGAAGCTGTTAAAAGTAGCAGGTGCTCTACTGGTTCTGTGTTTACCTGAACCGGCTGATCAGCTGTTTTAAGTTCACAAGCTAATTGGCTTAGCCATGTGAACAGGAGGCTCTGCTATTTTCTGCAAGGCAAACGAGTGCCTTGCAGGGTATAGCAATCTTCTGTGTATTTGAACCAGCTGATTGGCAGATAGTATGCTGTGGACTTGAAATGGCTGATCAGTCAGTTCGGGTAAACACCGAACTGGCAGAGCAGTTATGCGAGTCTTTGAATAATCTGTTAAGCAGAGCACGGGATTGTTTGTAACACTTAGAGAGCCAGGCGGGTGCGATTCTAATGCATTGCAAAGCAAATGGGTCAAGGAGAAGGGATGGTGGCGTCTTTGGTGTTGAGTGCTGAGCATATCCTCTGTGTTCCCCCATTTGCCCTCACAACTCATCAACAACATTGCACCATCCTCATATGCTAATGATTAAAGTATCTCCCCCTTCCCTTTCATAGATCTTTCTTTGTGCAAATGGGGAAGTGTGTCATGTTCTCCACGGCCAAATTATTACCACAAGTTACCAGACACAATTTGCCATTGCACCAACCTTAGTGCATATCCCTCCTAGGTGAACTGTTAAAACTTCCTGTACACTATTTTGTACAGAAATTGTTCGGGGGGGGGTCTAAACAGTTTAAACTGTTATCCATCTGGAAAGATAACTACAGCAGAGGGAGTACCATTGTTCTAATCAGTAGGAAAAGCCCTACAATGTTATGTTGTGTGTTTTTTATTTTTTTTAGTTTACTACTGCTTTAATAGTAGCCAAAATTTCATGGTAATGTTTGAAAATTTATATTTTCCCTCCTGTACTTTTATTGCAGCCTCCCCTGGTTCAAGCTATTTTTAATGGTGACCCTGATGAAGTCCGGGCATTGATATTCAAGAAGGAAGATGTGAACTTTCAGGTAAGAGAGCATATGCTGAAACCAAAATAGAAATAATTTTGCCACTCAAACTCTAATTTAAAAAGATTAAATAAATTGATGCTTTGACCTCTATGTGTCATGCATCTGTAATTCCAAAAATGAATATATGAGATATATGATATATATTCTCTCTGTCTTCCAGTACAGGTTACTGATAACTTTGGGTAGGTGATCCGCCCCTTTAATTGTAGACAGGAGCAATTCTAGAATTGTATGCAGGGGGTGGGGCCTACCTTCCCTCCTTGGCTGCAGCTAGCCAACCAGCTCCAGAAAGATTTGTTCCTTGGTGAAGACACAGGCAAGAGAACGGTTCTGCAATAGTTTTAGAAACTTTTTTTATTTTTCTGTTAGAAATGGAATACTACCATCTTATCTTCAGCTTAAACACATTCCAAGAGACATTAAGTTCTAATCCATTAAATGTATTAAGATGTAATAAGAAACTGTAGATGAAAATGAAAGAATCCAACTTTCCTATAATTTGTGGGCAGAGATATGATTCAGCACTCTTATAGTTCTTTTGGTAGTAAGAAACAAGCAGAATGTCAACCTTCCATTATACAACACTCTTTCCCAGCCTTTACCATGGATGTGACTATCTTGAATAATATTGTAGGTATGAATAAAAAATAACTTACCTAAACATTACTTTTTTTTTTTTTTTTTTTTTTTTTTTTTTTTTTTAAGTGTTCCTAGCACCCCCGTATTGTATGTTAACCCACACAAATGGGGGTACCATTTCACTGTCGTCCAATACAGGTCACTGGTACTCTGGGAGGCGTAAGTCCCCTTTAATAGGCAGGAACAATTATGCAAATAATTTGCAAGGGGCGGAGCCTCCCCTCTTACTTAAGCCACCTTCTGGCCAGAGCCACTCATATTGATTTGTTCCTGGTGTGCTTCCACACCAGGTAGAGAACATCTATGCATCTTAGTATTTTATTATTTTTTATTCAAATATGGAATACCACCATTAGGAGGGTGACCATGGCTGTGAATTGCCCTCTTTAAAGTGGCTGGTGCAGCTTCCAGGGATTTTCTGTGGACCTATACCCTGATGAGGGGACAGCTTGTGTTAAGCAGATCCCCTGTTGGGGAATTTACCTCTGGTTCTTTCCCTCCCTATCATGGTCACCTGAAGACAGAAGTCAGCAAGGAAGGTGAGTCACCCATTGAGTGCCGAAGGTCCACTTGTCCCCACAGTGTCCCTTTGATGGGCTTGTATTTGGGAGTTTTAATACACTCCAGCACTCATAGGGTGTTTTTATTGCATTATTACTGTTTATGCAATTTCTGTGTTATTCTCTGAGTTTTGGAGCATTGGGTATTCATTTATTTATGTTTCTCATGTGTTTCATGCTTGTTTGGGCACTTTTTAATGTTTTACTAAACTTTATTAAAAATGGTGTTCCGCGCCTTTAAGCGCGGCTTTTTCCCGCTCAGACGCAAGGGCTCCTTTACTCTCTATGGGAATTCACAGTATGGGACATATCTCTGGAACCGCTTGTCACAGCAACTTCAGAGAGGGCTCATTTTAATTCTAGGCTCCTGCTCTATCATCCGGAATGTGTTTTATTTATGTGGGGTGTTCAGGGGGGCTTCGGGCACTGTTTGGGGTACTTGTAGGGAAAAACTACATTTCCCATGAGCGCTTGGTTCGCGCTCGTTTCTGATTGGCTGTCACGACGGCCGCCATTTTGTAGTACTTTTCCTAGGCGAGTACACTACGCAGGGACCGAGCCTTCTCTCTCCTCAACAGATTAACCCTTCGCTGGCCAGATAAGTCCGTTTTTAGAACATTTCTGGGGTGAAACTTTAATCTTAACACTTTTTCTGGGTGATAGTGTTATTAGTGGGGTATATTGACGCTGTGAGCATGTCTACTTCACTGGAGCTAGGGGCTAGACCCAAGTCTAAGGAGGATGGGGGGTCCGCTACCCCCATGGCGTTTTGCTCCTCTTGCCACATTGGGCTGGATGGCGATAATGTGGGGGATCTATGCCCTAATTGTACTGGTCAAGATAGCAACCCTGGGCTTCCCAGCCACGCTATTGAGCCATCTTGGGTGAGGGAGTTTAAAGCTGCCACTAGGGATCTCAGATCCACGCTTCAACTCTTTCCCTCTCAGGTACAGGGGGCTCTCCAGGTCTGGCAGACCCCCTCTACTATCAGGACCTCCCTGCCTAAGCCACAGGGAGCTCCTGATATCACTGATTCTTCTGAAGAAGAACTTTTACAGGATTCTGATGCTGAGGAACGTACTGTTATTGAATCTACCAGGTCCATTGGGGACCCCTATGAGTGTGACCCTGAAGTTTCGGCTGAGGGTCTGATCAGAGCGGTTCTGAATACGCTCAACCTTCCTCTGACTCAGGAATCCACGTATGATCCTACTGATGTTTTTCAGAAAAAGCCATCTAAGCCTGTTGTTTGTTTTCCAACTAACCCTACTCTTGCCCGTCTGGTCTCTGAGGCATGGAAGAATCCTGATAGATCTTCCTCTGTCTCCAAAAAGTTTGCCAAACTTTACCCTTTTCCTGAGGCGGAGCTGGCAAAATGGGTTCATCCTCCCAAAGTGGATGCTCCTGTGTCTAGACTATCCAAATCTACTGCTTTGGCTGTCTCAGATGCCTCTGCCTTGCAGGACTGGACGGATAAGAAACTAGAGCTCTCTCTTAAGTCTATTTTTGCCTCCATTGGCACAGCCATGCGCCCCACTTTTGCTGTGGCATGGGTTAATAGAGCTATTGCGGCCTGGACTGAACGACTGACTGAAGCGGTTCGCCAGGATGCGCCTGTATCTGAACAGTTGCAGCTTCTTGCTAATATCACTGAAGCTCAGAACTATGTTGCTGATGCTGCTTTTGATGCTGTGCGCATGATGGCGAGGGCCTCCACTTCTTCTGTGGTGGCTAGACGCGCTCTTTGGCTGAAAATTTGGTCTGCTGATACAGCCTCTAAGAAGGCTTTGCTTTCCTTGCCCTTTCAGGGGAATTTGCTTTTTGGGTCTGAACTCAAAGAAATGATCAGTGAGGCTACTGGCGGTAAAAGTACTCTTCTACCCTCAGTCTTTAAGAAAAAGTTTCCAGCCAAACGCAATCGGTCCTTTCGTTCCTTTCAGACTGAGACACGCTCCTCGGCCCAAACGGGTCCTCCCACTACGCGCTCCTCCTCCAAGCTCAAACAGTCCTGGAGGCCCAAAGTTGCCTCCAAGGCCAAGACCTCCAAGACTGCTTCGGCATGACTCGCCGAACCCGGGTCCGCATCCGGCTGTAGGCGGTCGTCTCCGCATCTTTCGCCGGACTTGGGAGGAGTCAGTGGCGGACCCATGGGTTATTCAGGTGGTGTCAGAGGGATACAGGATCCCTTTCTCTTCCCTTCCTCCTTTTCGGTTCCATTTTACTCGTCCTTCTCAGGAACCCACAAAAAGGCGTCTGTTCGACGACGCTATTCAGGATCTCTTGGACAAAGAGGTCCTGGAGGCGGTTCCTCAAGGGGACACAGGTTCAGGATTTTATTCCAACCTGTTTGTGGTAGCCAAAAAGGACGGAGGTGCCCGTCCCATCTTGGATCTCAAAGATCTCAATGCCTATGTGGTGACTTCCCACTTCCGCCAGGAGTCCCTGCGCTCTGTGATTGCAGCAATGTCTCCAGGGGAGTTTCTTGCCTCCCTGGACCTTCAGGATGCTTATCTTCACATCCCTATTCATCCAGAGAGCAGGCGGTATCTCAGGATTGCCTGCCACAGGGGTCACTTTCAGTTTGCAGCGCTCCCCTTTGGGCTGACTTCAGCCCCTCAGGTCTTCCAGAGGGTGTTGGGCTCCTTGATAGCAGTGCTCCATCAGGATGGGATCAGAGTGACCCCCTACATGGACGATCTCCTACTGAAGGCCTCCTCAGCGGAGCTTCTCCACCAGCAATTACAGATGTGCATGCACACCCTGAACCGTCATGGCTAGATCCTGAATCTGGACAAGTCGGACTTGATTCCATCTCAGAGGCTTCTGTTCCTGGGTCTCCTGTTCGACACTCGCCAATGCATGGTGTTTCTTCCAGAGGACGTGGCTCACCAGATAGCTGTCAGAGTGGCTGGAATTCTGGACCTGGACGTGATTCCAGTTCCGAAGTTGTCGTCCTTAGTGGGGAAGTTCATTTCCACAATCGAAGCAGTACCATTTGCCATGGCCCACTCCAGGGATCTTCAGAGATTCGTGATCCAGACGTGCAAGAATCATCCAGATCATCAACATCTGTCTGTTTCTCTTCCTCCTCATGTCGAGTCGAGTCTGCACTGGTGGTTAGATCTCTCTCATCTCCTGAAAGGGAAATCCTTTCTAGTTCCTCCTTGGACCACAGTCACTACGGATGCCAGCCTTCGGGGCTGGGGTGCAGTCTGGGGTCGCTTCAGTGCTCAGGGGAAATGGGGTCTGGAGGAATCCATGCTCTCCATCAATGTTCTGGAACTTCGAGCTGTCCGGCTGGCCCTGAGGCACTGGGAGTCTCAATTGACCGGTCTTCCAGTCAGAGTGGAGTCCGACAACGCCACGGCGGTGGCTTACATCAACAGGCAAGGCGGCACAAGAAGCGGTTCCGCCTGGTGGGAGGTCAAGGATATTTTGTCTTGGGCAGAAGATCACGTGCCTGTCATCTCTGCGGTTCATATTCCAGGCGTGGACAACGTCATGGCAGACTTCCTCAGTCGTCATACCGTAGACAGCGGAGAATGGGCTCTGCACCCAGAGGTGTTTCACATGCTCACTCAACGGTGGGGGATGCCTGTGGTGGATCTGATGGCTACCAGACACAACAGGAAGGTTCCGGTGTTTTGCTCCCGGTTGAGGGACTCCCTTGCTCTAGCAGTGGATGCCTTGTCGATCCCTTGGGACTTCTCCCTGGCTTACATCTTCCCTCCTCTTCCTCTATTGGTCAGAGTTATCCAGAAGTTGAAGAGGGAACGTTGTCCTGTCATCCTGATTGCTCCAAACTGGCCTCGCCAGTCCTGGTTTCCGGAATTGATGGCCATGTCAGTGAAGGATCCAATCCCACTTCCAGCCCGTCCGGACCTGCTTCTTCAGGGGTATCTGTGGAAAGAGGATGTTCACTCTCTCCATTTGATGGCATGGCGGTTGAATCCTCGATTCTAGCTAAGAAAGGCTTTTCTTCTTCTGTGGTATCGGCGATGCTCAGTGCTCGTAAGCCTGTGTCTTCCAAGATCTATCATCGCATATGGTCAACTTTCGTGACATGGTGCTCTGACAAGAAGTTGTCTCTTGACTTCCATCTTCCCACTGTCCTGGCCTTCTTGCAGGACGGTGTGGATAAGGGGCTCAGTCTGAGTTCCCTCAAAGTTCAGACTTCTGACTTGTCTGTGTTTTTCCAGGAACGGATTGCTGTCCTTCCTGATGTGAAAGTCTTCTTCCAAGGTGTGACTCATGTTCGACCTGCCTTTAAGAGTCCTGCTCCCCAGTGGGATCTCAATTTGGTGCTGGGAGTTCTACAGCGACCACCGTTTGAATCCTTGGCTTCCATTCCATTACGTCTTGTGACTTGGAAGATGGCCTTCCTCTTGGCTGTTGTGTCAGTGCGCCGGGTAGCAGAGTTACAGGCCTTGTCTTGTAAACCTCCTTACCTGGTGTTCCACAAGGATAAGGCTGTGCTTCGCACTACCAAGGAATTCTTACCCAAGGTTGTGTCAGAGTTTCACATCAATCAGGAGATTGTGGTTCCCTCTTTCTGCCCTAATCCTTCGTCTGACAAGGAAAGAGATCTCCATCTGTTGGATGTGGTGCGTTGCCTCAAGTTTTATGTTCATCGCACCGAGTCTATCAGGAAGTCTGACGCTCTATTCGTCATTCCTGAGGGGCCTAGGGCAGGGAGACCGGCTTCCAAAGTTACCATTGCCTCTTGGATTAAGGCTACCATCCGTGAAGCCTATAAGTTGAGGAATAAGCATGTTCCCTTCCGGGTGACTGCCCATTCCACTAGATCTATTGGGGCCTCTTGGGCCTACAAGAATCAAGCTTCTGCTGATCAACTGTGCAGAGCGGCCATTTGGTCCTCTGTGCACACCTTTTCTAAGCACTATCGAGTTGATGTACTGGCTTCGGCTGATGCCAGTTTTGGAAGGAAGGTCCTGGAGGCAGTCTTGCCTGTGTAGGTCTTCCGCTCTGTGATCCTTAGTGCTTCCTTACTGTTGAGCCCGGTTGGCTCTAGTTCCGTGTGCTGTGTTAGTTCAGGGATTGTTCCCTTGATTGGTGTCCGTTGACACTTACAGTTTGGGCTATGTTATCAACTGGTCATAACAGTTCTAGTGACTTGGGCCTTGCGCCTGGTCCTTGCCTTACTTCCCGCCTCTGGATCAGCTCAATGTTTGTACATCCCAGAGTACCAGTGACCTGTATTGGACGACAGTGAAAATAGGATTTTAGTCTTACCTGTTAAATCCTTTTCACTTAGTCCATACAGGTCACTGGTCTCCCACCCTGTCAAGGGACCAGTCTTGGCTCTCCTGTGGCATTCAGTGGGAGACCGTTCGGGCATGCTCACAGGAGTCTTTCTTTTTGCTTACCTGAGGTCAGTTCTTGGGGTCTCAAATCAATATGAGTGGCTCTGGCCAGAAGGTGGCTTAAGTAAGAGGGGAGGCTCCGCCCCTTGCAAATTATTTGCATAATTGTTCCTGCCTATTAAAGGGGACTTACGCCTCCCAGAGTACCAGTGACCTGTATGGACTAAGTGAAAAGGATTTAACAGGTAAGACTAAAATCCTATTTTTTCTCTTGTTGGTATCAGGTATTTAATACAGTACATTTGAAGGGGCAGAAATGTAAGAAAATGCAATTTTTTTTCCATTTACGCCACTTCACGTGGCAGGTTATTTTGTTATCAAAATTGTATGGTTTGTCTACCTTTTCTTCACTTGTGTAGCTGTAATAACCATTTTCGTACAGGCAAGTCATGTTTGAGAAAATCAGAGGTTGTAGTAGGCATAGTTTCTAGCTTACCAGTGGTGTTCCATTGTTCTAAAAGCACTAGCTAATGAATATAGGGGTGCGCCGAAATTTTGGCGACCGAAATGGCATTTTCGTCAAAAAAGCTGAAATTAAAAAAAAAATGTCCGAAACTGGATGCCAAAACGGGGAAGCTCTCATTTTTCTCACTTTATTGGCTTCACTACTTTCCCTCCCTTTTCTAATGAATCAAACTAATGATTGCGTGGACACATCCATCCTACCAGTAAACCAATATCTTCCTTGTGTAAATTAAGATAGGCGGCACCTCCTCCCTGAGCTGTCAGATGTTCTCTAGCACATCCGGGTCGCGGTGACCCCACCTTTTGGCTGTGTTGCCAGGTTTCAGGATCCCAGAATCGGATCTGTGCTTCTGTTTCTGTGTTGGTTGCTTTAGTCCATGGTGTGAGGGATGATGGCAGGATTGGAGGAGCAGGAGATCCGGGACTCGAGAGACTGGCGCAGTGGGACCATGGACCTGACCCTCTAGCACCGCTGTCAGAAAAGCAGATGGAATCGTTGTTAGCATTGAATGTAGCAGTCGAAGATATTCCTGTGTCTGCAGAGGTAGGAGACAGCAGGACACAGTGACAGCCAAGATGTGGGATAAGATTTAGATTTCCTAAGCGATGGTCCAGATTGCTCCTGGGGAAGCCAGTAATTCTTATTATGCTCATTTCTTACAAAGATGCTGTGTCAGGCTGCTGAGACTATTCATGTATTAATATCTTTAACCCCTTAGTGACGGCCGCGTGCAGACGCGGCCGTCACTTAACGCCCGTTTAACTTTTTTTTTTTCTTCTTCATTAGGATCCGGAGTCCCCGAACGGCGTGCAGCCGCGCGGGGATCCGGATTTCCTGGACGCACATGTACGTCCTCTGTCACTAAGTGACAGCCACAGAGGACGTACATGTACGTCCCTTGTCGCTAAGGGGTTAAACTATCATAACAAGCTATATGTAAGAACCAACATACACATCCTATATAATAATTCGCTAGGATGTTTGTCAGAAGCCCGCGTTTGGGCAGTCTCTACTGCGCAAGAAGCAGCCGCTTAACCCTTTGAGTGCCAGAGGGGTACGCAACGCATTGCAAAGCAATGCGTTGCGTACCCCTCTGGTACGCAAAGGGTTAACATTACCCAGACCTTGGCCTGTGTACACAGGCTTTTACACTACTTTCTATAATATACTGCTTGTTTTAACTAGTGTCAATATAATTATAAACCAGGTGGGAATGTCAGTGATGACCTCACAAATATATTATCCTGACATTTACTTTGTGATTATCTAGTTGCTTGTCTTTTTGTATTCATAATGAGTTTCGTTTATAATTAAATCTTTATTGTCTCCTTCCTAGTGCGACAAGCAACAAATAGAGCTTTACAATTGCAACAAGTAGGTTGTAATCTGAAGCATATTGCTGCCATCAGATTGCCAGTGGGCAACTCTCTTGTGACACTGAAGTGGTTAATAGTTTCACTTTGACTGCGCCATGTGCACTTGCTCTGCTATATTTTTTGTTTCTTTTATTAGGCATTGCCCTATAAATTAAAAAAAAATAAAAAAAGTCAATTTTTGGCCAAGTGCATCCTGAAGTTTCGGTTCAGAATTTTTATTTCGGTGCACCCCTAAATGAATATAGTGGGAAATTCTATGGTTTTCACAGATTTCAGTACATTTGAAGGGGCGGAAATGTAAGAAAATGCTATTTTTTTCCATTAGCGCCACTTTCTGGAAACATTTGTGCACACCAGGCTTGGGGTAAGAAGGCAAATGATGTGGTAGGATATCTACTCTCCAGAAATATATAGTTTTATATCGTTATTCGGCGCATACTAGTTTATAAAGTTGAAAATAATATTTTGCTCTCCTGATGATTAGGGTTCTTGTTACCCATGGATGTAGTTAAAACCGTACAAATTTGGTATTATTGTAATTGGGGACTCGGGGCTTTTTCAAATAATTGAAAGTTTTGCAATCAAAATAAATGTTTTTGATATATATAGTATGTGATTTTAGCAAAATAAGTCACGCCCAATTCACTTCATGTAAGGCACCATGAAAAAGCTCAATTAGTTCTGAAAAAAAAACAATATATAGTTTTACATATGTACATAGTTATTTTCCAGTGGAAATCAAGCCTAAACAGATGAATAGCAAAAATGTGTCTGGTCTACAGGGTACAGGAAATGACCCAAACCCCTGGCACTGAAGGGGTTAAATGGTGCTTGAGTACTACAGATATTCAATGCTTTTGCTTTGCAGTGTGTTGCAGACCTACCTAACATTCAAGGGGTTAATAGCCCCATTTAAATAAATAGGAATTAGGAGATATTTATGTCTCCCCTCTGATGCAGTTCATTTACGCATCAATTACTCCAGTTCTTAGTACAGCCTCAATTTGTTTTGAAAGTGCATTACACGCTTGGAACGCACACTTACAAGCAGAGCAGCTGAACAATGTAATGGAGAGCCAGAATTTAAGAGATGTTCCTGGAGGCATTAAACATTAATTTTATTATCAAAATTAAACCTGCTATCTCTGCTCATAATTATCCTGGAAACCTGCCCCTCTTTTTCCATGTTTGTAAGTTACAAACAGTTTGGTGTAGAAGTTCATTTAGAATAACAAAATAGTAGAGTGGTTATTCTCAAAGGAAAGCATTGTTACCACACTGCCAGCTTTTAAGTGCTGCTAACTGTGCAAGTTTTAAAAGGAAATTTACGCCCACCAAACAGCTTTGATTAGCATTAAAGTATACATGGTGTATGTTTATTATTATGCCAGTCCAAAAAGCAGAGGTATTTCAAATGTTTTCTGGAGATGAGGAAGCTAAATTTCCCCATTTCCCTAAAGCTTTAACATGCCTATGCCCCTCTTTTGATACAGTCATTGTTCCTTAACGCAAATTTACCAGTGACAGTCCTGACAAGTCATGGGTCTTTTAGGGGTTAAGTACTTCTTTTAGCTTTTTTAAGCAGAGTTCTGAACCCTGTTTGTTCTTGTTCAGTGTTCATGGACACCTGAGCTTGTCAGTTAGTCTTGTGGAATTTTGTTCTACAGTGGAGAGTTTTTTCTCTTTTGTCCCCTCCCAGGAATTCCGATGGATGCTTTTGTATATCACCATGGTTCCTGTGTTCCACATTAGACAATGTGGAACACAGGGCTCTCACGCTGAGAGAGAAAACAATGTGTTTTAAGTCCCCGGACAGAGGCGTCCTCAGAGTCTTTGTCCAGGGGATTTCCTTCTTTCCTCTTGCTCTTTTTTTGTTAGTTTGCGATATGTGAAACTGAGGGGCCGGGGGATTAGAGCTGTATGGTAAGAATGAGGAGTCTGCCTCAAGGGCCCTACATTTTTTGAAGTACCCTTCCATCTGGAAGAGGGAACTTTACCCCCATGGTTCCTGTATTCCACATGGACTAAGAGATAAAGATTTTATGATAAGTTCACTAAAATACTCTTTTCTCTGTTGTCCAATATAGCTTACAGGTACCATGGGGTGGCGATAGCTCCTCCCAGTAGGTTGGAACAATTTTGCAAAGAAGTTGTAGGGGAGGAGCCGGCCTCTCCTCCTTAGCAGGCTACCCAGCCACTCCCCTCCAGTTAAGATTTGTGTCTCGTTCTGGTAGGAAGGTTGTGAACAGTTCTGCTTAGTTTTAATTATTTTATTATTTTTACTTCGATATGGGGTATCCAGATTCCCCCATTAGGCAGCTTACCATTAATGGCTTCCCCTGGTGGTTTGCCCAGTTTACGATAACGCTTTGAAGTGTGTATACTGTGCGTGAGCAGTAGCTGTTACATTGTAATAAGCTCATAGTTCAGCAGGGTAAGCTAATGATCAAAGAGAAGGACAGTGGAGATCGTTGGGTTGAAACGAGGGACAAACCATACTAAACCGGAGACCCGTGACTGGAGGTCCGATCCAGCAAAAGTGACGTTCCTAGAGGCAGCAGTAGCCTCCCTACTTGTGAGTACGCATTTATAAGCTCTATATGTTTGATACTACTTGCAACATAGATAACGCTTAGAGGAGTGGTGCGCTGTCCTGTTTCTTTTGTTTTCCAGCCCCAGGCAGTGATCGTGTGTCCGCTGTAGACTCAGAGCTAATTTATCACAAGGATAAGGCTGTTCTCCATACCACACAGGACTTTCTTCCTAAGGTGGTCTCTGAGTTCCACATCAATCAGGAGATTGTTGTGCCTTCCTTTTGCCCTGACCCTAAATCTGACAAGGAGAGGGATCTCCACTTGTTGAATGAGTCTGTCCATCAGACTGATGCACTTTTTGTCATCCCTGAGGGTCCTAGGGCTGGTAAGGCGACATCCAAGGTGACTATTGTAGAGGCAGTTTTGCCTGTCTAGGACTTAACTTTCCAGTGCTTTATAGTTCGTTATCCTTTTGAGCTCTGTTGGCTCTTGTTCAGTGTGCTGTTTTAGAGTTAGCCAGTGTCCGTTTACACTTTTAGTTTGGGCTTTTCCATGTCTGGATAGTCCATGGGAGCTCTGGTATCATGGGGACTGGAGCTTGGTCCTTTCCTTCATTTTCCCACCCTGAAACTCAATATTGGTACATCCCCATGGTACCTGTATATTGGATGACAGATAAAATAGGATTTTATTCTTAGCTGTTAAATCCTTTTCTCTTAGTCCATATAGTGAAAGGCACCATGCTTGGTCTCCTGTGGCTGGACGTGGGAGTCCTTCTGGGTCCATGCTCACAGGAGTTTTCCTCTTCTTCTTCTTCTCACTATCTAGCTCAGTAGGTTTTATGTCACAAATCTAACTGGAGGGGAGTAGCTGGGTAGCCTGCTAAGGAGGAGAGGGAGGCTCCGCCCCTGCAAATTCTTTGAAGAATTGTTCCAACCTACTAGGAGAAGCTGTCGCCTCCCCAATGTACCTGTAAGCTATATGGGCTACCTCAAAGACATAAACAGAAATTTACTGAGGCTGACAGTCAGCTATTGTCCCCATATATGGTTGAACCTTTGAGCTCCAGAGATGTGTCCAGTGCTGTATACCCCTGTGACACCCAAAAGATCACACTAGTGACAGGAGCAAACAACAGATATTGGGTGATGTGGGGGCATTCTGTAAAATTAAATGGACTCTGGAGGAAGGAAGGCGTCTCAGAATGTTGCTCAGCTACAGTGGGATCCCTTAGAGTCTTAGACAACAGGTATCCTACTTAAGGGTTACAAATATGGACACATTCACATTTCAGAGTGCACTGAGCACTGTGCTGTGAGTAGGGAATAATTGCAGGGAAAGAACTGTCATTGCGTTTCCTCCAGCCTTTTTATGCAACAGAGGTACTGGAAAATGTTTCATCTATCCCTGCTTTCTGGTCATGGATTGGGTTCTCCTTTTAGGGAGAGAACCTAGTAGCCTTGATCACACAGGTAGAAAATTAGCTTGTGTTGCATACCTCTCTGTCTTCAAGGGGTTAAAGAGAAAAAAAAGGTTCAGCAAATACATACAGAGTATAATCAATTTTGTCTTTATATTTTCTGTCCTAGCAGAATAATAAAAATAAAGGAGGACTCTCTCTGTAATGCTGCCTTTGTAGCGTAGCCTGGGTCAAAGACAAGAACTTGAAACATATCCAGAAAGAAGCATGCTGGCTGGAGAGACTCCAGCGTGTGTCTAGTGTTCGTGGTGTTAAACTTCTCATTTAAATGAGTATTAATCCTTTGTTATAGAAAATAAACATTGAAAGATTATTTTTGAGTAAAAAGCTTTACTATAGTTCAATTTGCTTTGTTTTTTGTATTAATAGTACCCCTTGGTGTACAGACTATTATTCTGTTGCATACTAAGGGAGAGGTAGCTAATAGCCGTCTTTATGGAATGGGACAAAACCAGCTCTGCCACTGACAGTTTGAACTGTTATAACTTTTGAAAAAAGCAACTTCTAGCAGTGGGAGTTTGCTTTTCAGAAGGAAAAGCCCTGCATTATATTTTCTTTGTACGAAAACATTACCGATCCTTTAAGTCAGAGCTGTCCAAGTTCAGTCCTCAGGACTACCAGTAGGCCAGGATTTAAGGATTTCCCTGATTAAGCACAAGTGAGTTAATCAATGGCTTGTTCATTTTGACTGACTCACCTGTGCTTAATCAGAGAAATCCCTAAATCCTGTACTGTTGGAGGACCGATATATAGCCCCTTTGGATAAAAAATGAGAACTTGCAGTCCAGTAGAATCCTACTGAAAGCAGTGGCTCTTCTGTGTCCAGAATTCCAGCTGGGGATGTAAATGAGCACCATAACATCAGTGTTGCTAAAACCTTCTAAGTTTGTATGCATTACTAAGCCCTGTAAACACATGTCCATTCTGGAATTTGTTAAAACGGGTATGAAAAAAATGGTGTAAAGTAAGAATGCTTTCAAAAATAGGCATTTAACAAAATGCATAGTGAGTGAACAGAAGAAAAATCTAAATCAAACCCGTATTTTGTGTGACCACACTTT
Source organism: Rhinophrynus dorsalis (assembly GCA_037306005.1). NCBI lineage: Eukaryota > Metazoa > Chordata > Amphibia > Anura > Rhinophrynidae > Rhinophrynus > Rhinophrynus dorsalis. The sequence continues at coordinate 371,834,912 of CM074723.1, read as the reverse complement.
GTCTTCAAAACGGCATCAATTCTTCTAGCTACACTTGCACACTGTTTGTTAAAGAACCTGTCAGGTAGGTTGTTCCAAATATCTTGGAGAACTAGCCACAGTTCTTCTGTGAATTTACTCAGCCTCGGTTGCTTCTCTCTCTCTCTCTCTCCCTCTCTCTCTCTCTCATCCCAGACAGACTCGATGTTGAGGTCAGGGCTCTCTGAGGATCGTACCATCACTTCCAGGACTCCTTGTTCTTGCTGATGCAGTGTATCTTGTTGCTTTGCTCAGTCTTGCCATGGTGTATGACTTTTGACATTACTGTCTTCAGCAACGTTAGTTTTATTCCTCCTACACAGCTGTTTGTTTCAGTTAATTATTGTGTTTCAGCCTACATATTAAATTGATCATTAGCACCTGATTTGTGTAATCAAACACCTATGTGCTTACAAAATCCCTGACTTTATGCAAGTGTACCTAGAAGAATTGATGCTGTTTTGAAGGCAGAGTGGTCACACAAAATATTGATTTGATTTAGATTTTTCTTCTGTTGACTCACTGCATTTTGTAAATTTATAAAAAAAATAAACTATTAACATTTCTAGTTGTAAAAGCATTCTTGCTTTACAGCATTTTTTTCACACGTGCCTAAAACTTTTGCATATTACAGTACTTTTTCAACCTGTAGTGACTTGTCCTCACCTGCCACTACATTTTTTTTCTGTTAACCATGCACTTTTGGTATTTCCATGAAAGATGTTCTAATTTTAAAGATATTCCAAATAGTGAGGCATGTTTTTAATGGAATAATAATAATTTCCCAGGTATCTTAGTGTGGGCAGAAAACCCATATTAGCCTCTTTGAATCAATTCTGTGCAGACTAGTTCTCCAGAATTAATCCTTTATTGATGATTGAGGATTTATTATTAGGATATGTGGATGTTCCTTTAAATGTATAGTAATTCCTTAGATTTGAATTGATATGATTTTTCTGAGCAGCGCTGTTCATGGTGCTAGGGTAGATTTGGTAATCCTACTAGATGTTCAGTCCATGGGAGCAATTTCCTTCTTCTGAACACTTTGTCTTGTTCTCTAACAATTGCAAAATTGTTAAACACTCAGTGAAAACATTTGAACAAGGGAAATATATCCCTTGTATGAACAGCTAGTAGGGTACTATAGCTACATCAGCTCCCATCTCGGTGTCTGGTGAAGCAAAAAGAATTTTCTCCTAAATAAAGGAATGGACTTTGGTGAAAGGACCATAAGGGGTAAATGTAAAAAAGCTTTCTGGTAGATGGAGGTGTTTTATAGAGCTGCTTGCATCAATCATTCTATAAAACATTCTGTACACTCATACATTGTACACCTTTTTCACTGTCGTCCAATACAGGTCACTGGTACTCTGGGAGGCGTAAGTCCCCTTTAATAGGCAGGAACAACTATGCAAATGATTTGCAAGGGGCGGAGCCTCCCCTCTTACTTAAGCCACCTTCTGGCCAGAGCCACTTTAGATTGATTTGTTCCTGGTGTGCTTGCACACCAGGTAGAGAACATCTATGCATCTTAGTATTTTATTATTTTTTATTCAAATATGGAATACCACCATTAGGAGGGTGACCATGGCTGTGAATTGCCCTCTTTAAAGTGGCTGGTGCAGCTTCCAGGGATTTTCTGTGGACCTTATGCCCTGAAGAGGGGACAGCTTGTGTTAAGCAGCTCCCCTATTGGGGAATTTACCTCTGGTTCTTTCCCCCCTTATCATGGTCACCTGAAGACAGAAGTCCAGCAAGGAAGGTGAGTCACCCATTGAGTGCTGAAGGTCCACTTGTCCCCACAGTGTCCCTTTGATGGGCTTGTATTTGGGAGTTTTAATACACTCCAGCACTCATAGGGTGTTTTTATTGCATTATTACTGTTTATGCAATTTCTGTGTTATTCTCTGGGTTTTGGAGCATTGGGTATTCATTTATTTATGTTTCTCATGTGTTTCATGCTTGTTTGGGCACTTTTTAATGTTTTACTAAACTTTATTAAAAATGGTGTTCCGCGCCTTTAAGCGCGGCTTTTTCCCGCTCAGACGCAAGGGCTCCTTTACTCTCTATGAGAATTCACAGTATGGGACATATCTCTGGAACCGCTTGTCACAGCAACTTCAGAGAGGGCTCATTTTAATTCTAGGCTCCTGCTCTATCATCCGGAATGTGTTTTATTCATGTGGGGTGTTCAGGGGGGCTTCGGGCACTGTTTGGGGTACTTGTAAAGGAAACACTACATTTCCCATGAGCGCTTGGTTCGCGCTCGTTTCTGATTGGCTGTCATGACGGCCGCCATTTTGTAGTACTTTTCCTAGGCGAGTACACTACGCAGGGACCGAGCCTTCTCTCTCCTCAACAGATTAACCCTTCGCTGGCCAGATAAGTCCGTTTTTAGAACATTTCTGGGGTGAAACTTTAATCTTTCACACTTTTTCTGGGTGATAGTGTTATTAGTGGGGTATATTGACGCTGTGAGCATGTCTACTTCACTGGAGCTAGGGGCTAGACCCAAGTCTAAGGAGGATGGGGGGGTCTGCTACCCCCATGGCGTTTTGCTCCTCTTGCCACATTGGGCTGGATGGCGATAATGTGGGGGATCTATGCCCTAATTGTACTGGTCAAGATAGCAACCCTGGGCTTCCCAGCCACGCTATTGAGCCATCTTGGGTGAGGGAGTTTAAAGCTGCCACTAGGGATCTCAGATCCACGCTTCAACTCTTTCCCTCTCAGATACAGGGGGCTCTCCAGGTCTGGCAGACCCCCCTCTACTATCAGGACCTCCCTGCCTAAGCCACAGGGAGCTCCTGATATCACTGATTCTTCTGAAGAAGAACTTTTACAGGATTCTGATGCTGAGGAACGTACTGTTATTGAATCTAACAGGTCCATTGGGGACCCCTATGAGTGTGACCCTGAAGTTTCGGCTGAGGGTCTGATCAGAGCGGTTCTGAATACGCTCAACCTTCCTCTGACTCAGGAATCCACTTATGATCCTACTGATGTTTTTCAGAAAAAGCCATCTAAGCCAATTGTTTGTTTTCCAACTAACCCTACTCTTGCCCGTCTGGTTTCTGAGGCATGGAAGAATCCGGATAGATCTTCCTCTGTCTCCAAGAAGTTTGCTAAACTTTACCCTTTTCCTGAGGCGGAGCTGGCAAAGTGGGTTCATCCTCCCAAGGTGGATGCTCCTGTGTCTAGACTGTCCAAATCTACCGCTTTGGCTGTCTCGGATGCCTCTGCCCTGCAGGACTGGACGGATAAGAAGCTAGAGCTCTCTCTTAAGTCTATTTTTGCCTCCATTGGCACGGCCATGCGCCCAACCTTTGCTGTGGCATGGGTTAATAGGGCCATTGCGGCCTGGACTGAACGACTGACTGAAGCAGTTCGCCAGGATGCGCCAGTATCTGAACAGTTGCAGCTACTTGCTAATATCACTGAAGCTCAGAACTATGTTGCTGACACTGCTTTTGATGCTGTGCGCATGATGGCGAGGGCCTCCACTTCTTCTGTGGTGGCTAGACGCGCTCTTTGGCTGAAAATTTGGTCTGCTGATACAGCCTCTAAGAAAGCCTTGCTTTCCTTGCCCTTTCAGGGGAATTTACTTTTTGGGTCTGAACTCAAAGAAATGATCAGTGAGGCTACTGGCGGTAAAAGTACTCTTCTACCCTCAGTCTTTAAGAAAAAGTTTCCAGCCAAACGCAATCGGTCCTTTCGTTCCTTTCAGACTGAGACACGCTCCTCGGCCCAAACGGGTCCTCCCACTACGCGCTCCTCCTCCAAGCCCAAACAGTCCTGGAAGCCCAAAGTTGCCTCCAAGGCCAAGACCTCCAAGACTGCTTCGGCATGACTCGCCGAACCCGGGTCCGCATCCGGCGGTAGGCGGTCGTCTCCGCATCTTTCGTCGGACTTGGGAGGAGTCAGTGGCGGACCCATGGGTTCTTCAGGTGGTGTCAGAGGGATACAGGATCCCTTTCTCTTCCCTTCCTCCTTTTCGGTTCCATTTTACTCGTCCTTCTCAGGAACCCACAAAAAGGCGTCTGTTCGACGACGCTATTCAGGATCTCTTGGACAAAGAGGTCCTGGAGGCGGTTCCTCAAGGGGACACAGGTTCAGGATTTTATTCCAACCTGTTTGTGGTAGCCAAAAAGGACGGAGGAGCTCGTCCCATTTTGGATCTCAAAGATCTCAATGCCTATGTGGTGACTTCCCACTTCCGCCAGGAGTCCCTGCGCTCTGTGATTGCAGCAATGTCTCCAGGGGAGTTTCTTGCCTCCCTGGACCTTCAGGATGCTTATCTTCACATACCTATTCATCCAGAAAGCAGGCGGTATCTCAGGATTGCCTGCCACAGGGGACACTTTCAGTTTGCAGCGCTCCCCTTCGGGCTGACTTCAGCCCCTCAGGTCTTCCAGAGGGTGTTGGGCTCCTTGATAGCGGTGCTCCATCAGGATGGGATCAGAGTGACCCCCTACATGGACGATCTTCTTCTGAAGGCCTCCTCAGTGGAGCTTCTCCATCAGCAATTACAGATGTGCATGCACACCCTGAACCGTCATGGTTGGATCCTGAATCTGGACAAGTCGGACTTGATTCCATCTCAGAGGCTTCTGTTCCTGGGTCTCCTGTTCGACACTCGCCAATGCATGGTGTTTCTTCCAGAGGACGTGGCTCACCAGATAGCCGTCAGAGTGGCTGGGATTCTGGACATGGACGAAATTCCAGTTCCGAAGTTGTCGTCCTTAGTGGGGAAGTTCATTTCCACAATCGAAGCAGTACCATTTGCCATGGCCCACTCCAGGGATCTTCAGAGATTTGTGATCCAGACGTGCAGGAATCATCCGGATCATCAACATCTGTCTGTTTCTCTTCCTCCTCATGTCGAGTCGAGTCTACACTGGTGGTTAGATCTCTCACATCTCCTGAAAGGGAGATCCTTTCTGGTTCCTCCTTGGACCACAGTCAATACGGATGCCAGCCTTCGGGGCTGGGGTGCAGTCTGGGGTCGCTTCAGTGCTCAGGGGAAATGGGGTCTGGAGGAATCCATGCTCTCCATCAATGTTCTGGAACTTCGAGCTGTCCGGCTAGCCCTGAGGCACTGGGAGTCTCAATTGACCGGTCTTCCGATCAGAGTGGAGTCCGACAACGCCACGGCGGTGGCTTACATCAACAGGCAAGGCGGCACAAGAAGCGGTTCCGCCTGGTGGGAGGTCAAGGATATTTTGTCTTGGGCAGAAGATCACGTGCCTGTCATCTCTGCAGTTCATATTCCAGGCGTGGACAACGTCATGGCAGACTTCCTCAGTCGTCACACCGTCGACAGCGGAGAATGGGCTCTTCACCCAGAGGTGTTTCACATGCTCACTCAACGGTGGGGGATGCCCGTGGTGGACCTGATGGCTACCAGACACAACAGGAAGGTTCCGGTGTTTTGCTCCCGGTTGAGGGACTCCCTTGCTCTAGCAGTGGATGCCTTGTCGATCCCTTGGGACTTCCCCTTGGCTTACATTTTCCCTCCTCTTCCTCTATTGGTCAGAGTTATCCAGAAGTTGAAGAGAGAACGTTGTCCTGTCATCCTGATTGCTCCAAACTGGCCTCGCCAGTCCTGGTTTCCGGAGTTGATGGCCATGTCAGTGAAGGATCCGATCCCACTTCCTGCCCGTCCGGACCTACTGCTTCAGGGGTATCTGTGGAAGGAGGATGTTCACTCTCTCCATTTGATGGCATGGCGGTTGAATCCTCGATTCTAGCAGAGAAAGGATTTTCTCCTTCTGTGGTGTCGACTATGCTCAGTGCTCGTAAGCCTGTGTCTTCCAAGATCTATCATCGCATATGGTCAACCTTTGTGTCATGGTGTTCTGACAAGAAGCTATCCCTTGACTTCCATCTTCTCACTGTCCTGGCCTTCTTGCAGGACGGTGTGGATAAGGGGCTCAGTCTGAGTTCCCTCAAAGTTCAGACTTCTGCCTTGTCTGTGTTTTTCCAGGAAAGGATTGCCATCCTTCCTGATGTGAAAGTCTTCTTCCAAGGTGTGACTCATGTTCGGCCTGCCTTCAAGAGTCCTGCTCCCCAGTGGGATCTCAATTTGGTGCTGGGAGTTCTACAGCGACCACCGTTTGAATCCTTGGCTTCCATTCCATTACGTCTTGTGACTTGGAAGATGGCCTTCCTTTTGGCTATTGTGTCAGTGCGCCGGGTGGCAGAGTTACAGGCCTTGTCTTGTAAACCTCCTTACCTGGTGTTCCACAAGGATAAGGCTGTGCTTCGCACTACCAAGGAATTCTTACCCAAGGTTGTGTCTGAGTTTCACATCAATCAGGAGATTGTGGTTCCCTCTTTCTGCCCTAATCCTTCATCTGACAAGGAAAGAGATCTCCATCTGTTGGATGTGGTGCGTTGCCTCAAGTTTTATGTTCATCGCACCGAGTCTATCAGGAAGTCTGACGCTCTATTCGTCATTCCTGAGGGGCCTAGGGCAGGGAGACCGGCTTCCAAAGTTACCATTGCCTCTTGGATTAAGGCTACTATCCGTGAAGCCTACAAGTTGAGGAATAAGCATGTTCCCTTTCGGGTGACTGCCCATTCCACCAGATCTATTGGGGCCTCTTGGGCCTATAAGAATCAAGCTTCTGCTGATCAACTGTGCAGAGCGGCCACTTGGTCCTCTGTGCACACTTTTTCTAAGCACTATCGAGTTGATGTACTGGCTTCGGCTGATGCCAGTTTTGGAAGGAACATCCTGGAGGCAGTCTTGCCTGTGTAGGTCTTCCGCTCTGTGATCCTTAGTGCTCCTTACTGTTGAGCCCGGTTGGCTCTGGTTCCGTGTGCTGTGTTAGTTCAGGGATTGTTCCCTTGGTTGGTGTCCGTTGACACTTACAGTTTGGGCTATGATATTAACTGGTCATAGCAGTTCTAGTGACTTGGGCCTTGCGCCTGGTCCTTGCCTTACTTCCCGCCTCTGGATCAGCTCAAAGTTTGTACATCCCAGAGTACCAGTGACCTGTATTGGACGACAGTGAAAATAGGATTTTAGTCTTACCTGTTAAATCCTTTTCACTTAGTCCATACAGGTCACTGGTCTCCCACCCTGTCAAGGGACCAGTCTTGGCTCTCCTGTGGCATTCAGTGGGAGACCGTTCGGGCATGCTCACAGGAGTCTTTCTTTTTGCTTACCTGAGGTCAGTTTTAGGGTCTCAAATCAATCTAAAGTGGCTCTGGCCAGAAGGTGGCTTAAGTAAGAGGGGAGGCTCCGCCCCTTGCAAATCATTTGCATAGTTGTTCCTGCCTATTAAAGGGGACTTACGCCTCCCAGAATACCAGTGACCTGTATGGACTAAGTGAAAAGGATTTAACAGGTAAGACTAAAATCCTATTTTCACTGTCGTCCAATACAGGTCACTGGTACCATGGGATGTGTAGTCCCCTTTAATAGGCAGGAACAATTATGCAAATAATTTGCAAGGGGCGGAGCCTCCCCTCTTACTTAAGCCACCTTCTGGCCAGAGCCACCCATATTGATTTGTTCCTGGTGTGCTTGCACACCAGGCAGAGAACAGCTATGCTTCTTAGAGTTTTATTATTTTTTTATTCAAATATGGAATACCACCATTAGGAGGGTGACCATGGCTGTGAATTGCCCTCTTCAAAGTGGCTGGTGCAGCTTCCAGGGATTTCTGTGGACCTATACCTGAAGAGGGGACAGCTTGTGTTAAGCAGCTCCCCTGTTGGGGAAATTACCTCTGGTTCTTTCCCTCCCTATCATGGTCACCTGAAGACAGAAGTCTGCGAGAAAGGTGAGTCACCCATTGAGTGCTGAAGGTCCACTTGTCCCCACAGTGTCCCTTTGATGGGCTTGTATTTGGGAGTTTTAATACACTCCAGCACTCATAGGGTGTTTTTATTGCATTATCACTATTTATGCAATTTCTGTGTTATTCTCTGAGTTTTGGAGCATTGGGTATTCATTTATTTATGTTTCTCATGTATTTCATGCTTGTTTGGGCACTTTTTAATGTTTTACTAAACTTTATTGAAAATGGTGTTCCGCGCCTTTAAGCGCGGCTTTTTCCCGCTCAGCAGCAGAGCTCCATTACTCTCTATGGGAATTCACAGTTTGGGACATATCTCTGAAACCGCTTGTCACAGCAACTTCAGAGTGGGCTCATTTTAATGCTAGGCTCCTGCTCTATCATCCGGTTGGTGTTTTATTAATGTAGGGGGTTCAGGGGGGCTTCGGGCACTGTTTGGGGTACTTGCATAGGGAAAACTACATTTCCCATGAGCGCTTAGTTCGCGCTCGTTTCTGATTGGCTGTCATGACGGCCGCCATTTTGTGGTACTTTTCCAAGGCGAGTACACTACGCAGGGACCGAGCCTTCTCTCTCCTCACCAGATTAACCCTTCGCTGGCCAGATAAGTCCGTTTTTAGACCTTTTCTGGGGTGAAACTTTAATCTTTAACACTTTTCTGGGTGATAGTGTTTTTTGTGGGGTATATTGACGCTGTGAGCATGTCTACTTCACTGGAGCTAGGGGCTAGACCCAAGACTAAGGAGGCTGGGGGGTCTTCTACCCCCATGGCGTTTTGCTCCTCTTGCCACATTGGGCTGGATTGCGATAATGTGGGGGATCTATGCCCTAATTGTACTGATAAAGATAGCAACCCTGGGCTTCCCAGCCACGCTATTGAGCCATCTTGGGTGAGGGAGTTTAAAGCTGCCACTAGGGATCTCAGATCCACGCTTCAACTCTTTCCCTCTCAGGTACAGGGGGCTCTCCAGGTCTGGCAGACCCCCTCTACTATCAGGACCTCCCTGCCTAAGCCACAGGGAGCTCCTGATATCACTGATTCTTCTGAAGAAGAACTTTTACAGGATTCTGATGCTGAGGAACGTACTGTTATTGAATCTAACAGGTCCATTGGGGACCCCTATGAGTGTGACCCTGAAGTTTCGGCTGAGGGTCTGATCAGAGCGGTTCTGAATACGCTCAACCTTCCTCTGACTCAGGAATCCACTTATGATCCTACTGATGTTTTTCAGAAAAAGCCATCTAAACCTGTTGTTTGTTTTCCAACTAACCCTACTCTTGCCCGTCTGGTTTCTGAGGCATGGAAGAATCCTGATAGATCTTCCTCTGTCTCCAAAAAGTTTGCCAAACTTTACCCTTTTCCCGAAGCGGAGCTGGCAAAATGGGTTCATCCTCCCAAGGTGGATGCTCCTGTGTCTAGACTATCCAAATCTACTGCTTTGGCTGTCTCAGATGCCTCTGCCTTGCAGGACTGGACGGATAAGAAATTAGAGCTCTCTCTTAAATCTATTTTTGCCTCTATTGGCACTGCCATGCGCCCCACCTTTGCTGTGGCATGGGTTAATAGGGCTATTGCAGCCTGGACTGAACGACTGACTGAAGCGGTTCGTCAGGATGCGCCTGTATCTGAACAGTTGCAGCTTCTTGCTAATATCACTGAAGCTCAGAACTATGTTGCTGATGCTGCTTTTGATGCTGTGCGCATGATGGCGAGGGCCTCCACTTCTTCTGTGGTGGCTAGACGCGCTCTTTGGCTGAAAATTTGGTCTGCTGATACAGCCTCTAAGAAAGCTTTGCTTTCCTTGCCCTTTCAGGGGAATTTGCTCTTTGGCTCTGAGCTCAAAGAAATGATCAGTGAGGCTACTGGCGGTAAAAGTACTCTTCTACCCTCAGTCTTTAAGAAAAAGTTTCCAGCCAAACGCAATCGGTCCTTTCGTTCCTTTCAGACTGAGACACGCTCCTCGGCCCAAACGGGTCCTCCCACTACGCGCTCCTCCTCCAAGCCCAAACAGTCCTGGAGGCCCAAAGTTGCCTCCAAGGCCAAGACCTCCAAGACTGCTTCGGCATGACTCGCCGAACCCGGGTCCGCATCCGGCTGTAGGCGGTCGTCTCCGCATCTTTCGCCGGTCTTGGGAGGAGTCAGTGGCGGACCCATGGGTTCTTCAGGTGGTGTCAGAGGGATACAGGATCCCTTTCTCTTCCCTTCCTCCTTTTCGGTTCCATTTTACTCGTCCTTCTCAGGAACCCTCAAAAAGGCGTCTGTTCGACGACGCTATTCAGGATCTCTTGGACAAAGAGGTCCTGGAGGCGGTTCCGCAGGGGGACACAGGTTCAGGATTTTATTCCAACCTGTTTGTGGTAGCCAAAAAGGACGGAGGAGCCCGTCCCATCTTGGATCTCAAAGATCTCAATGCCTATGTGGTGACTTCCCACTTCCGCCAGGAGTCCCTGCGCTCTGTGATTGCAGCAATGTCTCCAGGGGAGTTTCTTGCCTCCCTGGACCTTCAGGATGCTTATCTTCACATACCTATTCATCCAGAGAGCAGGAAGTATCTCAGGATTGCCTGCCACAGGGGACACTTTCAATTTACAGCACTCCCCTTTGGACTGACTACAGCTCCTCAAGTCTTCCAGCGGGTGCTGGGCTCCTTGATAGCGGTGCTCCATCAGGATGGGATCAGAGTGACACCCTACATGGACGATCTCCTACTGAAGGCCTCCTCAGCGGAGCTTCTCCACCAGCAGTTGCAGAGGTGCATGCACACCCTGAACCGTCACGGATGGATCCTGAATCTGGACAAGTCGGACTTGATCCCTTCTCAGAGGCTTCTGTTCCTGGGTCTCCTGTTCGACACTCGCCAATGCATGGTGTTTCTTCCAGAGGACGTGGCTCACCAGATAGCCGTCAGAGTGGCTGGGATTCTGGACATGGACGAAATTCCAGTTCCGAAGTTGTCGTCCTTAGTGGGGAAGTTCATTTCCACGATCGAAGCAGTACCATTTGCCATGGCCCACTCCAGGGATCTTCAGAGATTTGTGATCCAGACGTGCAGGAATCATCCAGATCATCAACATCTGTCTGTTTCTCTTCCTCCTCATGTCGAGTCGAGTCTGCACTGGTGGTTAGATCTCTCTCATCTCTTGAAAGGGAAATCCTTTCTAGTTCCTCATTGGACCACAGTCACAACGGATGCCAGCCTTCGGGGCTGGGGTGCAGTCTGGGGTCGCTTCAGTGCTCAGGGGAAATGGGGTCTGGAGGAATCCATGCTCTCCATCAATGTTCTGGAACTTCGAGCTGTCCGGCTGGCCCTGAGGCACTGGGAGTCTCAATTGACCGGTCTTCCAGTCAGAGTAGAGTCCGACAACGCCACGGCGGTGGCTTACATCAACAGACAAGGCGGCACAAGAAGCGGTTCCGCCTGGTGGGAAGTCAAGGATATTTTGTCTTGGGCAGAAGATCACGTGCCTGTCATCTCTGCAGTTCATATTCCAGGCGTGGACAACGTCATGGCAGACTTCCTCAGTCGTCACACCGTCGACAGCGGAGAATGGGCTCTTCACCCAGAGGTGTTTCACATGCTCACTCAACGGTGGGGGATGCCAGTGGTGGATCTGATGGCTACCAGACACAACAGGAAGGTTCCGGTGTTTTGCTCCCGTCTGAGGGACTCCCTTGCTCTAGCGGTGGATGCCTTGTCGATCCCTTGGGACTTCTCCCTGGCTTACATCTTCCCCCCTCTTCCTCTGTTGATCAGAGTTATTCAGAAGTTGAAGAGAGAACGTTGTCCTGTCATCCTGATTGCTCCAAACTGGCCTCGCCAGTCCTGGTTTCCGGAATTGATGGCCATGTCAGTGAAGGATCCAATCCCACTTCCAGCCCGTCCGGACCTGCTTCTTCAGGGGTATCTGTGGAAAGAGGATGTTCACTCTCTCCGTTTGATGGCATGGCGGTTGAATCCTCGATTCTAGCTAAGAAAGGCTTTTCTCCTTCTGTGGTGTCGACGATGCTCAGTGCTCGTAAGCCTGTGTCTTCCAAGATCTATCATCGCATTTGGTCAACTTTCGTGACATGGTGCTCTGTCAAGCAGTTGTCTCTTGACTTCCATCTTCCCACTGTCCTGGCCTTCTTGCAGGACGGTGTGGACAAGGGGCTCAGTCTGAGTTCCCTCAAAGTTCAGACCTCTGCCTTGTCTGTGTTTTTCCAGGAACGGATTGCCATCCTTCCTGATGTGAAAGTCTTCTTCCAAGGTGTGACTCATGTTCGACCTGCCTTCAAGAGTCCTGCCCCCCAGTGGGATCTCAATTTGGTGCTGGGAGTTCTTCAGCGACCACCGTTTGAATCCTTGGCTTCCATTCCATTACGTCTTGTGACTTGGAAGATGGCCTTCCTTTTGGCTATTGTGTCAGTACGCCGGGTGGCAGAGTTACAGGCTTTGTCTTGTAAACCTCCTTACCTGGTGTTCCACAAGGATAAGGCTGTGCTTCGCACTACCAAGGAATTCTTACCCAAGGTTGTGTCTGAGTTTCACATCAATCAGGAGATTGTGGTTCCCTCTTTCTGCCCTAATCCTTCATCTGACAAGGAAAGAGATCTCCATTTGTTGGATGTGGTGCGTTGCCTCAAGTTTTATGTTCACCGCACCGAATCTATCAGGAAGTCTGACGCTCTATTCGTCATTCCTGAGGGGCCTAGGGCAGGAAGACCGGCTTCCAAAGTTACCATTGCCTCTTGGATTAAGGCTACCATCCGTGAAGCCTATAAGTTGAGGAATAAGCATGTTCCCTTCAGGGTGACTGCCCATTCCACTAGATCTATTGGGGCCTCCTGGGCCTACAAGAATCAAGCTTCTGCTGATCAACTGTGCAGAGCGGCCACTTGGTCCTCTGTGCACACTTTTTCTAAGCACTACCGAGTTGATGTACTGGCATCGGCTGATGCCAGCTTTGGAAGGAAGGTCCTGGAGGCAGTCTTGCCTGTGTAGGTCTTCCGCTCTGTGATCCTTAGTGCTTCCTTACTGTTGAGCCCGGTTGGCTCGTGTTCCGTGTGCTGTGTTAAGTTCAGGGATTGTTCCCTTGCTTGGTGTCCGTTGACACTTACAGTTTGGGCTATGTTATCAATTGGTTAACAGTTCTAGTGACTTGGGCCTTGCGCCTGGTCCTTGCCTTACTTCCCGCCTCTGGATCAGCTCAATGTTTGTACATCCCATGGTACCAGTGACCTGTATTGGACGACAGTGAAAATAGGATTTTAGTCTTACCTGTTAAATCCTTTTCACTTAGTCCATACAGGTCACTGGTCTCCCACCCTGTCAAGGGACCAGTCTTGGCTCTCCTGTGGCATTCAGTGGGAGACCGTTCGGGCATGCTCACAGGAGTCTTTCTTTTTGCTTACCTGGGGTCAGTTTAGGGTCTCAAATCAATATGGGTGGCTCTGGCCAGAAGGTGGCTTAAGTAAGAGGGGAGGCTCCGCCCCTTGCAAATTATTTGCATAATTGTTCCTGCCTATTAAAGGGGACTACACATCCCATGGTACCAGTGACCTGTATGGACTAAGTGAAAAGGATTTAACAGGTAAGACTAAAATCCTATTATTAAGCTACAAAACTGCACCACAGTCTGTAAATAAAAAATCCTACTGTGTTAAATTAAGTTTTAACCCCTTGTTTCCCAGGGAGGGTTGGAGAACTCTGATATTCAATGGGCTTAACTTTTTCAGAGGTGTATATAGTTGGACACTTCTCTGGCACTCAGAGGGGTAAAAGAGAGTTCATTTCTCCCCTGTGGCTTAGTTAGTTCACTTCCGAAGGGCAAAACACTATGAATTTATAATCTGACGCATTACTGTACATTATGAGATTGATTTGGAAAGTACGTCTGCACTAGAATGTTTAATGTTTGTTTGTACTAGTAGTCCTGTATCTTCTGTTTAGTAGACAAAAACAAATGAAAGCTGATGTGGTGGTGGTCATGTAAAGCTCATGTAAATGTAGCCTTGCTTGACCTTCTAAGTTCTGGGAGCAGAGACAGAAGGAGGAACGTTTGAAAGCAAATGGAAAATACGTACTCTGAACGTCAAGTACATGATTAGTCACATTGAATCTGAATCACTTTTTCACTGGGAAAAGTCTAACTTTTTAATTACCTGAATACAGAAGAATTTTTTTTTTTTTTTCTCGAAATTTGAAGGAATTGGGAAAAAAAGTACATGGGAGCCTGAAGAAAAATACATTATGCTGAGGGGGAGAATCTCAGTAAAAATGAAGACTGTAGAAAACAGGGAAAACTAGAACCTGAGCAGAAGATGCATTTGATGGAAACTCTAAAATGTTTTTCCTATTTTATGAACTAGCATGTTGTAACTAACAGAAATATTAGTAAAAATGTCTATATCGTGAAAGACCTGGAAGAAACAGTAAAGTCTATAGATTAAACTAAATGGTGAGTTGCCCAAAACACATTGGAGTAGATGCACTAAAGTGTGATAGGAAGGTGATTAAAGTGGAAATGACGTCTCCAATTCCTATGTTATTCTATGGAAGCAATGCACCAAGAGTTCTCTGACTTTGGAGATCTTGGTGCATAGACTGTATAGAATAACATAGGAACTGAAGACTTCTGTATTTACTTTTAAAATGAAGGTCCAGATGCATCTAGACGCCTATCTACACCATAGGCAACAAATTATTTTTAAATCGATTTCACCCCTTTGAATAGTTCAGAGATCTCCAAAATTTTGTTTTGCAATGCTTTGGAGACTCGTCTACCATGCAAGGGGTTAAAAGCCCTATTTCATTAAATATGAATTTATACTTAAAACATAGAAACATTGAATTTTCTGGCAGATAAGAACCGTTTGTCCCATTCAGTCTCCCCCTTAAAAAACAAGGTATAACAAGTGCTTCCTCAAGTACTGCTCAGTCACTGTTTTCACTCCATGTCCTTACATATAATACACTTCCATATTAGATCCGTGAGGTCCTGCCCACAATCAACTCAGGCAAATCTTCCCTGCACACAAGAAGCAGCAAAACTGTAGACATATTTTAGTCCACCTAATCCGTGAGATGCAGCTGATTTACTCTATACAGAAGACAATAAAGGACATCTATTTTGTCTTTGAATCTTCCTATGTGGATGAGCCCTTGCTGTTATTTTGCCTAGATGGAGTCAACTGCATCTCGCTAACTAGGCCCATTAAAGAATGAAACGTGTATACAGTGTTGCTGTTTTTATTGTGCAGAGTTTGTGCCTAACATTTCAGTGCTGAAGCTGTCTTTGGGCAGGACCAGACTAAAATTAATATAGAAGTTTTTCATTATAATGGCACAAATGAGCAAGATACTTGAAGAATTGAGGAATCGCATCCTGAAGAATGGGCTAAGTTTAATTCACTAGATAAAATTGTGGAAATGGAGAAGAAACCATGAAAATTAAGTATTTTTCTCTGTCGTCCAATATAGGTTACTGTTAACTTTGGATAGGCGATCTGCCCCTTTAATTGTAGGCAGGAACAATTCTAGAATTGTATGCAGGGGGTGGAGCCTACCTTCCCTCCTTGGCTGCAGCTAGCCAACCAGCTCCAGAAAGATTTGTTCCTTGGTGAAAACACGGGCAAGAGAACAGTTCTGCTATAGTTTTAGAAATGCTTTTATTTTTCTGTTAGAAATGGAATACCACTATTAGGTGGATTAGGATAACTGACAATGCCCTTAGATATGGCTAGCTCAGTATCCAGGTGCTTTTTGTGGACCTTAAGCCGTGGAGGGGAAATCTTGCTACGAGTTCTTTCCTCAGGAGTTGCCCACCAAGGCTTCTTAATACATGGTAGTCTGAAGACAGAAGAGCTGCAGAAAAGGTGAGCAACCCTTTGAGTGTTGCAGTTCCACATGTCCCACAGTGCCCCTCAGCACAGGGGTGTCTTCTCCTTACCCACCTCAGGATGACTGCCTACACAGGCAGCAGGGAGATCTGTCCAACGGTCCTCATGCTTGCATTTGTCATCTTCCTCTATCTCTGTTTGTGGGTAGTGGACTGGAAAGGGGGTGTGGGGGGGGTCATGGCTGTGTACTATACACATGAGCTTCATTTTGTCCCTAATAACCTTTGCTTTGCTTTTGTCTTTGGCCTCACCCCTTCCTGGCTTCCTAGTGTGGAGCCAGTCGGACAACACTCTAGCAGTTGTTCACTTCAACCCCAGGGAGAGCATTGGTGCGATTGATTCTCAAGTGAGTGTACACTTGCGTACCGGCTCTCTCTCCGACTTTCTCATTCAGACTTTTTCAGTCCTATTTCAGAGGCTTATTGTTTCATTGCCTGAGGTAAACTTTTGTCCAAGGAGTGGCTCGTGCCCACTCCCCTGTGAGATTTAAACCCTGTCCTAGGAGTGCTTCATAGGTATCCTTTAGATCCATTGCCTTCAGCTCCCCTTCGTCTTCTGACACTCAATACTGCCTTTCTCTTGGCAGTTGGCTTTATTCTGGAATTGCTGAACTGCATGCTTTGTCTTGTAAACCTCTCTTCTTGGTCTGCCACCCTGATAGGGTAGTTCTCTCTATAAGGTTATTTGTGTTTCACATCATCAAGGAAATTGCCCTCCCTTCTGTCTCACCAGCTGCATCTAATAGATGGTAGAAGCTGAATTGCCTCCTGTATTTCTATGACTAACAGGGTACCAACACTCATCTTTTATTTCCATTTCATGCAGCCATGTTTTGTCATTCCTGAGTCATTCTGTGAATAAAGTTATATTCGCTTCTTGGATCCAGGCCACCATTCACCAGGCATGTTTTCTGGTGAAGAAGCCAGTACCCTTTTGGGTTACAATGTATTCCACAGGGTCGGTGGGTGCTTCTTAACCCTTTGTGTGCCAGAGTGGTACGGAATGCATTGCTTTGCAGTGCACTCCATACCACTCTGGCACTCAAAGGGTTAAGACTCCAGGAATCAGGCTTCTGCTAAGCAGTTGTGTAAGGTGAAAACATGGTCGTCCCTGCATACATTTGTCAAACACTACTTCTGTGTTAATGTTTTTGCTTTGACTGAACGTCCTACAGGCTGTTTTGCCTGTGTAGATATTTTTCCTAATATCTGTTGAACTAGTACCACTTTGGTTTCTCTTCCTTAATTTGTAGAGCTTCATGTACTAGTTTATTCTCTTTGAATTTGGTCTGTGTCTTAAGGGGTTTTCTCTCTCTGACCCTGGAATCTTGGTGGATACTTTGGTATCCTGTGTTCCACATAGGATGTAAGAGACATAGGATTTCTCATTCAGTTTGCTGAGGTCAGTCCTCTAACATGAATTAAAGATGCACTAAAATAGAGATCATTACATCCAAGCAAGTGGAAATATAATGTAAAAAACTGATTTTTAAACTTTACTCATGAAAAATGCTAGGTATGCCCTTGCATTAAATGCCCCAATATATAACACATAAAGCCCTTAGTAACTTTTCCAGTCTCAGTCCAAAACCACACATTGGAAAACTCTAGGAATGCAATGAGCAACTGTGATAGGGTCAACGTTATCAGTTTCTCAAACCTGGTTGCAATGATTAAAAAACCAAAAACAAAAAACACTCAGCTGAAAAAGATTGCAGTTAGAGCCACACAAACAGCCACTGTGTCTTGCAATTAACTGCAAAAAGAAAATAGCCGGCTCAAGGAATGACTGAGTCATAGTTGCATAAAGCAATGAAAGCTTTATTTCATAGTAAAACAAGACAGCACCCCCCCCCACACACACACACACACACTCGTTCATTCTCTCTCTCTCAGTTCCCAGAGGGTCTCGTTCTTAGAACATGTCTGGAAGACTCAATGCTTTGCATATCAGGCATTTTAAGGGTTCATGTAAATACTAAAAAAAAAAAAAAAAAAAAACATTATTTAAAACTATATTTTCCTGTAGTGTTCACAATAGTCAAATCATGACTATAGGCACTATGAAAAGTAATTCTGAGGCAAACCAGCTGCACTCTAATGGACAAATAAATATTCACAGGAACAGGAACCACCATGCGGTTAAAGTATCCTCCAGCAGGGCACCTGACTAAAAAGGCTTTGAGAAATAGAATCTCTCAGCCTGCATTACTTTTCCCTGCCCTGCCAAGTTAAAGACAATAAAAAGAAGAGCGGTACAAGATAGGGATTCCCTAAATGGACAAACCAAGATGGCCTCTCTCCCCAGTGGTCTTTATCTGGGAGGGAAGCCTTCTGTTCCACAAGGACTAAGAGAAAATGATTTATTGGCAAGTACACAAAAATCCCCTTTTTCCTAGGCATAATGATGTGCGAGTCACCCATCAACATGGATTCCCCCCCCCCAGCCTGGTGTGTAGTCTGGTTGCAGAATGGAATAATTGATAGATTCTTGGTTGTATAGTTACCTGAAACCAGAGGCGTAGCTAGAAATAAACGGGCCCTGGTGCAAAAAATTGCCAGACACCCCCCTGACCACATTGCCCCCAGTGTCCATCTCTCCACACATTGCTCCCAGTGTCCATCTCATATCTCCCTGGTGGTCCAGCAGTGTGGCAGAAGAGGTTTGTGCTTCATTCTGAACAGACCTATATTAGCAGCTGGAGCTCCCATGCAGTCCTTTCTTCAGTAATGCAGAGCGCTGGGAGATGATGTCATGGTGATTTGTGTCATAATTCTCATTCCAGTGATTAGTAGCTGGGAGTGAGAGAATCTTATCTGGCTCATAGTGTATATGGAGGCACATAGTCTATGGAAGCAATCTCAAAGATAGCCCCGACAGAGATCACTGGAGATAATTTTAAGACAGGATGATTGGTGTACAATCATCCGGTCATAAAATTGTCTCCAGTTATCTCTGTCAGGGCTATCTTTGAGATTGCTTCCATAGACAATGTGCCTCCGCAGACTCTCTAGTTCCATAAGGACTGTTCAAACCAAAGATTACTATATATACCTACATACCCCAATGTCCTACACCCAACTATCCTCAGGCCCCTGTAAATGGCTAGTAGACTTACCACATCTTACCCTCCCAGACATGTTTGCAGAGTTCAATAGGCGTTTGTGCACTAATCCTGTAGTATATTTTCAGGAACACCTATACTGACTGCTACACCGATCCTACATACCACCCGCTTGGGCACAACTAATGGACCTCCTATATACGCGTCATTGTCCCTAATGTACAGAATCCGGAGCCACTTTGTTACACATGCTCCTGTATACTACTGTTTTGACAAAAAGTCCTCCTCTTTCTCAGAAATCAAATCCAGATTCAGCTCTCCTCATCTGAGGCATAATTTCCTCTGTTGCTATGCCTTTGAGGCCCGGACCACCAACCTTAAAGTTCATTATCTTGCTGGCTATCAAATGCATACTAACAGTACTTCCTCACATCAGCTTGTACAAGGACTACGAGCAGAGATGTGACAGCCACTCCACAGATGGCATATGTGTACTGTTCTCAGACAGGGAAAAATAAGCCATGTATATACCTATTTTACTGACAAAGAAAGAGCATCATACCTGCTGGCCTGCCTATCTACAATCCTCTATATCTGTCAGGGCCTCTCACAAGCCGGCCATTCCGGGTTAATGACAGGAAGGTGGGGCTGGCAGGTATAATGCTACTTCTTTGATTGATCAGTAAAATAGGTTTGTACACTGCTTATTTAACCCTTTATTTACCCCTGTGTGTTAATACTAATACACATGCCATCTGTGGGGCAGCGGACACATCTCTCCACGCAGTCCTTCTTCAAGCAGATGAGGGAAGTAGTAGTCAGAGTGGTGCCACCATGAAATCAGAGACATGAGAATATTGGTCTTTTCATACGAGCGATATTCTGATCTCGCATACAGGTTCACGCAACATTCTGATCTCGCCATTTTCAACTTGTCACAAAATTACTAAACTGTGCATTTTTGATTGGTGTCTTGTGAATGGCTTTAAGAAATAAATGTATACTGTTTTAACTTGAGTTTGTTTTTGACTGAGATTTTGCCTTTTATTATTAAAATTCATATTTTTAAAGTTTGCAACGTTCCCAAAACACGCATTGAAGCTGATATACTAAGAAGAATTAGTACAATTCTGGGGCAAATCAACAGCACAACCATTGTAAACAAACAAAAATGTCCAAAATTCCCATTGACTTTAATTGGGGTTTTAACCCTTTAAGGACCAGAGATTGGACAGCACATTGATTCAGAATGCTTTTTGTGCCACCCCTCTGCTCTTTAAAAGGTTAATCTCTTGAATGCATTGGTGACCTCTCTATAATTCTACTGGTCATCCGTTCCATTAAATAATTGGAAATATGTATTTGGTGCACCCCCCAAATGATGCAGTTGCTTTGCTCCAGAATAAAATTGCACTTTATTTTTCAGTGTGTACTTCCTCATATCTTGCTTAAACTCCATTATTTCATTAAAACCACCGGATGTATGAACATCACCAAGACATTGCTTAACAATATATTAAAGACATTGCCAACATACTAGGTGTTAGATAGAAGATATATCTTCTTTCTGTGCAAATTGATCTGGATAGGTGTATATTGTATCTGTGTGCATGTTAAGTAATTATGGAGATTGTTTCTAAATTAATTAGTAACATACTACCTTTTAATTTCTTTAGAATGTTTTCTCGTACTAAATGATACATAATGAAATACATTGGTAATGCTATTGAACATAATATTAACTACAATTGAGTTGTCTCCTTACCTATTCATGTAGAAGTTTATGTAAATTTTTTTGTACCAGTGGCAGCAAGGAATAAAATGTATTCATATTCTGTTTACAAACACCTTTAACCCTGTAGATTAGACATCACAGATGCTTGGGAGACTTTAATAGCAGCCAAGGGGGTGTTGGGGTGGGGTTTAACCCCTTAAAGTTTTATATTTATTTTATTTTGTAGGCATTAAGAAAACGTGAAGAACGATATAAGTCTTATCTTTCAAACCTTTATGGTTTGGGAGATATTCACAAGCAAAGTTTCCCCTCCTGCCCCTTTTACCTAGTGTAAGCCATCTCTTCTCAGATGTGGAATCCAGTCCATAGACCAGACAGATAACAGCCAGGGACAATCTTCTTCATATGAGAACAATGAGAGCCCTGCCCCCCTTGACAATTTTTTCAGGTTTTTCCCTTATCTTAATTGAAGATTGTCCCTCTCTGCAGTCTACTTGGGCACCTCCCTTGTGATCTGGCTGAGCAGTGTTACATCAGTAAAAGGGGCTGCTTTTACTATGAAACCTTACTATCCCTTTAAGTACCAGCCCCGCATGTGGCTGGCACTTGAGGACCACGGACCATTTACTTGTTTATTTTCTACGTGATCCGAATCAGGGCTCCCTGAATGGTGTGCAGCCTCTCGGGGAGCCCTGAAATCCATGACTGTTCTGCCACGTCATGGGTCCTTATCACATGCCAACCCATGATGCACCAGGACCGTCATGACGGTCCTGGACTGTCATGGAATTCTGGGCTCCCCGCGCGGCTGCACGCCATTCTGGGAGTCCGAAATCAGATTCAAGGACAAAAAAACAAAACAAAAAAACAAACAAAAAAAAACAATGGTCTGTGGTCGTGAAGGGGTTAAGAATCTGAAATGTATACATTTTTGCAACCGAAACAAAACCTCTTTAGGCTATATTATTCATACTGGCAACTTTTTTGGTAGCAGCTGAAAATGTTGGTGCCTTTTTGGATGTGATAGTGTAGCGATGTTTTTACCAGCATCCATTTCTGTTTGAAGCGCCAAAATCACAGGGAGAATGCATTTTAGCTGATGGAATTGAATCAACCAGTGAGCTCAGCACTCGGCCTGGGGACCATATTTGAATCTTCTCTTTCATTCACCCCTCATATTAATGCCTTGGCTAGAACCTCTCGCATCTTCCTATGCATCATTGCTAAAATCCACACGTTTCTGTCCCATGAAACTACTAAAACATTTGTGCATGCCCTCTTTAGTCCAGATTAGACTACTGCAATATGGCCTCTGGGTTCCCATCTTTCCCCTCTGCAATCTATCCTACGCTTGGCTGCATGTTGTTCCCCTTATGATACTCTTTATAAGTACTTAATCACTGCACTTTCTGTACCCCTTCTATATCAAATGTAAACTGGAAAGTGCCAAGTACATCAGTTGGCGCTATATAAATAAAATATAGAATACGATACAATACAATGAAATCAAACCTGCTCACATCATTCTCTGATATTTCGCATGTCTCCCTATTCAGCATTGTATCAGTTTTATATAGTCCTTCTTAACTTTAAAGCTATCCTTATTGCTGCCCTTTGCTTACATCTCTTCCCTGCTTATGTTCTAGGTCATCTCCTTTTGATCAGCAAACACCCTTCTCATTACAGCCATTGACACCCTCTGCCTTCTCCAGTCTCAAACTTTTTTCATTTTTTTGCTCCTTACCTCTGCAAATGCATACCTCACTCCCTTCATCTTGAACTATCCCCTTCCATCCTTAAATCTACCCTGAAATCCTGTCTTCTGGAGAAGTAGCACCTTGCATCGTCTTTTAGCAGAATCGGCACATTAACTCACAGCACTTGACACCCTCATACCCTGTTGTCTGTCTCCTTTTATCAATTTAGACTGTAATTTGGGTAGTGACCTCTTTCCTATTGTTTCTATGATAGTGACACTTATTTTCTCGCCACTTCTTTGTGATATACTACTGTTGTAAGGCATTGCATGCACTGTGTAGTGCCCTATAAATAAAAATATAAATGTATACATAGCTTCTATAGTTGTGCAATTTCATTGAAACCCATACTACAGATTTGTAAGTGTGTTGTTGGAGAGAAGTTGTCGCTTACTGTATATCTCTGCAGCATAGTTCAGAGTGTAAATATCCACCCCTTGATATATGGATACACTTGTTCTCATATCATATTTTTTCTTGTTACTTATGTTACAATAATGTATTCATGTGAAAATAGAGTTAGACACCAGAATAAAGCCTCCAGAGAGCAGCATTATACTGTGTGTGTGTATGTATGTATGTATGTATGTATCTGTAGACCGACTCTCACTGTGGACCAGCGTTATTGTAAGTGCTAACAAAATTCTCAGACCCTGTGAAATACTATACCCCTGACATGAAGTGCATTGAAATTCCATGTGTAAATGTTCCCATAAATTTCTGTATAGTCTTACAGAGAAACATAGATTTTGAAGATGGATAAGAGCCAAATAGGCGATCTGTGCTGCCCATTTTCCTTTCTGATTGAACAGAGCAATCTTTCTACTTTTCAGAATATAACTTTTAATTCTATTACAGTATTAGTCACTTCTACCTCTGCTGTATCTTGAGCCTGTGACAACTTCCTTATTCACATTACTTGCCTGACCTCTTGTTCTAGTATTCCTATGTGTCTTGAAAGTAATTACCTCCTAAATTGTATTAAATCCTTGTACCCTTTGTCATAAACACCCTGCACAATTTTAGTGGATTTTCCCTGAACTATCTCAAAGGTTTTAATGTCATACTGGGGATGTGATCTCTTGAACTGTGCAGAGTTCTTTAGGTGAGGCCTTACCAATGATCTGTAGAATAGCATTAGTACCTCTTTTTGCTGCTAATGCCACTTTCTCTGTCGTCCAATACAGATTACTGGTAACTTTGGCTAGGCGATCAGCCCCTTTAAGTAGGCAGAAACAATTCTGAGAAGTGACTGCTGGGTCAAGACACAAGGCAAGAGAACAGTTCTGCTATAGTTTTAGCTTATTATTTTTCTGTTAGGTATGGAATACCACCATTAGGCGGATTACCATCACTGACTATTCCCATCACCCAAATGTGGAAAGCTCAGTTTACCAGGTGCTTTTGTGGACCTAAGCCCTGGGGGGGAAATCTTGTCTGCAAGTTCTTTCCCCAGGAGTTGCCCCCTGAGGCTTCTTCTTGATATATGGTAATCTGAAGACAGAAGACCTGCTAAAAAGGTGAGCACCCTTTGAGTGCTGAGGTCCACATGTCCCATGCTTCCCCTCGGCACAGGGGTCTCATTTGGAGTTTCTATTACATAGTCTTGCACTCATTGGGTTCATCTGTATGTCTGTGAGGTGTTTGGAGCAAGTTTCTGTGGTAACTGAACCCTTTTGCTGCTGGTTAGCACCTTTTGGGGGTTTTGGGCACTTTCCCTACTGGGACCACTGTTTATTGGGTCTACTGATTTATCCTGGTGGGCTTTTGAGTGGTTTTATGTTTTGGTATACACCTCGTTAACTTTCTGTTCCGCACCTTTAAGGCTCATTTATCGCTTAGATGACATTGTTCCATTCACTTCTATGGGACTTTACAGTTTGGGACATATCTCTGAAACCACTCCATGTGGCGAGAGATGGCTCATCTTGTTGGTTTGCCCTTGCTCTGTTATCCGGTCAACGTTCTGGGCATGTTGGGGGCCTTAGGGGGATTCAGGCACTGTTTGGGTACTCAGTTGGCGAAACTACGATTCCTGTGAGCGCTCACTTCGCTAGCTCGTTTCTGATTAGCTCTCGCTGTGCCAGCCATTTTGTGTCTTCGCAGATCGAGTATCCTACTACCAGGGACCTCCGGTCCACCTTACAACTCCTTCCATCCACTTTACAAGGGGTCTTGCACTAGTGGCAGGCCCCCCCGCCCCTATCAGATCTTCCCTGCCTAAACCGCTGGGTGTACCTGATATGTCTGATTCCTCTGAGGAGGAATTATTGGTGGACTCTGATGATGATGACTGTTCATCTGTTCCCTCATCTCAGTTTTTTGGAGACCCGTTTGAGGCTGACGCCATTTCCTCAGCTGAGGGCCTGATCAGGGCTGCATTGACCACACTGAACATTCCCTTGGTGCAGGAGGTTTCTTCTGACCCCTCTGATCTGTTCCAGGAGCCTGTTAGACCCCATATTTGTTTTCCACCTAACCCCACTCTTGACCAGTTGATGTCTGAGTAGTGGAAGTTTCCAGACAGGAAACCATCTGTATCTAGAAAGTTTGCTAAGCTTTATGCGTTCCCTGAAGCCGCCCTTACTCAGTGGATACATCCCCCCCAAGGTGGATGCCCCTGTTTCCAGGCTTTCTAAGTCCACTGCCTTGCCTGTGGCTGACGCATCTGCTCTGAAAGACTGGACTGACGAGACCTCTCAAGGCTATTTTTGTGATGGCGGGTTCTGCCCTCCGCCCTGCCTTTGCTGCAGCATGGGTGAATAGAGCTGTGGCTGTTTGGGCTGAACAGCTCACTTCAGCTGTCTGTCAGGGGGCCCCTACTACTGACATGTTGTGGCTTCTTCTCAATATTGCTGAGGCTTAACATTATGTTTCTGCTGCCCTATTTGAAGCTGTACGTATGGTAGCCAGGGCATCTACCATGTCTGTGGTAGCCAGACGGGCTCTTTGGCTCAGGATCTGGTTGGCTGACATGGCCTCCAAGAGGGCTCTACTATCTTTGTCCTTTCATGGCACCTCCCTGTTTGGGCCTGAACTCAAGGATTTAATCAGCGAAGCCACTGGAGGGAAGAGTACTCACCTGCCAGTGGTCCAGAGGAAGAAGGCGCCTGTCAAGGAATCTGCTTTTTCATCCTTTTCATGCAGTCTTGCACCAAGTGACCCAGGCAGTCCGTCAGGCTTCACGCTCCTCATCCAAGCCTAAGCAGCAATGGAGGCCCAAGACTTGCCGAACCCGGGTCCCCACCCGCAGGTAGGTGGCCGCTTACGCCACTACCTCTCAGCTTGGGAGGCCTCTGTGGTGGTCCTGTGGGTTTTGCAGGTGGTGGCTATGGGGTACAGGATCCCCTTCACCTCCCTTCCTCCTTCCAGGATCTCGTCTCGTTCTCCCTTGGGTGCGGAAAAGTGCTGCCTTTTCGAGTAGGCCCTTCTGGACAAGGCTGTCCTGGAACCAGTTCCTCTTCAGGAGTGGGGCTTGGGATTCTACTCCAACCTCTTTGTGGTCTCCAAGAAGGACGGCGTCTGTCATCCTATTTTGGATTGGAAGGATCTCAACTCCTTTGTGGTCCGGTCCCAATACCGCCAGGAGTCTCTACACACATTGATAGCAGCCATGTGCCCTGGGGAATTTCTGGCTTCTCTGGATCTTCAAGATGCCTTTCTGCACATCACCATTCATCCAGAGAGTTGGCAGTATCTCCGCTTTGCCTGCGACTGAGGGCATTTCCAGTTTTCTGCCCTCCCCTTTGGCCTGACCACAGCTCCTCAAGTCTTCAACAGAGTCCTGGGAGCCTTGATCTCTGTACTACATCAGAACGGCATCAGAGTTACTCCATATATGGATGACCTCCTTCTGAAGGCCTCTCTTCCAGAACTCCTTCATCGGCACGTGCAGGACTGCGTTCATGCTCTCTCCCATCACAGGTGGATCGTCAATCTGGACAAGTAAGACCTTGTCCCTTCCCAGAGGATGGTTTTTCTGGGCATCCTCTTCGACACTCAGAGGGGTATAGTGTTACTCACGCACAAAGTGGCTCATCAGATCCTGTCTCAGGATCCAGTTCCAGCCAAGAAGTTGTCATCCTTGGTGGGGAAGTTCATTTCCACCATAGAAGCAGTCCTGTTTGCCATGGCTCATACCAGGGAACTTCAGAGGTTTCTAATCCTGGCATGCAGAGGCTGACCAGATCACCATGGAAAGGTCCCTATCTCTCCCTCGCGTATTGGCTCAACCTGAACAATATCCTGAAAGGCAGACCCTTCCTGTTGCTCTTCTGCACAACAGTAACGACGGATGCCAGCCTCTCCAGATGGGGAGCGGTACTGGGGCACTTGAGTGTTCAGGGATGGTGGTCCCAGGAGGAATCTCTCCTTCCCATAAATGTCTTGGAGCTTTGGGCCATATTTCATGTCCTACAACACTGGACTCTGCAGCTGGAGGATTGCCCGGTCAGGGTACAGTCGGATGCCACAGCGGTAGCCTACATCAACAAGCAAGGCAGCACAAGAAGCCTCGCAGCTTGGCTAGTGGTCAAGGCTATTTTATCATGGGCAGAGGGGAACGTCCCTGCCATTTCCGCAGTTCATACTCCTTGAGTAGTCAACGTTCTGGCAGACTTCCTCAGTCGGCACATGGTGGACAGCATAGAGTGGGAACTACATTCAGAGGTGTTCAACTTCATAATCCAGTAGTGGGGTCTTCCAGGCACAATACGAAGGTTCCAACGTTGCTCTCTCTGAGCGGATCCCCTTGCTCTGGTAGTGGATGCCTTGTCAATCCAGTGGGCATTTCCTCTGGCATACCTATTTCCTCCTATTCCCCTGTTGAGCAGGGTGCTACGGAAACTGAGACTGGAACACTATCCAGTCATTCTGATTGCTCCGTACTGGCCTCGACAGGCTTGGTTTCTGGAGCTGCTGGACCTCTCAGTGGCAGAACCTCTTCGACTTCCCTCCCGTGCAGATCATCTTCCGCAGGGTTACCTCTGGAAGGAATATGTTCATCGTCTGGCTTTTACGGCATGGAGTTTGAATCCTCAATTTTGAAGAAGAAAGGTTTTTCTTCTGGTGTGGTGGCTACTATGCTTAGTGCCTGTAAGCCTGTTTCCTCTAAGGCCTACCATCGCGTTAGGTCTACCTTTCTATCTTGGTGTTCTGACAAAGACCTGTCTCAGGGTTTTGACCTTCCTACAGTTTTCCTTCCTCCAGGATGGTGTGGATAAGGGTCTCAGTCTGAGTTCCCTAAAGGTTCAGACTTCTGTGCTCACTCTTCTTCCAGAGACGTCTTGCTCTCATTCCTGATGTCAAGGTTTTCCTCCAGGGTGTTGCTCATACCTGTCTGGTGTTTAAGTCCCCTGCTCCTCAATGGGACCTTAACCTGGTCTTGTGAGTAAGTCAGCGTCCTCCTTTTGAGTCATTTGCTACCATTCCTCCACATATGCTGACGTGGAAGATGGCCTTTCTCCTGGAAATTGTTTCTGTTCGCCGTGTTGCTGAGCTGCATGCACTGTCTTGTAGGCCACCCTTTTTGGTGTTTCACAAGGACAAGGTGGTGCATCTCGCCTCACAAGAGTTTATCCCGAAGGTGGTGTCTGAGTTCCACATTAATCAGGAGATTGTGGTTCCTTCATTCTGCTCTAACCCTACTTCTGATAAAGAGAAGGATCTTCATCTGTTGGATGTTGTTCGTTGTCTCAAGTTCTATGTGCATCGTTCTTGCGACATTCTCACACTCTTTTTGTCATTCCTGAGGGTCCTAGGGCAGGGAAGCCTCCTTCCAAGGTAACCATTGCTTCTTGGATCAAGTCCACGATTCGTAAGGCTTACG
Organism: Rhinophrynus dorsalis; assembly: GCA_037306005.1. Lineage (NCBI taxonomy): Eukaryota > Metazoa > Chordata > Amphibia > Anura > Rhinophrynidae > Rhinophrynus > Rhinophrynus dorsalis. Next base: position 371,806,824 of record CM074723.1, on the reverse strand, counting down.
AACATTGGAAGATACCTGTTCCCTTCAGGGTCACGGTTGATTCTGCGACGTCTATTGGGGCATCTTGGGCCTACAAAAATCAGGCCTCAGCTGATCAGTTGTGCAAGGCAGCCACTTAGTCGTCTGTGCATACTTTTTCTAAACACAGTCGTGTGGATGTGCTGGCATCGGTTGATTCCAGTTTTGGGAGGAAGATCCTAGAGTCAGCCTTGCTTGTCTAGGGACTAATTAGTCTCTCAGTTCTTTCATTTTTGAGCCCTGTTGGCTCTAGTTCAGTGTGCTGTGTAACAGTTCCAGGGGTCTGTTTTGCCCCCTGTTCACTGTCCGTTGACACTTTACGGTTATTGTTGAGGTCTTCATGATCTGTAGGTTCATTGGTGCTCTGGTGACTTCTCGCCCTGGGGAACTTAATGGTTTGACATCCCAAAGTTACCAGTAACCTGTATTGGACGACAGAGAAAATTTTAGTCTTACCTGTTAAATCCTTTTCTCTTAGTCCATACAGGTTTCTGGTTTCCCACCCTGTCAAGAGACCATGCTTGGCTCTCCTGTGGCAGAACATGGGGGTCCTTTTGGGTTCATGCTCACAGGAGTCTTCCTTTACCTTCTTACTACCTACTCAGTAGTTAGTCTGCAAATCTTACTGGTTGGGGATTGGCTAGCTGCAAGCTAAGGAGAAGAGGTAGGCTCCAGCAGTCACTCAGAATTGAAGGTTTGAGAGATAGGAATGGCATCAATTTTTTTGTTTTTTTAAATTCTCTACAATATTATATATATATATATATATATTACTAAAAGGAGAAGCTTTTCAGGCAGCCAAGATTCTCCGGCACGGAATACACCCAGGGGCGTGGCACTAGAAGGAGAATCTTGGCAGGCAGCCAAGCAGTACTGAGGAAACATTCATGTTTCCTCATACAGAACACATGGGCTACTGGCTACTCCTATGAAAATCTCTGCATGAAGATGGCCTCCCCAGCCACATAATACAGGTGCGAGATTTGACCCCCCCCCCCCCCAACGATTTACATGCCACTTCAAGGTGAGGGAGACCTACAGCACACTCAACACGTAGTTGGCCAGTCATCACACATTCCTCTTACCAAAAAAAAAAAAAAAAATACATCATGCCAACTTGCTGCGCCGCTCAGATGCATTACATTCCTATTCATGACGGCCACTGGAGTTCAGCCTCTCTCACTATTGCCTGTATTACAGAACGTCCAACCTTTCAGTGCCAGACGCTCTGCACAGACTTCGCCCTCCAGGGATTTATGTGCCAATGCACAGACTTGCCCCCCCCCCAAGGACTTATGTGCCACTACAAGGTCAGGGACACCTACAGCACACTCAACACATTGTCTGCCACGTGTGTGGTTGGCACCTCATCACTAATTCCTCTTACAAAAAAAATATGATCATGGACAACTCGCGCAGCCACTCAAATGCATTACATTCCTATTTATGAGGGCCATCCGAGTTTGCCCGCTCTCACTATTGCCTCTGTTATAAAACGTGCACCCTTTCACTGCCACGAGCATATCCAAAGCATTGGATACACTTATGCTACTCAATGGGTTAATTATCACTCTACTCCGATGTACCACACTTCACTCTGCTCCCTTTTATGTCCCCTGTCAAGACATGCTTTCTCTTATTCACTTTGACGATCATGAAAATAGCGCATTTCAAATGTCGCGTCATTGCAAAAGGCGATATCAGTTCAGAATGTCAGCGTTTTCATTCTCCTGTATGGCAAGGTGAAACGTTGCATATATATCAATAATAAATATGCTTGCCTACCTCTTTACCATGATCTTCAGCAGACATGGGGGACAGAAGGTTCCTTAAGTAACTGAAAGGGGTCAGCAACATTTTATTGACCGACCTGGCACTCAAAGAGTTATCAGAGCCCTGTTAGCACACATCGTGTTCAATGAAAATGATCCCTTCTCTCTGGCCTGTCTGCACTGTGGGCCCCTGGCCACCGGGGGCACTGTGACAAATGGATGCACGCAGTAAGGCAGTGGTATAGGGGGTGAAGGCAGGGATCCGATAACCCATGTTGCTCACCCCTTTCAATTACTTAAGGAACCTCCTGTTCTCCATGTCTGCTGAAGATCCTGCCAAGCAGAATAATCACCGGATCATTTCACAAAGAGGTACCCCAGCATATTTATTCGTCATATGTATGTGACATTGCAATAGGATACCCTCTGTTATTATGCCCTTCAACACATTTTACATCACATTACTTTGCACTCTTTGCTTATTTCATGACTTCACAACCAACCATTTCATGTACATTTGCATCTTCACTCTTTTAGTGCCACAGAGTACAGCGCACACACACCTTCCCTTGTATACAGTACTAGCAAAAGGGGCACGGCGTTGCCCATGGGGATTAAGTCCTTTAAGTGCTTGAGGGGTATTGAATACATTCATTGACAATTCTTTCAGTACATTTGGCACTGTTAAAGGGTTAAGTGTTTGAGTGCCAAAGAGGTATCCATGCAGTGGAATGTGTTGGACACCTCTTTGGCACTAAAGGAAGTGCACATTTTATTTGCTTTCTTTAAACCTCCCAGTGGCAAACAAGTATCCAACACACTAAACTGCATGGATGCCTCTTTTTCTCTCAAACACTTAACCCTTTAAATTCCAAGAAAGTACACAGACCATTGTGAATCAATGCCATGGATACCCCTGAAGCACCCAAAGAACTTAATCCCCACGGGCAACGCCGTACCCCTTTTGCTAGAAATATATATATCTACATCTATATAATCTCAGTACTATCCCTTTAACCCCTTCGTGACAATGGACGTACATGTACATCCTGGAAATCCGGATCTCTGCACGGCTGCATGCAGGTCGGGGACTCCGAATTAATTTTGCTTAAAAAAAAAAAAAAAAAAAAAAAAAAAAATTGTTAGACAGGCGTTAAGTGATGGCCGCATGTGTCACAACTGGTTACTAAGGGGGTTAAAGTGGACCCATCACTTTCATTAAGCTTGCATATATGAAAACATCATAAAAACTGCATATATCGCATATGTGTCAGGTTAGCCAAAGACCAGCAAATGTACAGTTAAGGAGATATTCATAATTGGTGCTGTGTGTCAGTTGCACTACTCCTGATGTTTCATGTGCTTATTTAGCTTTTCAGTGATATATTTCAAATGCTAAGAAAGCCTTTTCAGTGACTCTCCATATGCTAATCAAGTACTGGGCTGTGGCAGGATACTCACTTTTCCAGAAATAAGTGTATTTCCTAAACTATACATGTTTTGGACACATACGTTTTCAATGAAGATTTCAAATATTTTTTTTTGGGGGGGGGGGAGGGAGGAATCAAGATGATAGGTTCACTTTAAATTTTAGTTCCCATACCAATGTTTTATTTAAAGGTGTTTATAACACACTGTATATTTTGCATGGTCAACTGCAATACAATGAACATATTTTTATTACAGGATAATGAAAAAAGAACACCCCTTCATGCAGCTGCTTATTTAGGAGATGCTGAAATTATCGAGCTTCTCATCTTATCTGGTATGTTCATTCTGTTTAATTGCTTGTAAGCCTGTTCTGTATATAAGTGCAAAAGTGTTGGAATTCTGGTGCAAAGCAACTATGTTGAAACTAACGGATTTAAAAAGGGTTTTAAAACCATGAATGCTTAAAGGGATAGTAATACTTTGTTTTATCTTTATTTTATTTTGTAGGCATTATAAAAACAGGAAGAACGATATAAGTCTTATCTCTCAAACATTTATGGTTTAAGAGATATTCTCAAGCAAAGTTTCCCCTTCCTGCCCCTTTTACCTACTGTAAGCCATCTCTTCTCAGATGTGGAATCTGGTTGTAAGACTAGACAGATAACAGATGGGGGCAATCTTTTTTTCTGTTAGAACAATGAAGGCCCTGCCCCCTTTGACAAGTTTTTCCCTTATCTTAATTGAAGATTGTCCCTCTCTGCAGTCTACATGGGCACCTCCCTTCTGCTCTGGCTGAGCAGTGTTACATCAGTAAAAGGGGCAGGAGGGGGATACTTTGTCATTGAATTACTCTTGAACTACAACTCTGACAGAATTGAAATAACATTGTCCAAAGTCCAAATACTATAATGATTAATTAGAGCTGCTTTTATTATGAAACATTACTATCCCTTTAACAATGAATTTCAGACCTAGCTAACATTCAGGTTTCATTTTCTCTTACTTCCAGCTTGGAACACAGGAAACAGGAAGTTGAGTATCTACTTAGTAGGGCAGGGCACATCGCAAAAGATGGGGTCTTTGGGGAGGAGACTTCAGCTCAGTTCCCCACCCTTGAACTTCCAGATTCATGTGTCCTGCAAGGCAGTGAAGAGTGAGTGCGGTGACCATCATCTTAGGGTTTTTTTAGTTTGTTTTTTTTTCTTTTGGTTGGGGGAGGGGGTTAGAGGTGTTTTTTTGTTTTTTTTCCTATCGTTAACCACCACCCCCATCTCTCACTTGGTGCAAAACACTGCCCTTTCCCTTGTGGATGTCGCGGGTCTAAAGGACCAGGCTGATAAGTGGCTTGACTCCTTGCTTAAGGCCAGCTTTGTGGCCGCTGGGGAAGTGCCACTGCTTATTTTCTCCTCTGCCTGGCTCAGTAAGGTGCTTGCTATGTGGGAGAATGACTATCTTATGCTTTGTGTTCTGATATCTCTAGAAAGGACATGATGATTATGGTAGCCAACATCATGGAAGCTAATGCTTACATTACTGAGGCTGTGTTGAGGTCAGATTTTCAGGTAAATCCTCAGCCTTTTCTGTTTCCTCACACCTCACTCTGTGGCACAAGATTTGGTGTGTGGACCAATCTTTTAAAAAGTCACTGGTGTCCTTGCTGTTTCAGGGCAATGCACTGTATGGGCCTAACCTGAAGCAGATCATTTGTGACGCTGCTGGTAGAAAGACACCTTATTTCCCTAGGTTTCCACCAAGTGGTCCTTTCTGGCAAATAAGATGGATGGGTTTCATCCCCCCCGCCAAAGTGGACGCAACCAAGGATTATGTGACTTTCAGCCACAAAGTTAGTGGCTTGCGCACAAACATCTGTACACTCACCTACTCAGGTCTCCCAACTGCTTCCTACTGTAAAGGCCAGACAGACTTTGCAGCAGAAGAGATCATCTGCAAAGTCTAAGCCTGAAAAGCTAAACTCTGAATGACTCTTAGAAGCCTGGCCCGCCATTGCTTTAAGGGGACCATCTCCACCTTTTTTGTGACACCTGGGAATCCTCCGTGATGGACCAGTGTGTTTTGCCGGAGGTATCAGACTGGTACCACATAGATTTCAAATCCTTTCTTCCGTATCACATCTTTTTGTCAGAGGTTCTTTGAAATACAGAAATGTTGTAACTCTTCCACTTTTCTGGAAAAGCATGTTCTGGTGCCCATGCCACCAGAAAAAAAAGCTTTTTAAGTTTTTATTCCAACCTTTGTGTGTTTCCCAAAAGGAACAGTGAGTGCCATCCTGTTTTTGAACCTAAACGCATCAAGATGGAATTCAATCATTGCAACAATGTGCCTGGGAAGTTCTATCTTCTATCTATAGGAATAATAAAGTGTACAATAGTGAAACATAAATAGGAGAATAGGGGGTCTATCCTCAAGAGAAGCACAAATCCAGTGAATTGTAGAAATGTAACAGAACAAGCAAATTGTCTCTTAGAACTGCAAACAGGCAAAAAACATAAAATGTAGGCAAACATTATAGGTGAGCGTACCAGAGTATGCCTCCCTTGTCTAGCTTTGAGATAACAAGGGAGAAGAAAAAAAAGAGAGACAGAGCAGAGACAAAGAGATAGACAAGCAAAGGAAAAGATAGAAAGAAAGAGAGAGAAACAAGGGAGATGGGGGAAAGGAAAGGGGGGAGCGGAGGACACACTCACCGGACCAGTCCAACCTCTGCGGGAGATATAACCTATGTTGGGGAGCTACGAGGAGTCAGAATACCACCTGAGTCCCCCATGCCGCATTGGTCAACGTCAAAGCACAGCCATTTGTCCCAAATGTGAAAAAAGGAATCCAGCCTGCCCACAGAGACAGCGTATGATTTCTCCATCGCCGAAATACCCCTGACCTTTACCAACCATTCCGAAAGAGCTGGAGGGGACGGGTCCCTCCAGTGCAGCAGGACCAAGTAACTAGCTGCATTGAGTTGAAACTTCAGTAGCGGAGCTATGGTTTTGAAAGTAGGAGGTATCAGACCTGAACCAAGGTTGGAAAAAAGACAGCAGGGGTGAAGGCAATGTCTGTCTCCAAAACATCCTGCAGAATTGCATGTACCGCTTTCCAGAAAGGAGAGAGAATAGGGCATGACCACCAAATTTGTAGCATATCTCCAGTATCCGAATCACACCTCCAGCAGTGGTCAGAAGAAGAAGGTGCGATCTGATGAAGACGCTGAGGAGTATAGTACCACCTAGTAAAAATTTTAAAGTTCAGTTCTTTATCAGTAACATCTCTAGCTGTAGTCAGCAAACGCACATATATTCTAGACCTTCTTAATGGACCAATGGACCTCAATTTCGGACTCCCACATTCTCAAATACCATGGTTTAGAGGTAGAATACTGATGAGACGAGAAAATTATAGACTTTGGAGGAGGCATGTTTCCTAAGCCGACCATCTGACAGCATAGTTTCAAAAGGAGATAAGGGCCTAGACTCATAACCTTTAGACAAAAACATGAGGAGAAAGTGGCTAACCTGTCTATATTGCCAAGCCAACCTCGGAGATGGTGAGAAGGAGAAATCAGAACAAAGAGTATCATAAGCAACCACCCGGCCCTCTCACAACAAAGAACGGAGGGTATGGGCGTTCTTAAATTTCCAGGCCAAACAGACAGACCGCACTGCTCCCGGGGGGGGGGGTGACCATAGATCGAAGTACATGGTGATGGATGGGGGGCCAAGGCAGATATGCCATTTGCACGCTTCCGCACGTCGAGCAAATGATCCAAAACCGGATGTGACCTACAAGAAATCAGGATTGGAGAAGGATGGAGCCATAAAAAATTGGATGGGTCAAGAGATTCCAAACTAGAGAAGACAGCCCTAACCCAACCTTTGTCGGGATAGTAAAAACAATCAAGCAACTTGCAAATATTTGCCGTGTAATACAGATAGACCACACTGGGAGCACCCAGACCACCACCAGCAAGGGGGCGGACCAGTCTAGAGAGGCTTAACCTCGGAGATTTATATTGCCAAATAAAGGAAGTAAGGGCTGATTAAAGCTTCGCAAGTAGAGTGGCCAAGTTAGCCAAGGGTGTACGATTGAAAATATATCGTATTCTAGGTAGGACCATCTTCAGAACATTGATCCTCCAAAACCACAAAATCGTCAAAGGATGCCACAGTTTGAGATCAGCATCAATATTGTTTGTGAGCTCATAGACATTCATATGAGCAATGTTGGAGACCTGAGCTGTAAGATAGATATCAAAATATATAATATGCCCAGTGGTCCAAGAGAGGGGGAAATCTCGTTTCAGAGTTCCTAAGACCTCTTCCGGAACCCCTATGTCCAATATCTCGGATTTGTTGTAATTGATCTTAAACTGGGAGACCGCACTGTACCCATCCAGTATCTCAATCAAGCGAGGTAGAGAGGATTCTTCCCGCCTCTGGGAAACTCAATGTTTGGACATCCCAGTGTTACCAGTAACCTGTATTGGACGACAGTGAAAATAGGATTTTAGTCTTACCTGTTAAATCCTTTTCACTTAGTCCATACAGGTTACTGGTCTCCCACCCTGTCAAGAGACCATGCTTGGCTCTCCTGTGGCATTCTGTGGGAGTCCTTTGGGGCATGCTCACAGGGGTCGTCTTCTTCTTCTTTTCTATCTCTGGTCAGTGTTAGTGTCTCAAATCATTCTGGCTTGTGCTGACTGAGGAGCAGCCTAGGAGGGAGGGGAGGCTCCACCCCCTGCATACATTTAGAGAAATGTTCCTGCCTACTTAAAGGGGCGGATCGCCTCCCAGTGTTACCAGTAACCTGTATGGACTAAGTGAAAAGGATTTAACAGGTAAGACTAAAATCATATTATTTATTACCCTACAAAATTGTGGTATTAAGGGTTAAGATGCATAACCTCCCTCCTTAATGCATACCTCCATCTGTGCCATAACCCGTTGAGTGCCAGAGAGATCCGCAACGAATTGCATTGGATACCTCTCTGGCACTCAGATGTAAAGTTGTACCTCTTTTGAACCTCTTGGTTTTTCTTCTGATTTTGGCTTTTGACTGGAAGAGGGCATCTTAACTCTTTGAGTGCCAGAGTGGTGCTTTACAATGTGCTGTGGTCCTCTCTGGCACGCAAAGGTTTAAGGCACAGATGGAGGGTATGCATTAAGGAGCAAGGTAATACATCTTGACACTTAAAACCATGATTTTGAGGGTAATAAATAGATGCATTTATATCCTAACACTCTGTTATAGGTCTCCCTCCATAACACTGCAGTTCTTGCTCATCTCGGTGTAAATTCAGTGCGTTGCAGTCACAATCCCGCATGCCCGAGATGCAGGCAAAATTAAAGTAATTAAACCAAAGACATTTGTGCGACACTTAAGGCTGCAACATCAGAATGTCACCCTTTTGATGCGGGCGACAATTTTAATTTGCCATTTTGTTGGTCGCCAAATACTGTTTGACATTTCGACACTGAACCCATTTATTCTAGGGAGCTTTTTCTTGTCATTTCTTCTTACCTCTTTAGATTTTTTTTTTTTTTTCTCCTGTGGTACTTATCACACATGAATAGAGTGGGCAGGGGTTCGAGCTGGAGAAAGAGGAGGGACTGTCCTCTAAGACCCTGTCGATTTGAAGTACCCTGCTGTCCTGAAGGAGGGACCTCGACACCCATTGTTCCTGTGTTCTGTATGGGCTAAGGATTTAACAGTAGGCTTTCTAAAATGCTATTTTCAGAAGTATGTATGTACTTGCTACACAAGGCTTTCATTTACTAGCATTCTTTCTCTCCCTCACTATTTATGTCTTTTATTTGTTTACTGTGGTTTAAGTGGTAAAAAGGGAATGAGAACATTTTTTTACTCTTATAATTATTCAGTGCTAATTACTGCTATTTATGTGTTCATTTTCTTTTACGGTCTTTTAAATATTAATCTGGAAAGATATTAATACTCATTTATTTTTTTCAATTTATCAGTGCTCTGTTTTGCCATCTCCTTTCAATTCAAAGCAAAAATGTTTACAGCTCACACAGTAAAACTGAAAATGGTAAAACAGAAAAAAAAAAATGTAAATTCCAACTTTATTACATAGCCCATAAGATGAGCTCCCCTCAGCTTCTACCCACTGTAAAAATGTTAACAAAATACAGTGCGCATAGACACTGTAAAATAAAGCTTTCAATATGACACACTAATTCCATATGTTGCACAAAGTATTGGTCTTGCTTTTCTTTGTACAATAAGCATATTTTCTAGTATAGAATTGTTGTGCTATTTTTTTCCTATAGCTCCATCTTCTGGAAACATTTATGCAGACCACGATTGGGGTCAGAAGGCAAGTGCCCCCTCATTAGATTCGGCACGTTATCTTCTTTCCAAAATGCTGTGGTTTGTCCACCTTTTCTTCACTGTACTTGGTAGAACCATTTTTGTACAAGCAATTCATGTTTGTGAAAATGTTAGAAAAATCAGAGGTTGTAGTAGGTATAGTTTTGTACTTCTAACACCCCCTATGGTATGTTAACTCATACCAATGGGGTGCCATTTTTCTTCTAAGAGCACTAGCTAATGACTACAGTTCGAAATTCTGTAGCTTTCACAGATTCCAGTACATTTGAAGGGGTGCAAATGTAAAAAAAGCACCACCCTCAGGAAACATTTGTGCACACTAGGCTTGGGGTAAGAAGGCATGTGACCCCTATAGGATATCTGCTTTCCAGAAATATATAGTTATTCCACTGTTTTATGGTAGTTTTAACACAAAAACACTAGAATGCGCATATTAGTTTATAAATTTGAAAATACCATTTTCCTCTCCTGATGATAAGGGCTCTGCACTAGCCATGGACGTAGATAGAACTATACATATTCTGGTATTTTTGTACTGGGAGGACCCGGGGCTTTTTCAAATAATTGAAACTTTCACAATCAAGATTAATGTTTTTCATATATAGTATGTGATTTTAGCAAAATAAGTAATTTTTCACTTTTTTTGTAATTATGACATCATAGCTTTTTGCAAGATACCCAATTCACTTCATGTAAGGCACTATGAAAAAGCTCAATTAGTTCTGGAAAAAAAGATATATATAGTTTTCCATATGTAACTAGAAATTTCCCAGCGGAAATCAAGCCTAAACAGATGGATAGTAAACATGCTGAAAATGTGTCTGGCCTGCAGGGTATAGGAAATGGCCCAAGCCTCTGCCACTGAAGGGGTTAAGGACTGCATTGCAGTCGCTTAAGTCTCCCCTCGCTGACAGCATGCTTAAACACAAAAGGCTAAAATGAAATATAACAATATAAAGTGCTTGTTGTGTATGTGTGGTTGATATTCAGGAGGTGTGTGCACGTGCACCTTACCCAGTCTACTCAAATTTATATGAAAAATGTTACTCCATGTATGTGTGCTTAGAATTATTCCCTTGTCCAGTCAAGTAACTGACCCTACACAGAATGTAAGCGTGTGCGTGCATGTGTGGTCTAGTGGCAATACTTAACTGTCTTCTGTGATTTCCTGCTAATGATTACTTGAATTATTTAGCACGAAATTAAAAATTAGCATTTTAGTAGAAATTAGTATCCCAGTGCATTCAGTATTGATACCATGTTAACCCCTTGAATGCTAAAGAGGTCTACAAAGTATTGTGAAGCAATGCATTTGAAACCTCAAGCATCCAGTGATTTTAAAAGGGTTTGGTTGTTGGGATTCCACAGTTAGGTCATGTTTTTATCCAGTACCCCAAAAAGTTTGGGAACCCCTGCCACCAATTGTCCAAGATGCCTTGCTAGTTAACTACTTCGGTTCCAAAGAACTGTACCGCATTGCAATTCTGAAAGTGAAATATCATAGTCTATATAACACTTCTGTTTACTTGTCACATTGTGCATGCTTGTCTTTAACCCCTTAAGGACTCTTGATGGTCCTGGCATGTCATGGGTGGATTTGCGTTAAGGATCCATGACGTGCCAGGACCGTCATGGAATTCCACGCTCCTCGCACGGCTGCACTCCATTCGGGGAATCCGGAAGCGGATGTGGGGGGGATGATGATCCGTAGTCCTTAAGTGACTGCCGCGTGCGCGCACAGCCGGTCCTTAAGGGTTTAATACACTGACTTTATTTAGTAGTGTCTTGCAGTTAGTTACTTTGTTTTTTTTTCTTAATCTGGACTTTGAAGAATAAAAGTTTGTACATCGCTGCAGTAAACAGAGAGCTGTTTTTTTGCAAGGAAGGAAACATTTGCGAGCCAAACTGGTTAATGCTGAGTAACCTGGTAGAAGAATGCCACAGACATCCGGATAGAGATTGCTTTCTACTTTTCTCTCAAATAATCTGGCTATTTAATTGTACATATCCCTGCTTGTTGCTGTGGTTACTTGTTCTTATGGTTCCTGCTGAGGACAATGAGTCATCTATTGTATGACAAATGCAGATGACTTTTTCCTTTTTGTAGGATACATTTTAATAATGCAGCATATAGGAGACTGCTATAAAAACGCTACAAAAATAGTTATTTGTGGAGGTATGTATGAGTGCAAGAACAGTCCTGCTTTCACAGACCTGTCCAGAAGTGTAAATAATGAATGACCGCCAGAGCAAACGTCTGTGTAAATGAGAAGTAACACCTTTTAATAATACCCATCTTACCTTACTCCTAATAGCCCCTATGAATTTTTGCCTAAGTCCTTTTGTGCAAGAGATAACCTCTTCAATCAGTCCTGATTGTCATTTCCATGGAGGCAGCCATGAATTACTGTCTGTTTTTAAGACTGAAGCAGGCAAAGTGCATGACCCTATTTAACACTTGTGCACCACTCTGGTCCTTAACACATTTTGGAGCAATGCTATGCACAACCCTTCTCGTCCTTAGAGTTAAGATTACTATTACTGAGTATGTGAACTGCAGTCCTAAAAACGTAAGTGGGAGGATGGGAGATTGGAGAGGGATCGGGAAGAGGAGGATGGGGATCAGAAAACACACACACTCTCCGGCTGTATCTACAGCTTGCCCTTTGAGATCTCCATTGACTGTATACGTGCATATTTTGGTGTCAGTTCATTCATTTAAATGGTGTGCAACTCTTGCGTGTGCACATGCTATACTTTTTTGAATCTTTGAAAATCTCAAGACATTTACTTCAGATGTTTCATCAGAATAATAACCCTTGAGTATTTACTTCATGTCATGTTAAGTAATTCATCTGCACTGTTGAGTAAATGTTTATCTTTATCTGTTTTTATTACAGGAGCTAGAGTAAATGCCAAAGACAGCAAATGGCTGACTCCTCTGCATAGAGCTGTTGCATCCTGCAGTGAGGTATGTACATATTTACAAGAATATTTCACAGATCATCTCTTTATAACCTGTATGGCTCTTAACATTGAAAAGAAAATTGGTGCATTATGTTTGCCCTGGAATTACTCCATACGGTATAAATATAAATTCTCAATATTCAGTTTGACTGCAGTGGAGTTTTTAACCCTTTGATTTCTATGTAGGTCTTCAACAAATACTTTTCTCAGTCTGCTGGTGACTTGTCTAGCATTCAGGATTTTAAAAGCCTCATTGAAATCAATGGAAATGTTTATTTCTCTAGCGCCATTGAGGGATGCAGGCAGGGATGCCTTATATGTAATTTATTTATTCTATAATTATTATTAAATCTAACTTAGTGCATTGTACTCTGTGTTTCCACTCAGAGCGGTATGCTACATTGCTTACAATTAGTTTCCTTCTTCTCACTTGAAGTTACCTCACACAGCGGGGGTCATTCCTTAGTGCGACTTCAGAGTTTCTCCTCTCAGCAGCCTATCAATAAACAGTAAAAACGGATCTTTATCTGATTTTTCCAGCTCCGTAGGAGCAGGGCACTTTCAGTTGCTTTCTCTAAGTTTACCTGGCCAACCGAATTAGCTGACTCCACAGTGTTTGATGACCATTAACCCCTTCACTACTATCTCCTTTGTGGTATGGTTTAAGTGCTAATAGAGGGGCTTTTAATGCAATAAAATTTCAAGCTGCCATCATTCAACCTCTGTATTTATCCGTTAATGCACACACTATATTAATGGTTGTTGGATTACAAGTCTCTATTTAGACCAAGTTCCTTTGAGACATTTGCATATTTTAATATTTCTCATTGTATTCACCGTAAGGAAGATGTACATTTCTCAGTTAGGGCATGCTAAGCTGACTGAGATTTAATTAATTTCCTTCCTTCGTTTATGGCAGAAAAGGTTAGAAGAAAACTAAGAGCAATAAAATTAATTGTACTACATGAAAAAGTACAATGCAAAGACCACAGAAAACTTGTTGGGTGAGAGGGTATTGCCTTTCCTGGTGGATCTGTTTTATTGCTATTATCTTCCTGACTTTGCTTGACAAAAACTGAAGGCAGGTGGGTAGGGCTTAGCAGCTAGGAGGTGGGAGGGTCTTGTTTGTTTGTTTGTTTGTTTGTTTAGAGTGCCCTGCCTCATATAGGCACTCTGCTTAACCCTGTGGTCCTTGCATCCCTCAATGGACTAAGAGAAAAAGAGTTATTCGTAAGTAAAAAAATCCCATTTTCTCTCCTGTGGTGCATTTAGTTTGCACCAGAATTGCTCCCTTTTCCTTTTGAATATGGGGGCCTATGTCCTGAGAACTCTGATTACCAAATGTGGGGTGGGAGTGTACATAAAATGTTATTTCAGTCATAATATAGGTAGGAATTAATCTAAGATGGTGGGGTTTGCCTTGAAGTAGGTGCAATGGGAAGGAACAGTGGGGGAAGTGGGCAGGGTTATCCCATAACTCGAACAAGAGAATCAACCCCTGTCCTCAGAGGCCCTGCAATTAACTATGTAAACAAGAGTCTCTATGGCTGGACATGTACACAGTGTGCAGAATGGAAACTTCTGCTAGTCTGTGACAAGGAGGTGAAAAAAGCATCCTGCAGACAAACAAGAAATTATGCTGTTCTAAATGTTTAACATTTGATGGACTAGTAAACATCTCCTGACTAGTAACTTTTTTCCATGACTGGTGAATATTTTCCAATTCTGACAATGGATTTTATGCAGAAAACAAGCAAACAAGAAAAGATGATAACTCTGGAATTAAGCCAACTGCACCATAGGGACAAATGACTAGGAATATTAATAAAACAAATTCAAACTTTTTCTTGCAGTTCAGTCTCTGCAGGACCAAAAAGAGTGCCCCTGATTCTTTACATCCCCATTCTGCTCCCCTGTTTGTCCCAGGAGTTCACCGTGCACCAATCAGATAGATGGGATCTGTTGTTGTCCTCCCAGAAGTGTAATCTTGTCTACTTGGTTTTCTTTTCAGGATGCTGTTCAGGTGTTGTTGAAGCATTCAGCTGATGTCAATGCCCGCGACAAGAATTGGCAGACCCCCCTGCACATAGCAGCGGCGAACAAAGCTGTAAAGTGTGCTGAAGCACTGGTGCCTCTTCTTAGCAATGTAAATGTATCAGACAGGGCAGGGAGAACGGCATTACACCATGCAGCCTTTAGTGGTCATGTTGAGGTAAGAATATTATTTATGTCCTTAACATTTCAGCTGCTCGTGTTGTTTGTATTCTTAGTGGCTTGCAATGTAAAGAAGAAAGAAGAATAATGTTTTTTTATGCATGCAGTTTGTTGGCATGAGCCAACAGTTTCTAAACAGCAATTAGTTTAAGGCTCTGTGTGTTCTTTAGAGACATCTGCTGTCCAAATTTAGAAGCGCTGCACGATCATACTCAGAACGTTGCTACCTGCGGCTATCTCGTACTGCCACGTTCCCTGTGGCACTGAAAGGAATTTAAGAACCCTGTTATTTTTTTCCCATTCAAAATGCACATTGTGTGCTATTTATATTTGCAGTAATTTTTGGTAACTTAAATTACTACTGCAAATTGAGTACAGCAGGAACAGGTAACATGAGGCCCTCCAGCTAGTGGTGAAATGCATATCTGAGGATGATGGGAATAGTAGTCCAGCAACAAGTGCATGGCTGTACACATCTTTGCATTAAAGGAGCAGTAAACCTTTAGAAAAAGTGTTACAATGAACGTTATATACAATTTATAATGTGCCATTTACATTTTTTAATGTACTGGCACTGCGTGATGGCCACATTATGACATTACATGCACAAATGGCATAAGTGGATAAAGACATACAAAAAGTGCATATAACTATGTACAAAAACAATAAGTTTACATCATATTACAATTTAAACATTCCAGATATCACAGTATTAAAAACTACCCCATAATAGGTTCTTAAAACGTACTACTTACTGGAGAGATTTATTTAAATTCAGAAACAGTCAGTCATTTTCTCTTCAAGTTCTTCTACACACAGGTCTCTTTTCCTACTCACAGATTTTTTTCTTGCTCCTTTTACCTCACCCACAGGTCTCTCTCTCTCTCTCTCTCATCCACATCCATTCAGGTTTCTTCCACTCACCCTTAAAAAAACACACACACATTTTTCTTGATCCTTTTACTTCACCCACTGGTCTAGCTCTCTCACTCATCCACATCCATTGAGCTGTCTCTTTTCCTTGTCCACATCCATTCATGTTTCTTCCTATCACCATTATCACACACACCTTGCCCCATGAAACATTCTCTATTAATTTGTCTTTCCCACATGCAGATCTTTTTCCTGCTCCCCCATATCTTCCACTCAAGAACTTCTTTCACCCTCAGCCAGGAATCTACCCCACCCCCTTACATGTGCTCTCCAGGGGCAGACTGGCAAATTTTGGTGGCTCATGGGGCAGTTATTGTCAGTGCCCCATCTTAGTCATCCATGAAAGTTGGTTTTGACATTATGAAGGGAATGTAAAACACAGGTATAGCACATGAGTTACACATATATGTATGAGTTCTCTACTCAGGGTTAATAGAATCATGTTAGTCCAGAAGTTTAGATTTTCATATTATCACACTTCAACATTAGGTAACCAGCAATTCACCAAAGGTAACTCATTGCAACATACCCAATCTACAAAGCAAAATCAAAGGGATCAATGATCACAGAGGCATACAGCAAGATGACATAGCTTTTCCCCACACTCAACACAGATGGCATCTAGGATGACTTGTTTTGCAGTTAGTGATCCCCCTTCCCCAAATCTGGTAATCCCTTCTCTTGTGACTATATCAGAGGGCCCTGAAAAAGACTAAGTGTTGCAATACTCATAGGATGGGTGGCATTTTGATACCACCTTGTGAGTCTTTTGAACGTCTGGAGACTTACCTGATGTATATACAGACAATGAAGAGGGACAGAAAATGGAGCCTGGTATGAAGTGTACACCAGCCGTGAATCCAGTCACCCTATTTGCCATCTGTGTTGAATGTGGCAAGGTCTGCTAGTTGATAATGGTGAAGCCTGAAGCTTTACCTTACATAAACACCTGGAGGCCATCTGAGTCCCAACATCTGTTGTTCCAGCATGCAAAGGGTTGGCTGCTCGCATTAAACTATTGAGAGAAACACAAGGGTCCTGGTTGTGGAGATCCACATGGCATGTGACAAGCAGGTGCCTCCTGGGCTTTCTTCATCTCACAGGGAGCCCAGTGCTGGATTAAGTCTCCACATGACCCTAGACAGGATCCCAAATTGATGCCCCTGAGCTTGCCCTCATCACCACCTCAAACCTCTTGGTCTGACCATTACTGTTGTGGTTAATGATTTTAGTACCAATTTAATAAAAGACAAAAAAAAGAATTCTGGATCCCCTTAGATGCCAGAGAGGTAACCAGTGCACTGCAAATCAATGCACCGGGCATCTCCTTGGCTTGGCATCAAAGGGTTAAATATATTAAAAATGTTCAGCAGGGCCAATAATGGAAATGTTGCTACACAAGTTATTCCACAAAGCTTACAATTGAAATGGGGCTACACTACTGATACCACATAGCTGGCATGCCAAGATTAGCTACACTAGTAATACCACAGAGCTTACAATTAAATGAAAGCTACACTACTGATACCACAGAGATTACAATTAAAAGGGATGTAGTGATACTGCAGAGCTTACAATTAAAAGGGAGCTTCAGTAGTGATCCTAAGAGCAAAACAAGATATGCTACAGAGCTTGCAATTACAGAGCAGTGATCCACTTGATACCATACATCAGTGTACTTGGGGGTGGAGGGGTCACTGGTTTTTGATTGCAGGCTGGCACTATTGCTTCAAATTTCTAATAAGTAAGAAAGGAGCAAAACCCCCTAAAATAAATTCAACAGTAAACAGTCATTGCCACATGGTGTTGTGCATCATGCAGGAGTGAGAAGGGACAACCTATAAAGCAACCTATACAGATGTCTCACTATCCCGGCAGTCTCTGCCTTTGTCTCTCACTTTATACCTTCCTTATTTACTCAAGACTCAGGAGAGGATAAAGAACAGGTCTAAAGATTTTGCTATAAGAAGAACCACGTAAGACTGTGTGATGTACAATAGCTATTTAGATCTATAAAGAGCACAACAATAAACAAATATTACATATTTTAAAACCAATCCTTAAGTCATTTTTTAATAAGTCATTTTTTCTATGAACTTGAAAAAAAGGAATACACCTCTAGGGTTCAGAAAAGGATGGAAGGATAATCTGGGGGGCTCTGTAACTAAAAATCATCTGTATAGGTGCATGACAGAACATTCTGCTTTTATCCAGTTTTAAAGTCCAAATACAGTTATTTTTTTGTTGTTGAGAATAATTCATCACTAGAGGCTGCACATTTTGTAAAAAGATATTGCCAATAGGAAAGCAATTCTATAAGGCAACTTGGCACCAAATAGTCACCACCACCACTTAGAGACAAACAGACTTCACTTAAAATGACACAGAAGGGTTAATCTGGCCCTCAAAGGGTTACTTTTTCTTGCCATTAAAGACAGATAAGAGGAGAGAGAAGGGCTCCATGCCTAGCCCTTCTCGATCCTCTCATTTGTCTTTAATGACAGGAAACATTAACCTTTTGAGTGCCAAATTAACCCTACAGTGCCATTTCAAATGTATCCTGTTTGAATCTAAGCATCAAGGTGCTGTGCAAAAGTGAGTCAGTCAGACACCCGGTCCTTGTCGCTCCTTTAATAACATTAACAGCAAACAAATTAACCCTTTGATTGCCAGTAAAAAAAGGCTTAAACCATAATAGCTGAACTGCTGAAGTCAGATAGTACATGCAAAATTGGATTTTTTGCTCTTAATTCCCCCTTGATCAGCCTCCAAGTCCCACTCACTTGCTGCCATACTGCTGCCTCAACCTCTGCTCTGCCTCTGATCATCTCTTCCCTCGCAGGAGTTACTTACATGCAGATGCTGACCTGTGTTGTCAGATGCAGCAGCAGCATAAAATGCTTACTCAGTCTGCCATGCTCTGTGCAACTCCGCACCCGGTCTGGTGACCACATGCACCAGCACCACACTAGACAGTTTAACCATCTGTATGCGCCTGTGCCGCGTTTGAGAAACCCTGTCATAGACTAATAGTTATGAGAACAGCACCATCTGGTGACTAGAATAGAAAATTGCACTCCATGTTTAAAAAATTGAGATGTAATAACTTTTTCAATGAAAAATCTTGATTACTTGGCAAGAAAAAAACTACAGCATATATTTTTTTCATTAAAACGTAGTTTCTCCTTTAACCTTTTCAGTGCCAGAGGTAAGGTAAACAGTTTTTGTGTTGCCAAGAATCTTCTGAATTTTCCACTCCTCTGTCTCAATAACGTTCTACTATAAGCTATTTTTTTTTCTTGACACAAGTTAGTCTTTTTATTGGTGCCTTTATTGATTGGCTTATATAGGCTGTAACAATATGTGATGTTCGAAGCATGAAATAAATAAAAACAACAATTTTTAATGACTTCACCATTATCTCTAATAGGCTTCTACAGACCCATTGTGTGCGTGCGTGCTTTCTTGCTTGTCGGATGAACGAGTAGTAGTCCGGGAAAGGAAGGGGAAGAGAAAAAGAAAGAGAGAATTTTTTTTTGGTTGGAATTAAAGTAATTATCACACCCTGCAACCTCCTCAACACCCCAGCACACATTTCTAAAGGTCCAATGCAAAATAGGAAAGGGACTATACTATAGTGGGAGTATACAGTAATTGCAAGGTCCTCAAGTTACTCGAACATAGAGTTTCTGAGCAGCACCATTCCAATCTATTGCTGTGTTGTAAGTTATGCAAATAACCTACAACACAGCAATAGATTGGAATAGTTCTGCTCAGGAACTCGATGTTTGTCTGATAAGCAAGCCAATGCAAGGCACTATGGGTAGGGAAAGGTGACACGTGATCGCATTAAGCTCAGGGAAAAGGGAGCGCATTACAGAGGCTTCATGGTGACTACAAGACTGAGTGGGCACAGCTTACCTGGGCTGTGTTGCTGTATCTCCTCCCTCTAGACACTCCCTACGGTCCCAGGACCAGTTTTCTGTTCTTAGAGCCTGAGCGGTGACGTAGTAAATATAAATGGCAATTGCTAAATAACTATACAAGTTAGGGCAGTGAGATATGGATGGTATGATTTGTTTTTTTTAAGCCCAATACTATTAAGTAAAGTGAAAATAAAGTATTACTATTCTTTTCATCCCTTTACTATAGTATTATTCAGTTTACTTCCATCACTCAGTTATTTTTAACCTTACTTTCTTGTATGTCTAATATGGAACGCGGGTGCTATGGGGTTGAGGGCAGGACAAATCTCAAAAGACATGTCTTGTAGGTGGAGACTCCCAGCCACTCCTCAAGCTCAACCCTCACTCTACCTACCCTACTATCCAGTATGAAAGTGTCCACTGTAGTTAATGGAAGGAGCAGAGACACTCTTAGTTTTAGATTTTTTATTTTTTATTTTTTTTTTCTGTTAGATATGAGGTTGCCAAAATTCCCCCATTAGGAAGGTTATCGTTACTGTGATTCCCCTGGAGTGGATTGACCAGTGGACCCTTGCAGCCCTGTGGTGGGAATCTTGCAGGCCAAGTTTTGTCTCCCTGCAGAATCTCTCTGGGGCGCTGCTTTCTTTTACAGTGATAACCTGAAGACAAAAGACTAGTGAGTACCCTTTGAGTGTCATGGTCCACATTGTTCCTACCTTGTACCTCTACATACAGAGGCTATATCTGAGCCTTTGGGCTCCTGCACTCATGTTGGGTCATTTTATTATACTATTCTGTACTATTCCAGTGCTTTGGGCAAAGATGGTTGCAGCTTTCCAGGGTAAACCCTTTATCTGCTGGTTTTCACTATTTTGGGGGTATTGTGGTCTACATTTCCACCTTTTTTTCTCTGGAGTCTTATTTTAGGTTGTCCTCACGTGTTCCTTGGGGTTTTTGGGTCTTTGGGTACTTTGGTGCTGACCAAAATTGTGCTGTGGCCCCTTTAAGAACAGGAACCCGCTCCAGCACCATCCTTGGTCCATTTACTTCTATGGGCGAACTTCTCTGGGACATAACTCTATACCTGTTTGTTGCAAAGAAGTTAGAGCGGGCTCTTTTTTCTTGTCATGCCCTTTCATCCAGTTCACTTCCTGAGTTTCTTGGGGGGTCCATGGCAATCCGTTGCAGAATTTGTAGGCATTGCTCAGCAGTAGCAACTGAGAAGTTATTTCCCAGAATACCTGTTTCACAGGCTTTCTTCCGGTTGGCTGGCTGTTTTGCAATCACTATTTTACTTCTTTTTTGCTTATCCTTTGCAGTGGGTGACTCTCCTTGCTCTCCTTCTGCAGATAAACCAATTGCCTGCTAGATAAGTACTTTTTCTCGGCTTTCTAGAGTGAATTATTAATCTAGGAGTGCTATTACTGGTCTTGAACTAGTGTTAGACACTTTTACTGTCAGGATATAAGATTCTAAGCGTCATGGGCGTAAATCCAAGACTAATAGCTCAGGGGAGTCCCTCCCCCTCCCTTGCGTGCTGTTCCCCATGCAAACAGCGCTTCCTAGAGAATGTTCTGGATCTCTGCCCTTCATGTACTGTGGCACCTGCTACTCCACTGGGGCCCTCCAGCACTGAATAAGAGCCAGCTGGGATCAAAAACGCTTCTGTCCTCAGTAGCCCAAATTACTTTGTCCCTTTAGGGGGTTCTCAAATCCTGGAAGCCTCCCCACTGTGGTTCTATCTGAGAGTTCTTCAGCTTCTAGGGGCCTCCTCTGAGGAGGAATTATCTGATGGAGTGGGTGAGGAAGGGGAATACAGGGATATGCACTCTTCTTACTCCTGGGGGGACTCTTATGAGGGACTTATTAGAGATGTTTTAGAGACTAGTCATGTCTCTGACACCTCTAATGAGGGGTCGTCTTCTATGGATGTTTCCCAGAGGCATAAGAAATCTCCACTTTTTTTTTTTTTTTACCCCTAATGCCACTTTTGACCAGATCCTTCTGAATAAGTGGAAGACCCCAGGCAAATGGCTGTTTATCACCAAGAGGTTCTCTAAACTGTATCCCTTTTCAGAGGCAGACTTAGTGCATTGGGCCTCTCTTCCAACCAGTGATCCCCCCTGTCTCCAGGTTGGCTAAGACTACTACTGCCTGGCCTTTGACAAA
This sequence comes from Rhinophrynus dorsalis, assembly GCA_037306005.1. Lineage (NCBI taxonomy): Eukaryota > Metazoa > Chordata > Amphibia > Anura > Rhinophrynidae > Rhinophrynus > Rhinophrynus dorsalis. The sequence goes on along the minus strand of CM074723.1, from coordinate 371,785,034 downwards.
TGCAGCTGGACTCAAGGATCCAGCAGATGAGAAGCTTGATTCTATCATCAAGACCAACTTTTCAGCCACTGGTGCAACACTTAACCTTTACACTTACCTCTTCTGGATAAATTGGGCTGTCGCCATTTGGTAAGAACAGCTTATAGAGGCTATATTTGTCAAGGTTTCCAGGGGTGATCTGTTGGCTCTTTTGGCTAACGTTAGAGTCCAACACTTATGTTTCTGAGGCTCTTTTTGAGGAGGTCAGATTGTCTGCTAAGGCCTCAGCCTTTCCTATTTCTCCGCAATGCACTTTGTGGCTTAAGATTTGGTCTATCTTCTAAAAAGTCACTGGTTTCCTTGCCTTTTCAGGGCAAGTCACTGTTTGGACCAGAACTGACCTAGTTCATTAGTGATGCTACTGGGGGCAATAGCACCTTATTACATCAGATGTCCTCCAAACCTCCAACTATGTCGAGGAAACAGCAGCAAAGACCGCAAGATTTGCAGGCCACCCACATGCGATCCTCCACAAGCCCAGACAGCAGTGGCAGCACGATTGGGCAGCTCCAAGGGCTAAGGCTGTCAAGCAATCCTCTGCATGATTTGCGGAATCCTGGTCTGCATTTACCTATAGGGGGCATCTTCGTCTGTTCAAGAAGCATGGGAGTCCTTGGTGGAGGACCAGTGAGTTTTATGGGCTATCTCAGAAGGTCACATCATAGATTTCTAGTGCCTTACACCATTTTGTTTATTTTTGTCCAGGGTGCCAAAAGAGCCAGGCAAAATACAGCTGTTTCAGGCAATAGACTCACTGCTGGCCAAGAAGGTTCTGATCCCAGTACTCCTCTATCTGAGTGCGGTTCAAGATTTTATTCCAACCTGTTTATGGTTCCTAAGAAGGACGGTTGCTATCATCTCATCTTGGACCTGAAATGTCTCAACAAATATATGCTGACTACGAGCTTCAAGATGGAATCTTTGCGTTATGTCATCTCAGCCATGTGCCCTGGGGAGCATCTGGCATCTCTAAACCTTCAGAATGCATTACCAACACATCCCTATACACCCAGACAGCCAGCGATATCTACGGTTTGCTTACGGCTAAGATTGCTACTAAGGGGGTGGAGGGCAGCTTTGTAGCACGCTGCACCAAGGCATCAGCAAATAAAGGATATAAGAAATACCTTTGTGAAGGAACAACCTAGTCAGGAGTGTTCCACTCCTCCAGGAGCACATGGCCTAAGGAAAGGTGAGGATGACAAATGGCAGCCTACTTTTTGCATTTCTTAAAAATAACAGAATAAAAACAGTTATCTGAGGCATCAGGGACCTTTAGTGCCCACAGAATGGCCCAGATAAGACCCTCAGGATGAGAACCATGTTCTTCCTCAAAATACTTGCTGAAAGAGGACCATGCTGAAATGGAACAGCCCAAGCCGCAAGTGTCAATGGACACTGAATGTACACAACACACAGTACGAACAGTCACCTGGGCTCAAACATATGAACAACAGTAAAGCAAACAAATGTGCAGGTAACAGGCAGAGGCAACGCTGCCTGAATGACCCTTTTGGAGGAAGCCAACGCCGAAGCTGGAGCATCAATACGTTAGTGTTTAGCAAAGGTGTGTAAGGAGGACCAAGTCTCAGCCTCCAGGGAGCTCTTTATGCAGGTGCTCTACTCTCCAGTTGAATGGTTACCCCATGGTTCCTATGTTCCACATAGTTTAAGAGAAAAGGACTACTTTGTAAGTACACATAAATCCCCTTTTTGGCTTAATGTTCAGATGCTAATGTACTAACCCTTTGAGTGCTAGAGTGGTATCTAAAACATTGCAACACAATGCTTTGGCTATCTCTCTGGCACTCAAAGGTTTAAATTTAAAAAGCATGGTGGCTGTTAGTACGCCAACAACTTTTTATGCTTTAAAAAGCAAAACTGAAGTGGTTTTGTCACCTTGATTCAAGTTTGCATGTTTGAAATGTTCATTAAAAACTGCCTGTATGTCATGTTAATCAAAAGACCAGAAAATGTACAGTTAGAGATTACTAATTTGTATCATATGCTAATTTATGCAAATTGTGATACACATGCAGTACAGTGACATTTCATATGCTAATGAAGAAATGTTCAGTGACATTTCTTTTCCTAATTAAAGCGTTTTCTGACCATACATTTGTTATTTAAACTATGTGCTGCAACAGGAGACTTTTACTTTCCCTGACATGAGTGCAAATATTTCCTAAATTATGCAAAATTATGAAATTTTGTGGCTTTTAATTAATGGCTTGAGAAATATAACATGCATAATCTAACTTCAAGTAACTTCTTACTACTTTTATGTTTATTACATATATTTGCTGTGGTCTTCAAAGGCTCAGTGTCCAAAAACAAACAAACAAACAAAAAAAAAACAGAATCCTTGCTGTTGTGTTGCACAAAATTGTGGATTATTATTATTAATAAGCTTTGTTTTATTATACAGATGGTCAGTTTACTTCTGTCTCGAGGTGCCAACATCAATGCATTTGACAAGAAGGACAGGCGAGCTATACACTGGGCAGCTTATATGGGTAAGTTATTCTAACATATATTCTAACATAACTCTGGGGTCAAGATATGTGTGCAGTCCACTGCTTGGTATTTTTTTTGTCCTAATCATATTTGGATCACATTTGTTTACATCAATAGCTATTTTTTCTTTCTTTTCTCTAATACGCATTTTAAAATAAATATTAGCTTGAGAATAAGTTGACATTTTAACAGCTAGCAGATAGGAAGTACGTGTACCAAAACAAAGATGTTTTGTTGGTAACAACTCATATACAACATAAATATGTCCCATATCATAAAAACCCAATACAAATCTGCTGTCCTGCTTACATTCCTTAAACTGCCCCAGCTTTTAGGAATCACATATTTCTTTAGTCAAATGTGTCAAAACATTGTTTTGGACTGAGGACCAAAACCCACTGAATAATGCAATTATAATAAAGGCAAGTATGGTCTTGACCACAGGATGATACTGTACCTTTTACAGACTAAAATATACATGCAGTCCATAGCTAGTCTAACGAGACTTTAACATTCATTCTGTAGAAGTTTATCCTGGTTGGCACTGGTCTGTGTTTTGAGTGTGGTTTTTTTTCTTTCCCTTCCTGGAATCTTGGTGGATGCTTTGGTGTATCCTGATGGTTTCTGTGTTCCACATAGGAGAAAAGAGAATTTTTGCGTACCTACCAATAAATCGTTTTCTCTTAATCCATGTGGAACATAGAACTTCCTTCATGGAAATAAACCAGCTGTTTGAGTCTCTGGGCAGAGGAGGTCTTTTGGGTCCCTAGTTTAGGGGGATTCCTGTACCTGCTTTGCTTTTGTTTCGTTTCTTTCATCTTTTCTATACATTTAAACTGTGCATGTCAAAGTGGGGGTAAAGTGGGTTGGTTGGGGTCTCCCCCTCTGAGCCTATTTACTCAATTACCCTATCCTCCTGCTGGAGGGATGCCTTACCCCCATGGTTCCTGTGTTCAACACAGATTAACCCCTCCGCGTCCAATGATGTACCTGGACCATCACGGCTGTCCGGCACTTAAGGACCAGTGACGGTCCTGGCACGTCATGGAATTCAGGGCTCCCCGCACTGCTACATGCCGCACGGGCAGCCCTGAATCGGATTGCAAGAAAAAAAAATGCTTCATGGTCCTCAAGTGCCGGCCGTGCGCGCGCGTCTGTCGTTAAGGGGTTACGAGAAAAATATTGGTTGCACAGTGTGGTGCTTTATGCTAATGTTTCTGTGATGAGCCAGTATCACCACATGCTCTGCTATAAATGAATAATACAGTGAGCAGGGAGTTTGGCTTTCAGCAGAACTAATTAGTACCCTCTAAACTGAATTGGTATAAAGTGTCATCAGAATATAAAGTTTGGAATTTCAAACTTATTTTGCAAAAAACGAGTAGTACAGCTTATAAGCCATTTCAGTTATCTGTAAAACAAACGTATATTTGTGTGACAGATCCACTTTAAAGGGATAGTAATGTTTCACAAAAAAAACAACTCCAATTAATCTTCATAGTATTTGGGCCATGGAGAGTGTTACAGTTAGGGAAAAAAATATTTGATCCCCTGCTGATTTCGTACTTTTGCCCACTGACAAAGAAATGATTAGTCCATAATTTTAATGGTAGGTTTATTTGAACAGTGAGAGACAGAATAACAACAAAAAATCCTGAAAAACGTATTTCAAAAAAGTTATGAATTGATTTGCATTTTACTGAGTGAAATAAGTATTTGACCCCCTATCAATCAGCAAGATTTCTGGCTCCCAGGTGTCCCTTATACAGGTAACAAGCTGAGATTAGGATCACTCTCTTAAATGGAGTGCTTCTAATCTCAGCTTGTTACCTGTATAAAAGACACCTATCCACAGAATCAATCAGTCAATCAGATTCCAAACTCTCCACCATGGCCAAGACCAAAGAGCTGTCCAAGGATGTCAGGGACAAGATTGTAGACCTACACAAGGCTGGAATGGGCTACAAGACCATCGCCAAGCAGCTTGGTGAGAAGGGGGTAAAGTGGAGTAGGAAGGGAGTCTCCACCTTCAAAGGGCTATTTTTATGGCCTGCCCTACTGTGGGTGGATACTTTACCCCATGGTTCCACGTGGACTAACAGAAAATATTTTTTTTTCTACTGAATGAATAATTTCCTATTAAATCATTGGTAGTTTGAAGAATGTTTATTTCCCTATGGTGCAGTTGGTTTGCTCCAGAAGTACTCATTTTCTTTGGTGGATAAACTCCAACATGACTTGTACAAATTTATAAGTGGCTGATGCAGAAATAAAACTATAGGCTTCCCTGCTTCAGTCAAGCAATATGATGCACTAAGTAGAAGTGGAGGAATTCTGGGACAAACAGGAGGGCAGATGCAAATTCCCATTGATTTTAAAATGGGCTTTTAAACCCTTGAATGCTAGAGGTTTCCTGAACATTGCAAAGCAATGTACTAAATATCTCCTCTAGGATTCAAGGTGTTCAAACCCATTTTAAAATTAGTGGGAATTTTTATCTGTCCCCATTTGTTTGCTTCAGAATTGCACCAGTCCAGTGCGTATCTGAGAGGATCAAGCTTGTAGATATTGTCTCATTGTAAATATATCTGCAATATTTACTATAAGGAAGAAAGAGAACATTTCAAAACTTTATATTGCAAATGTCATATTGAAGTAAAGGGTTTGTGTTTGTTATTTATGAACAAGAGTTTTGTTTGTTTCCTTTTTTAGGTCATATTGAAGTTGTTAAATTACTTGTGACTCATGGAGCTGAAGTAATGTGCAAGGACAAGAAATCCTACACACCACTGCATGCAGCAGCATCTAGTGGGATGATTAGCGTAGTGAAGTATCTCTTAGACCTTGGAGTTGATGTAAGTGCCAACATGTTTTGCTGATGAGCCTGATATTTGTCCTAATTACTTACATAAATATCTCCTCTCTTTCTTAAAAAGAAACGGTCTCTTAAATCTAAATGGTGTGGAACAAAAGCAAAGGGTATACAAACACATAATGTATACATTTGTTAACACAGCAGTAGAGAATTGATCTAGGGCAGTGATGTCCAAATATGGCCCATACAGTCCCTCAAAGGGCCACACACACACCAGCATTTAAGGATTCCCTTGCTTGAGCACAGGTGAGCCCATCATAATGAACGAGTCACCGATTAACCCTTTCAGTGACAGGCACTTGGAGAATATTTTTTTTTGTACTTTGCTGGCCAGAAACATTTTAAGCATTTTGATAACCATCTGTTTAGGCATAATTCCCATTGGTAATATAGTGTGTATAAATGTGTGTGGTTTTTGTTTTTCTCCCTCAGAATAAATTCAGCTTTGTCATGGCACCTCACAGGAACTAAATTTTGCATTGTGTGACAAGCTATTTTTTCATGGCCTGCACATACCCCTAATTAACAGCATGAAATGGTATTTTTAGCTTTATGATCTAAAATGCACTATTCATTGGTGACATGGTAAAACTTGCCTAAAATGGTTCAATAACTATATAAAAGCATGTATTTCCTGAAAATATATATCCCACTGCATCAAATACAGTCTGATATGATGTCGAACCAATTATGTTGAAGGTATCCAAAGGGTTAAAACAAGAGAACCAATCAGGTTGGATATGTTCACATAAATAGATAAATGACAATATTAAATAATTTTGAGAACTTCACACTATAATAGGTATTGACACTCTACTTCACAGTAAAGAATTGATTAAAATAATCAATCCCGCATATTTGCGCAAAAATATATATAATTTATTTAAGTGAAATATATATAAAGTGTAATCAAAAATGATATAAAGGAGTAATCGGCAATTACAGTAGATATATATAGTAACTCAGACCACAACCATCACCCTGAGGATTACCAGCAAATAAAGGGTTAACCACACATAGGTATATTCAGAGGTATTAGATAACAATAATTGCACTCAGCAGCATAGAAAAGGATAATTGATCCTTATGATTTATAAAATACAGTTGGCAGTAGTGTATATAAATATCCCTGCCCCAGAAACTGTTTAAACAATGCTAATTGAGGTTTTAGGTAGGTTGTCAGGTGAATTAGCTTTAATATTAAGCCAGGTCCTCTGACAATTCCCTTATACCATATATAATAACCAGATTTAGAGACTAACTGGAATAGAATCCCAGATTTAAATCACTATAATTTAATTATCTACCGATTACAAATCTTGCATACCTTCTGAATAAAACATAAATTGCAGTTAATATAGTCAAATAACAGATTACACCAGAAAATACTTAGAATCAATTCAATAATATATATCTAGACAGTATATAAACTTCGTGCAACATATATCACAAATATGACTATAGCAATATTATGTGAAACCTATAGGGTACTTCAAGGTTTAATCCACTTATTAAGATAGGGTGCCACACCCACAATGGCAGCTTCTTTTGTCTAGTGAAAGTTTAAAAGAAACCTTCACTTTACAAAAGTTAGGCCTAGTACACATACAAAGAAATCCAAAGAAACACCACAAATAAATAGACAAATAGCGGTTAAAGGGTTGATAAATGAATTCAAAGAATTCTCCTGATCAGCATTAGCTGTTATAACCTTTCCAGAAACACAATATTCTAGAAATAACAGAATTTATATTAACTAATATATAAACCAAGCTATTTAACTATATTACAATTACCTGGCAAAATATAACAATTTACCAATAAATGAATGACTTCTGCTTAATTTCAGAATTTCTAGAGCTAACATAGCTTATTATAATTTATCCCAAATAGTTGGCCAGTCCAATTAAGACAAATTATAATAAAATTAGGTTTCTTCAAATATAGAAGAAATGTGTATATGATTCTGAACTTTTGCAGAATTTAAATAAAGAAAATATTTAGTTACCAGTCCACTAAGTGTTTCGTTGTATCTCTCAGCTAGGTACCCTTCTAGAACAGGAGTCACCAGGAAAGAAAGCCAGTCCAGACCAAGAGGAAAGACCCCTTTTCAGTCAAAACTTGCATATTTATAATATGAAATTCCTCTTATCAAAATCTGCTCTGATTGATTAAAGGACCATCTCATTATACAGGGACATCAACAGTATTACCTGATTGGGTGCTTCTAACCCTTAATTTCCATATGACATCATGCATAAATTATGATAACAATATGAGGAATTTCAAGGCATCAGTAATAACACTACACCACCACAAGATGGCCCTCTCTCTCCTTGTTAAAAATTTTCCTTGATAGTTTGAGAACCGCTAGTAATGACATCTTGTCTGGCAATCATCTCAAAAGGAGGAGATAATAAGTTTATCAGATATTCAATAAACATGTCATTCTATCAGCCTTTCTCACATAGGAGTACATCTTCTTCCCAGACTTTGATATTTTCTCATAAGATAATACTACTGCTTGAGACTGTGGTTGTCTGCAATTCGATATCAATCACCATAAAAGTCACCCAAATATTTCCCCCTCCATTGAGGAAGGGAAGCTCATTGTCTCTGTTACATGAGGTCATTTAAACACAGATTTTTAGAGAATTTGGTTTAAAAGAAAAATTAACCATTTCCTCCCCATCATGGCAATGTCTCTGACATAATCCCCCTTTTTAGCATAATTTTTCTAACTTGATTAAAGTTCTAAAATATTAATGCTAAAACTTGAAGAGACTGTTTGTCATCTTCTTCCCGCGACTGGGATCGTGTCTGAATTTATCACAGTTCTCTTCAGTCCATGAACTATTTAACCCCTTAACGACCCTTGACAGTCATAGTACATCATGGGTAAATCTGACTGAACGTCCCATGATGTACTAAGACCGTCATAGAATTCTGGGCTCTCCCCTTGGCTGCACGCCGTTTGGGGAGTCCAGAATCGGGTTCTTAAAAAAAAAAAAAAATGTTCTGTGGTCCTTTAGTGACCGCCGCGTGCCTGCGCGGCCGGTCATTAACGAGTTAATGGCATAGGCTTGTGTCCAGAAGATTAAGCACTTTTTGTTTCATTTATTGAAGAGAACAATATCTCAAATAGGAAACCAATAGACCGGATTGGTTGATAGTGAGACGTATCTAATACGAATAGTTGCTTGGCCTACTCAAGGATCTCCTTAGTTTTGGCTTGAGCTGAAAACGGCACGCACATCATATCAGACTCCCAGTTTTAGAGATAGGTGGTGGGAGAAATATCAAATTTCTTCTTTGATGGTGATCATAGGAACATGTTGACAAAACTTCTCTGGGATATAAATTCTTCTCTGTTAGGATGGACTCCGGCATCTCGTGCTCAGTGGTTCTTGATGAAGGCACTGGAACCACACTTGGCTTTGTCCAGAACTCCTGTCACAGAAGAAGGATGATCCACATCACAGCCTTGGTCTGGACATCCATAGCAATGTCATATGTCAACCGACCTCGATCTTTTAAGAACTGTTTGGTCTAAAAGAAATGACACATGAGTGATCTCATATATGAAACAATTGTTGCATACATACATATGTTAGACAAAACCTTGTCAAAAGGAAAAATAAAATTAGCATAACAACATTTTCAGAGAATCATTGAGAATCAATTCATTTGTTGACGAGATATGTTGGAGTGTTAGTGGGGAACATGCATGCTACACAGACAGACAAAAGAGAGAGCGACGTTACACTGAAACAAAAGAAGACAATAGAACCAAACATGATGATGTCATTTGGACAATCAAGAATACTCATCCATCCGTTGATTGAATTAGGATCTTTGTTCTTCTTCAGCTTCTCCCTCTATGTTCTGTAACTGAGATTTAGGGTGACAAACACGCAGCTGGTTTATATGAACCCACTTTTCTAAAATTTCACCATTATTAGGGGTGGCAGATTCCCTTGGGTGGTCTTTAGGTCAGGGTAATTCTTAATACTTACCACTGCTTTCTCCAGATTTATCTGGGCAAAAGACAATTGCATAACATTCACATAGTCTATATTGGGACTTAATTGCTGTGGTAAATCAGCACCTGTAATTAACCTGTTACAGGGGATCCCAATTACTATGACTATGTGTGAATGATTTATTACCGATTTTAAATTTTAACCATGTGGTTCCCAATACGTTTAAGGGGTTACCTCCTACGCTTATTAGGGATCCATCAAATGCTTTCAACACTGGCTTTACAGTAGCATCCTCCATAATTTGATAATAATGGGAGCTAGACAATATGGTAGCTTGTGACCCGGTATCCAGGAGGCTGGACATAATTAAGTCATCCAGCTCTTGCAATGTGACATCAATGAAATATCTCCCTTCATATTCATGCATTTCACATAAATAATTGCAATGTAAAATCATCTTAGAATCCCTCCACTGCCTGCAAGGGTTAATTCCTGAGTTTACAGGAGCAGACTTGCTGACCACTTAGGTTGTACAGCTGCAGCATCCCCCTTCGCTCCTCCTCTTTCTTCAACTTGTACTGAAGAAATGCAGGGAAAAGAAGTGACATCATCAGGGATGGACTTATGTGTACCTGGCTGTAGTGTGGGTGAGATAAGGAAGAAATGTTAGTCAACCAAAGCATTTAGATCCTGTAAAGCAGTGGTTCTCAACCTTTCTAGCGCCGCGACCCTTTAATAAAATTTCCCAAGTCACGGGGACCCCTGACAGTAAAATTATTTTCGTTGCTCCTTCATCGCTGTAATTTTGCTACTGTTATGTTACAAAAAAACTATTTCTAATGGTTTTAGGCAGGGGTCAGGTCAAGATTGTCTCTCTCTATACATGTGTGTGTGTATCATTGCATGTGTAAGTGTGTCTATCTCACTCTATGTATGTCAGTGCATGTGTGTGGAAGTTTCTGTGTCTGTGTGTATGTCTGTTTCATGTGTCTTTGTCTCTATTACTGTTGCATGCATGCATGCACTCAAGTTGCCCCCCCATCATCTCCACATTGCCCTCACATTTCCCCCCATCAGCTCCAACTTGCCCTGATCAGCTCCATATTGCCCTCACATTGCCCCCATCAGCTCCAACTTGCCCCCTTCAGCTCCATATTGCCCCTTCAGCTCCTTCTTGCCCCCTGATCTCCATATTGCCCTCACATTGCCCCCATCATTTCCAACTTGCCCCCATCAGCTCCAACTTGCCCCCTCATCTCCACATTGCCCCCTCAGCTCCAACTTGCCCTGATCAGCTCCATATTGCCCCATCAGCTCCATATTGCCCCCTCATCTCCGCATTGCCCCATCAGCTCCATATTGCCCCATCAGCTCCAACTTGCCCTGATCTGCTCCAACTTGCCACCATCAGCTCCAACTTGCCCTGATCTGCTCCATCTTGCCCCCATCAGCTCCAACTTGCCCTGATCTGCTCCAACTTGCCCCCATCAGCTCCAACTTGCCCCGATCAGCTCCAACTTGCCCTGATCTGCTCCATCTTGCCCCCATCAGCTCCAACTTGCCCCCATCAGCTCCAACTTGCCCCCATCAGCTCCAACTTGCCCCATCAGCTCCAAATTGCCCCCCATCAGCTCCAACTTGCCCTGATCTGCTCCAACTTGCCCCCATCAGCTCCAACTTTCCCCCATCAGCTCCACATTGCCCCCCATCAGCTCCAACTTGCCCTGATCAGCTCCAACTTGCCCTGATCTGCTCCATCTTGCCCCCATCAGCTCCAACTTGCCCTGATCTGCTCCAGCTTGCCCCCATCAGCTCCAATTTGCCCCCATCAGCTCCATATTGCCCCCCATCAGCTCCAACTTGCCCCCCATCAGCTCCTCATTGCTTGTCCAGTACAGTACAGCATATACAACAACCCGCCCCGATTCCCAGCATCATTGCCAGACTGACTCATTCACTTGCGGCATTCTGTCTCTGCTCCCGCTCACGCTGCTCTCTCTGCATCTTCTGTCTGCGGTGCGTGTGTGCGCGCGCACCTGACGTCATCATGTGAGTCAGTGAGTTGGCTCCGTCCTCTCCAGGTCTCCTGCGCTGCTGCCTGTGGCTCACAGTGACTGCCTGCCTCAGTCACTGTCAAATCATTTGAGAGCAAGACCAGTCACTTACATGTTGGAGCTTTACTGTGGTGTACCCTCTCGGCGACCCCTGGCAAATTGTCATTCGACCCCCGAAGGGGTCGCGACCCACAGGTTGAGAACCACTGCTGTAAAGACAATGTGTTAGCATTACTGTTTTCTAAAATATGATCGGTTATTGTAGGACTTACATAGTGCAAACCAATGGTATTCTTTTCCCCTAAGGCCTGCTTACCATTACTCTGTTCTGTTATTGAGTGGCATCCACCACTCCTGGGGCTGTCCCTAAAAAAAAAAAAAAAGGGTTAGATCCCTGCTGAGTATTAGAACTAGGGCTTTGGCCTAGCTGTGCCATATTAGCCATCAATTTGGCATTCATGTGTGTTAGGTTGTTAATCTGGGCCCTGAGACTTACCTGCTCCTGACCTTGGTTCCCAGAATCAGACTTATTGTTTTGCTGATTTTGCTGGGACTTGGACCCCTGACTATTAGATTTTTTTACCCTTTTGGAACCTCTTGGGAAACTTGGATTTATTTTGGCTTTTATTGTTTCCCTGGGACCTTTTGAAAAATGGTTTCTTACCATTTGAGTTATTAGACCCCTGGGAACTAACAGAGGCAGGCCCCTTCTGTCCTGGTGCCCGGTTATGAACCGGTGGAGATTTTAACACCTCTGCATAGGTTCTCTTGCCATATTCAAATGACAAACTTTCCTCAACCAGTGTTTCCACTACACACCAGGGGGCAGGCTTCTTGTCCCTAGCTGGGGTATTCTCACTCTGCTGGGCATTTTACAGCTTAATAGCTTGAGTGAGTAACCAATCTAATGACAACATGGGTGAATAATCCCTAGCCAGATTAGTTTTCATGTTCCTAGGCAGAGCTTTAAAGAATAGTTTCCTAAACTCATAAGATTAAGAATCTGCATCCTTATCTGCTAGGAAATAGGCACATTTAAGCTCTGATAAGAAATGCCTGGGGTCCTGGTATGGCCTACATTTTAGTGCATATATAGCACATTTAGCCTTATGGGGGGTTTTATAGGGCCCAGAAGCTAGGATTATTTCCTCAACAGTTTCTTCCCAGGTGGTGATATCCATATCACTTAGGGATCTGAAAAAGAAACCCTCTGAAATATCAAAAATCCAAGGCACATAATACATTTTATGACGATCAGAATGAGGGCCTAGAGATTCAAGTGTTTCCACATAACATTCTAGATGGTTAACCACAGACATTTTAGATGTTCTTTGAAAAACTGGCACAGTGTCCTTAAAACCAAAATAATAAGGTTTATTATCACCCATTAAGGGTGATCTTTCCTCTTGTTCAAAACTACTCAGTGTGAGCATTGTCCTCCTGTTAGGTTTGAGCACTGGCTTCCTGTTAGAGGTTAATCTGTGACTTGTTAATCCCTTAACTACCCTTGACGGTCATAGTACGTCATGGGTCAATCTGAGTTAAAGACCCATGCCGTACTATGACCGTCATGGAATTCCGGGCTCCCCCCGCGGCTGCACACCGTTCGGGGAGTCCGGAACATGAAACAACTGGGAAAAAAAATGGTCTGTGGTCGTTGAGTGACCGCGCCGATCGACTGGTTGTTAAGAGGTTGAGGCTCTGAAGTGTATGGTGGATGAACGGACTGGTATGTGGAACACCAGCCAGTCATGATTGGCTGTCAGGAAAGCCAAAAAGATTGAGTCCTTGTAATGTATACTTCAGCATATGATCTGTTGTTTAAATGTCTGTGCCATCATGTGAACGCTTTACGCTACAACTTACCAGCTCCATCTCCATTCATCAAAAAGTGCATTCTGTGTCCACAAACAATTTCTTTGTACTGCCGTAAGAGGAGAGAGAAACTATTTTGTCCACAAACTACTGTTGCGTCAGTAACAGTGTGCTGCCACAAGAGGAGAGAGAAGTTATTTTGGGTGACCCTGTTGCCTGTGTGTGTATATATCTTCAGAAGCTGCATTGTAAAATCTGTCATAATAAGTATGTAGCTTGAATAATAGTGCATTTATTTAACACTTTGAGGGCCAGAAGGATGTGTGATGCATTGTCAGGCAAAGCATTGCACGATTCTAATCCTGAAGAAGTTAATACAATGTTGTTTTTGAGAACTGCATATCAGACGTACTGATTTGGTGCTCTGCCAGTTGTGTGTGCAGTTTATATTGTAAAGCATGCATTTCACACCTCTGGTACTGAAAGTGTAAATACCAAAAAATGACCTAATACAAAAACCCTTAAGACTCAATGCTTTTATTGTACACGTTATTTATAATTCTCTAAAGAGCCTCCATAAATGACATTATCTGTGTAATTTTTGTTCTTTCTTTGATCAGATGAATGAATCAAATGCGTACGGAAACACACCCCTTCATGTAGCCTGCTATAACGGGCAAGACGTGGTGGTGAATGAACTGATAGACAGTGGTGCTAATGTGAACCAAGTGAATGAGCGTGGTTTTACACCTTTGCACTTTGCCGCAGCATCCACACATGGAGCCCTCTGCTTAGAGCTGTTAGTCTGTAATGGAGCAGATGTGAATATTAAGGTAAGATTCAAGTTGAACACAAGTTATTTAGTATGAAGTATAGCCCTGCGTTTCTAGAGGGAACGATTTCATTGAACCAATTTCAGTGGTTATTCCCTTTGGCTTTTGGAGAGGTCTCCCCCATATTACTTCACAATGCACCGGAGACCTCTCTAGCTTCCAAGGCTTTAAACATAACCCAAATAGCAAAACAGATTTATTATAAGTCAAAGTCAGCATTATATTTCCCATTCTATAGTTCACTCAAGCGACCAAAAGTATGGAAATTATGGTTATAATTCTGAGGAAAATAATTCAACTCCCACCTGTGCTTTGCTGGATATTTCATAGCCATCAAAAAAATTAGTAGGTGAGAGCAAATCATAGAGTGCGGTCATGGAGCTATATGAATTAGTACAATAACTATCATATAGCTACCATACTTTTCCTTTAGGAGGCGGAGACTCCCTTCATTTTACTCCCGTCATCTTCCATCCAGTTTTAAGTGACCTTATCAGTGAAAGGGTATATTGGCATTGTTATCTTAGATGGGTTTTATTTGTATTTCCTAGCATATGGGGCTGTATAGTCCCCCATTAGGTGGGCTGCTATTACTGGCTTCCCAATTTTGGTATTGACCAGTTCATGTTTATTTTCAGGATCTCAAAGCCTGTGGAAGTTGGCTTGAATTTTCAACCTTTAGCTATACTGCTTTCTGTATGTCCAGGATTCCTTTAGTTGCAAGGGTTTCTAAACCCTGCAATGCTTCTTTAAAGTGCTTTTTCTTTCATTGAGTACTTCTTTATACCAGTGAGCTTTTCTGCTGAATTATTCACTTTTTATCATTCTTTAATTACTTTTGCATATGTTATGTATTTTTTTTTTTTTTTTTAAATTGGAATTTGTTGTGGACCCCTTAAGACCGGATGCCCACTAGGTGGCCATTTTTGATTCATAATATGTTGTTCTCTGGCACATATCTCGCCTCTGGTTGCACCTGTAATGCTGTGGTTTGGCTCCTAGGGCTGTGGGTGAACCCCACTATCTAGTGACAATCCTTGGTACTCCTTATTCTGTGGCCCCTCCACTACCACCAGCACCCTCACCTGCTGAACATTAACCAGTTTGGATTAAGGCTGTCATCTCTTCAGTCAGCTCTATCCATTCATCTATTCATGGGGTCCTATGCTCTTGGTCTGTGGGAAACCCTGCACCATCTCACCAGGCGTTTCAACCCTGCATTTGGGGGTCCCACATAAATCACTGGTTGTTCCTCAGCTGAGGAATGTGAGACTGGAGATTATTTGGACTTGTCTCTGTCATTGAGGGGTTACTATGAGGACAATTATAGCCCCTCAGTTGAGGGTCTTATTTGGGAAGGTCTGTCTCAGAGGACTCTGACTCTAGTTCCTCCTCCCCTGACATTTTTAAGAGACGTGAAAAGGAGGTACCAATTTTATTTCCTCACCATTTCTTAGACCAGGTTCTCCTGGAAGAATGGATGCCTGACAGGAGACTTTTCTTTAAAGGGTTAGTAATGCTGAAATTTAAGTTGATTAAATATTGTAGATGTTACAAAAAAAAAAGTATGTATATGAAGAAAGTCCTATCTCTCAAACCTTTATGGTTTGAGAGATATTCGCTGCTAAAGTCCCCCCCCATGTCAGCTGTAAAGCTGACAGAAGGAGATTTGAGTCGTGCGAATTGAAGCAGTTCTTCAGCAGAGCCGAAATAGCGACATTTAAAAAGAACTACTTCATTGGAATGGTCTACAAAGTGTGCTTGCAAACCAGGTACACTTTGTAGACCATTAGAACTAAGTAATTATTTTTACATTTTTCTATTTCAGCTCTGCTGAAGAGCTGCTGGTTAGTCCCAGGACCAGGATCTCCTGCTGTCAGTAGAACTCTGACGTCAGGAGAAGGGGAGAGAGGGGGAAACTTTAGCGGCGAATATCTTTCAAACCTAAAGGTTTGAGAGAGAGGACTTTCTTCATATGCTTTATTTTTTTTTTAACATCTACAATATTTAATCTACTTAAATTTTGGCATTACTGTCCCTTTAATAGGCTCATTTGTAGACTGTATCCTTTTACTCCTGAGGCCTTAACACAGTGCACTACCCCCTGCAGCTGATCCTCTGATTTCACTTCTTGCCAGGAATACTGCAATGCCCTTGGCACATGCTGTGATACTTAAGGATCAGGTGAATAAACATCTTGACTACTTGCTGAAGCCAAACTTTGCGGCCACTGGTGCCAACTTTTGTCCTGTTTTTGCCTCTGCCTGTGTTACCAGGGCTGTGGCCACCAACTTCGTGATCAACTTTTGGAAGTTATCCAAGGGGATTTGGTCATGGATGAGCTGGTGGTCATGATTTCCAAGATCCTTGAAGTGAATACTTATCTTGCTGAAGTGGCCTTTGAGTCTGCCAGGTTTTCAGGAAACCTCTGCTTGTTCAGTGGCTGCACATCACACACTGTCGGCTCTGGTTCCTCTTCCATTTGTGGGCAAACAATATTTTGTCCCTGAACTGGAGAAGGGAATCAGCCAATGCTACAGGGGGAGCAAGTACCTGGCTACCTCAAGTTTCTCCCAAGTGTACCTTTTTTTCCTCCAAGACCACATACGAGTGGTTTTCCTTGCTCCCGCCAGTTCTGGTACACGTCTAGGCAGGGCTGGATTTACATCTCAGGAGCCTGTAGGCACAGAAATTTGAAGCGCCCCCCCCCCCCCCCCATGGACCATCTGCACTGGATACCTCCACAATGCTCCTAATCTCCGTGTTGCCCCCCCCCCATCATCTCCATATTGCCCTCACATTGCCCCCCTTCAGCTCCAGATTGCCCTCACAATGCCCTCCATCGGCTCCAACTTGCCCCCCATTGGCTCCACATTGCCCTCTATCGGCTCCAACTTGCCTCCCATTAGCTCCACATTGCCTCCACCCGTTGTCCATTTCCTACCTCCGTGGTAGGAGATCTGTATGTGCCTCCTTTGGCACAGTGTTGCACCTGATGGAGCTCCCACGCGGTCTCCTTGGAATGCACAGTGCTGGGAGATGATGTCATCTCCCAGCGCTCTGCATTCCTACAGAGCCGACGAGGGAGCTCCATCAGGTACAAGCCTGGGGGGGAGCGGGCAATGTGAGTGGGTGCCGCTGGCGCAGCCAGCGAGGCGGCTAGTTTTTTTTTTTTGTTTTTTTTTTAAGAATATTTAAAAAAAAAAAAAAAGGCAGGCGCCCCTCGTTGGCGTGCGCCTGTAGGCAGGTGCCTACTTTGCCTAATGGCAAATCCGGCCCTGCACACACTGACACTGTCCATCTCCACATTGTCCCCCTCATTCACCTCCACACACTGTCCAGCTCCTCCCACTGTCCCCCTCATTCTACTCCACACACTGTCCACCTCATCCACCTCCCATACTGTCCAGCTCCCCACACTGTCCACCTCATTCACCTCCACACACTGTCCACCTCACCCACCTCCAAGTACTGCCCACCTCCATGTACTGTCCACCTCGCCCACCTCCATGTACTGTCCACCTCCTCCACACACTGACACTGTCCACCTCCTTCACACACACTGACACTGTCCACCTCCTCCACACACACTGACACTGTCCATCTCATTCACCTCCGCAAACTGTAGACTGACAAAACAACGGGAACTCTCCCCCCCAGCGATTCCACTACACTCCCCAACCCACCTTCCAAATAACAGGCTGAGACTGCAGAGAGTGGAGCCAACATCCACTGAGTGACACAGCACAGGGCCGGTAAATGAGTTGGGTCATAATGTGTATAAAAAAAAAAGTTAAGCAGCGATGCCCGCAGAATAGAGGACGCCGGCACGGGTGTCATCCCTGCTGAGGATGTCACCCGGTGCGGTCCGCACCCCCCTCGTGATGCCGCTGAGCCCTTTGAGATGTCATCACAGTGAGTGGTGTCACCGACGCGGTTGAAAAAGCCACAGCGCATGAGTAGATTTCTTTGACTCTTTATTGTCCCGGTGGACGCAGACATGGCGACCTAAAGAACATGCCTGGAGCTGCAGATTGCTGCCCCTGTCAAAGTGCCGTCTGCGTCCCAGGGACCCATGTAAGGGCTGGCTCTGGGCTCGGTGCCTCAGTTTCGGAGCCTCAGTTAGTCGTGCGGTCTCCTTGGAATGCACAGTGCTGGGAGATGATGTCATCTCCCAGCGCTCTGCATTCCTACAGAGCCGACGAGGGAGCTCCATCAGGTACAAGCCTGGGGGGGAGCGGGCAATGTGAGTGGGTGCCGCTGACGCAGCCAGCGAGGCGGCTAGTTTTTTTTTTTTGTTTTTTTTTAAGAATATTTAAAAAAAAAAAGGCAGGCGCCCCTCCTTGGCGTGCGCCTGTAGGCAGGTGCCTACTTTGCCTAATGGCAAATCCGGCCCTGCGTCTAGGGCACAACTTCCCTAGGCCCAGGGCATATCCTCGCCTCAAAATCAAAACAAGCTTGGGTAGGCAAGAACGATGCTCAGATGACCGAGAAGTCCACGTCTGCATGACCCTAAGTTTTTTTTTTTCCAAAAAATGTGGGTGATGTTGGTGATGAAACACATTATTTCAGAAGTGTACCACACTGTTGTTTCCTATCCAGACTTCCCTAGTTCTATATCTGGGCCATTTGTCTCTCTACACAGTTTCCTCTTTCATAGAAAAGCAGGTGCTGTCTCTTGCTCCTCCAAAGGAATGCTTCACTGAATTTGACTCTAATCTTGTTGTTCCCAAAAAAGAAGGCAATTGCAGTCCTATTCTGGACATAGTGTCTCAATAGATTTGTACTGACCCCACAGCTAAAATGGGAGTCCTTGAGATCTATTATTGCAGCTGTGTTTTGAGGGTACTTTCTTGCTTCCTGGGTTCTGCAGGATACTTATCAACACATTCAGATTCATCCGGATTATGAGCAGTGTCTGCTGTATGCTTTTTCAGGTCAGCCCATTTCACTTCACTGTCCTGGTATATGCTTCTAGGGTCTTTACACTGGTCATGCCCATCTTGGTGGATCACGCCTGTGCTGAGGAGGTCTCTGACCCCCTAACTAGATGATCTTTTACTCAAGGCTCCTTCAGAGTTAACTTCATGCTCTTAAACTCAATGTATTTTCATTCTGGAACAGCACAGTTGGGTATTCAGGTTTAAAAAAAAAAATTCCTGGTTGTTTCCCTGTGCCTTAATTTTCTAGGCATGGGTTTCAACCCTACAAGGGAAGGTATTTCTCCTTGATGACAAAACTAAGTCCCTGTCTCTCCATGTATCTTGGGCAATAGTCTGTAGAAGTACATGAAGGTGCTAGGATACCTGGTGTCATCCCTGCAAACAGTTTCATTTGCGCAATTTAATACCAGAGAATTGCAGCTGGACGTCCTCAGGAACTGGTCCAGTCCAGACATCAGTCTCTTGTAATGTCTGCAACATTGCCGTCTGCTGTTCAGTTGTCTGTTTGCCATTCCTGATTGGATTGTGGTAACCACTGATGCCAACCTGCTGGGATGGGGTGCTACTGTGGGTTGTCTCACAGCCCATGGCCACTGGGCCAGAGAGGAGAACCTTCTGGCTATAAATGTGCTGAAATGCAGTCAATTCACCTAATACTACACCACAGGTCTCGCCACCTTCTAAGGTTCTCAGTACATATTCACTCTGATATTGTGATGGTATTTGCATATATTAACTGCCAAGTACCAAGGTCCAGAAGATCCTGTTGCCAGCCATCTCAGGGGTTCACATTCCAGGGGTATAAAACATGGGGCAGACTTTCTCAGTCTCCAACCCCCGGATCGCAGAAATTGGGAGCTTAATCAAAGCGTCTTTAATGCAACCATCGTCCTCTGGGGGCTTCCACCAGTAGATCAGCCTGAACCATAGAGTCTTGCAGTTCTTTGGCAGGTCCTGGGATCCTCTAGTTCTCTCTGCTGTTGTGATGATCATACCATGGGACTTTCTCTACCATATTTTGTTTCCTCCAAATACCCCCATCCCCAGGGTGCTACGGAAAATCAGGGTGTGGCAGACTACTTATCACCCCATTCTGGCTCTGTCAGGCCTGGTTTTCATATCTTCTCAACCTATCGATGGTGGAACCTTTTCATCTTCCCTTGCATCCAGACCTCCTGAATTCCTGAGTCCACTGTACCACCCTCGGATGGAGCAGCCAACATTGACAGCATTGCTCTGGAGGCCAGCATTCTGAAGAAAAATTGATTTTTCAGACTGTTATTGCTAGTATGCTCCAGGCTAGAAACATAGGGTTTGGTCCCTCTTTAACAAGTGGTGTGCCAACCAAGGCTTATGCCAGTGGTCTTTTCAGCTACTAATTGTATTGGTCTTTCTTCAGGATTGTTTTTGGAAAGGGCTTAACGTTGGTTAGTTCCATCAAATTTCAGCTATTTCTCTTCTTTTCCAGCAGTACATGCCTTTCTTCCTGATGTACGAACTTATGTTCAAGGGGTAGCTCATGCCTGCCCTGTCTTTCGGATTCCCAATCCATCATGGGATATGAACCTGATTTTGGGAGCGCTCCAGAATCCCCCATTTGAACCTCTCCAATATTTTTGCATCTCCTGATGCTTAATACAACATTTTTCTGCCTATTATGTCCGGTTAGTAGTCTGCTGAACTTGAAGCTTTATCCTGTAAACCTCCCTTTCTGGATTTTCACCAGGCCTGAGTAGGCTTGCTTACTTCTGTTGGCTTTTTCCCCCAAGGTTGTTTTCAGATTTTCACGTCAACCAGGAAATTGTCCTCCTTTCTTTTTTTGTCCAGCTCCTAATAGATAGGAGCAAGAACATCACCTGTTGGACCTTGTGGTGGAGTATCAGGGCCCCTCCTGATGCCCCCCAACTACCGATCTCCCAGCAGATGTAGCTGGGAGGTCAGTAGAGGAGAAGCAGGGGAACATCTCGGTACCCCTGCTTCCATCCTAACTGAAAGCCTCCCTCATTAAAGTGAAAGGGTTTCTCGATCCCACCTAATCCTATCCAGTACTTTACGTAGGACAGAAGCAGGGTAGCACTCTTGTTCCCCTGTGTTACCTCTATTGATATCCCGAATTGGCTGGGAGATCAATAGCCGTGTTGGCTCTAGTTCAGTGTGCTGTGTTACAGTTCCTGGGGTGTTGTTACCACTGTTCAGTGTCCGTTGACACTTCATTTGTTTTGTTGGGCTATCTCTGATCAGATCTGCTTCATATCTGCAGTGGTGACTTTGGGGCTTTGCGCCTGGTCCTTGCCTTACTTTCTGCCTCTGGGAAACTCAATGGTTGGACATCCCAGAGTTACCATTAACCTGTATTGGACGACAGAGAAAAGAGGATTTTAGTCTTACCTGTTAAATCCTTTTTTTTCTTAGTCCATACAGGTTACTGGTCTCCCACCCTGTCAAGGGACCATGCTTGGCTCTTCTGTGGCAGACTGTGGGGGTCCTTTGGGGTCATGCTCACAGGAGTCATCTTTCCTTCTACTATCTAGTAATAGTGTCTCAAATCTTTCTGGAGCTGGTTGGCTAGCTGCAGCCAAGAAGGGGAGGTAGGCTCCACCCCCTGCATACAATTCTAGAATTGTTCCTGCCTACTTAAAGGGGCGGATTGTCTACCCAAAGTTACCAGTAACCTGTATGGACTAAGAGAAAAGGATTTAACAGGTAAGACTAAAATCCCCTTTTTATTCAGAGTTGGGGCATGGCCATTGCATAATTTCTACACTGATTACAGCTATGATCAATATGGCACTGATTTTGCTGTTTAGCACGTTTGCTACTTTTAATGTCATCCAGGTGCCCAGCTACAGGAGCACAACTACCACCTGCAAGTTTATCATATCTCTTTGCATAAGCTGTAATTGTTGCAGTGAGAAGAAGGCAAATACTTTAGCAACAAGTTGCTAGTGCACCACGTATATGATTTGATATCCTCTTTCTATTTTACTCCATAAGTATGAAAAGGATCAATGGGATTGTCATTTGTAGACTACCTTGAAGACTATTTCAGTCATAATGTTTGTGAATGTCATTAACATTTGTTTTCAAACTTTTATTTTGTAGAGTAAAGATGGGAAGACACCTCTACACATGACAGCTATACATGGTCGGTTCTCAAGATCCCAAACAATAATCCAGAATGGTAAATGCTTTATACACTTGTGAAGAAATGGAGTACATTTGCAATGTTTCATTCTGAGGGCTTATAGTTTGGAAATATTCAGTATCCTATACTTTTCAAACCATATCTGGTATTAAGTTTTCCCCACTAAGATGTTGTGCTGCATAGCAATGAGAGGCATTTGTTTACATTTAATGATTTAAAGTTGTATTCAATATGTAACAAATTATAAAATCTAAAGCAGATTGCTGTCTATTGGAATTTGTAGTAAGAGTTTTAGCTTCCAGTGCAGCCTGTTAAATGATAGACAGCATTTATCCTCCACGCCATGATTTGAAACATATAAACAGATCAAGTTTTCAATATATCTCTGCTTAAGCACATGTGGATCAATCAAATTATTGAACCACTGATTATCCACCTGTGTTGAGAGAGATACATAAAAACAGACCTGTTGATGTGTCCTAAGGATTAACATTGAGAAACACTCGTCTACTCAGTGTCCCATAGTCTTTCATGCAATTCATGCCTGCTGACCCTTTTCTGCATTCTGCTTTGAACATGGGGAAGTTGAAGACTTCATCACTTGAGGTGCAAATCATGTGAGCTATTGAATTCATGAGTTTCCTGCCTATTGGTTGATTGTTGAAATTTCTGCCCTGTTTCCAGCTATGCGAACAATCCCTTTCCTTAATCACTTTGCACAACACACTGCATACTTTTTCCCTTTGAGTGCCGGGGGGTGCAAGGAATTGCTCTACAATGCATTGTCACCCTTCTTTCACTCAGAAGATTAAATTGCTGTTTCTAGGTACATATATGTTACATATGTACGGAAAGTGCACCTGAAAACAACTTTGAAAAGTTTGAAAGAGCTTTCAAAGTAACCTATATGTTGCATTACGCATTTTGAATTTAGAAAACCGTTTTCTTAGTGATCTAGAATTATAGATTATGCAGGCACTTTCTGTCTTGCTTAGATTACAAAAAAGATGTGTGACAAGTGTTCTAGGAGAATTAAGAAAGAAGTAGTTTATTTTTGGAAATGGTACTACTTTGGTGCTGCTCAGGCATGTTTTTCATTCCCACATGGTATTACAGAGAAGAAATCACAATATTCATATCAGTCTGGTCCTGTCTACTGACAGTCCAACACCGCAAATGTCAGGCCAATTTTATGTGACCAAGAGAAACCACAAAACCCCAGCTGTACATTTCTACCTTTGGTTTTCAAGCACTGGTGAGATTCCCGAAAGGTGTTTTGCTGTTTGTCATGCAGAGAGGAATTTTCTGATACTTCAGCGCTTGACTGTCTTTGGGTAGGACCAGACAGATGTGGAAATCTCTTCTAAGCAATGGCATGTGGGAATAAAAACTGTGAGGGGACAAATCCCCAACAATAAAATATCAAGTTTTGTTTGTTCTCACTGTACATGTGTCACCTCTTATTTTGTAGGCTTTCTGTTTTAGTCCTACATTGCATGCATCGCTCATTGCCACTGCTGAGCAATGCATTGCCCAGCTCCTCTAGCAAAGAATGGGTGGAGGAGGTAATGTAGGGTGAACACAAGAAGTCATGATTAAGAAAATGGAGATCAAATAAAATAATTTAGTAAAGCACCATCAGACTTAAAAACCAAATGGTAGGTTTGTATTGCACTTACTAAAGTGTCTTGCTTTTTCAAGCATGTAGCTATTTCTCCAGAATATTGAGGATGACTGCATCAATACAAAAAGGTAGAGAATAGTGTAAAATAGTGATATATTTACTAGCAAATTATATAGACACCCTAAAGTACAATCACATAATGAAATTATAAAAAAGGGTGTGTTATACGAAAAGAAATGAGTTTCCTTTACTTGTCACCACTCCTTGGAACTCCACTATATTGATTCTGTTAGTCTTGGGCTCTTTCACTATGCGCCACTTTGCTTGAGACGCAAGTGCTCTCAATACATTGCCAGACACACTGTCATTGCAATGGACCATACTGTATCTCCTCCAGGACTTCAGTGGAGCCACATTCTTCTGCTGGCATGTGATGTTTGGTCCTAAGCCACTGCTTACTTTCTAAAGGGTTACAGCAGGAGGAAGCGGCTCCACCAAAAAAGTCCTAGGGCAGATGCATTGTGGTTCACTGCATTTAGGGTGTTTATGACAATGTAGAGATCACTTTGTCATGGAGAATGGCACTTCTGTATATGCACTAAATATTAGTGTGAAAGGGGAGGCAGAGAGACTTTGGTTATTAACATATGAGGTTAGCATAAAGCTGGTGGGGTAGCATTTGTGTGTGTGGGGGGGTGTTCACTCAGCACCAATAAAAGCATCAATCCTTCCTTAAAGGAGCAGTAAACTTTTTTTTTTTTTTTAATGAAAAAATATACATTGTAGGGATTTTCCTATTGAGTAAAATAAGGGTACTCCCACTGCTGAGAGAGTTATATTTCTAGAGTTATTATGGTTTAAACCCATGTTTTTACATTATCAGTGCCCTCTAGTGGTCAAATTCTTAATTAGTTTTCCTGTTAGATTCTAATGGAGAGGAAAGTCAGAAAAGTCAGAGACATACAGTTCTCCATAGAATGTGATAGAAACTGCCTGTCACTTCCTGTCAGTTAGAACAATCAGGAAGTAAACACAATAAATTCACTTCCTGATTATTTGAACTGCTATAAATTTTGAATAAAACATCTGACAGCGATGGGTGTGCCCTTGTTTTATTCAGCAGGAAAAGCTCTATAAAATGTGTTTTCATAAATAAAAGTTTACTGCTCCTTTAAACCTTTGCCTGCCAGAGGAGTGTGCAACAGATTGCATAGAAATGGGTTACGTGCCTTTTTGGTGCTGTCACACAAACCTACACTTTTGATTCTGTGACCAGTACTTCACTATATTCTTTTCTTTTTGCCTCCTTTTTTGTAAGTCGAAAATGAGGTTGCGTTTTGTGGGTTGTAACAAGAGGAAGAGTTTTTTCACGTTTTTAGAAGTGTTGTTTTTGCACTATTCTTCTTTGTATCCTAAGAATATGGAAGTGCCTACACTGCATATCTAAACTGGCTTAATCTATAAATAAAAACCATTGGTTTAAATAAAAAAAAAAACTTACACAACTTATAGGGGATTTGTGAATCTTTTTTTTTTTTTTCACAACTATGAATTGTTTTTAGGTGATAGGGTCATATTAAGGGGTCTCTTTATCAAGTGACTGAGAAAGATGCTTATAATGTAGGCTGATTCGACTTGAATGCCGACAACATGGTAAAGTAGCCGATGATGGATGCCTGCTGTTTTTCAACCTCAAGTTCAGCCTGTGCAGAGGAATGAGTATAATTAGAACTTTCAGTATATATACTTCAGCCTCTATAGCATGTTCATTCTCTCTTTAGACAAGCATGGCCCAACCAAAAGCTGTTGTATTGACATTTGTATTTTCCTGTAGCATTATCTTTATACTTACTGATACATAAGCAATTAGAATATACAGTAGTCACAATGATATGTGAATGGCAAATAAGGAAGTGAACATATTTCCTTGTGTATTTGTGGGGTTGCTCATTGAAATTTATTCCCATGGGCCAATACAGGGGCAAACAGACTAGCATTTAAAGGGTTTAATGCCCCATTTAAATAATTATTTCCTATCATGCAGTTACTGCACAAGACTGGCTCCTTTTAATTTGTGCATGTAGATCTAAGGGCTTCTAAGATTCTCGTACACAGTACAATAATTTAAAGATATATTGCCCTTACTGCTTATTTTAGAAAGCACTTCTGCAATATAATCTTCTTAAAGTTGTGAGTGCCAGAGAGGTATCCAACTGGCACACGAAGGGTTAAAACTTTATGGCTTTTTTTTTTTTTTCTTTTTTTTTTTCGTCAACAACAGAAATAAATGTGTGATTTTATTACCATACAGTTTTCTGGTTCCTATTTTTATCCATCTTCTGCTCTCATGTAGTCACTGATGTGGATGCAGTATAAATAATTCATTTCTGCTTCTCTCCACTGACCTCTGCAAATCCTGAGTGATGGCTTTTCTTTACATCTACTAGTTGAAAAATGGAACATTAAAGATAAATGTCCACTGGGACTTCTAATATTATTTTGAAATATTTGAACACTATTATAGATCTAAAATTATTTTTCGACTAGACCTGAAATTGATTTTGCCACACCCTATATCCCCCATGGGGAGAAAGCAGATGCTAATCAAATTTGGAGCATACCACTTGCAATAAATGGTGCAATTAAAATGCTCATTGGTTTAAACGGGGCTTGTACCCCTTACAATGCTAGTTATGTCTCAACACATTTCAAGACCTTTCTGGCATTCTTGGGGTTAAATGCCTATTTTAATATGGACATTTTTGGCTTATCCTTCTCCCCCATGGCACAGTTGAATTGCTCATATTTTGCTTTCTGCATAAGGCTCCATGAATTTGTACGTTTTTAACCTTAAAAGTGATGATAGACAAGCACAGTGAGACTGATGTCTTAAGAAAAGTGAAACAAACCAACTGCACCATAGGGAGCCAATCCTTCTTCCCCACTATGATGTAAACAGGGATTTTAGTCTCTTGAATGGGAGAAGGCTTCACTGCACTGCACTGCAATAGAGCCCTCTCTAGAGGTTCAACTGTGGATACTCTCTCAGCATTGTTTTCACTCTGCCACCTGTAGTGTGGTGGTGTCAGGCTGCAGTTCAACAGCTTGTTCCAATTTAGACCTCTGAATGCCAGATGTTTGTCCAAGTTATTGTGCAGCAATGAGGTAATCGCTATGTTCAAAAGAAAAGTGCAGCGATTCTGGGGCAAACCAGCTACAGGAGAGGGAACAAACATTCCTCAACTTTTCTTGGAATATTTTTTTTTTTTTTTTTTTAAATAACCCCCAGGACTGCTAGATACATCCAACACGTAAAGCAATTAAGGGTGTTAAAATGCCCCATTTGAATCAGCGAGAATGTTTGTCATATGGGACTGTACAGTCTAGGACATATCTTTGCAACCATTTAACCTAGCGACTTCAGCGATGGCTCATTTTACTTGTCTGCCCTTTCTCTATCATCCGCTTCATGTCTCTAGTGTGTTGGGGGGCTCAGGGGGCTTTGGGCACTGTTTGGGGTACTTTTCTGGGAAAACTACATTTCCCCTGAGCACTTGCTTTGCGCGCTCGTTTCTAATTGGCTCTCGCCGAGGCAGCCATTTTGTGCTCTTTCCAGAGCAGGGCTTGGACTCTCCTTCTCGCCTCTGCTGATTAACCCTTCGCCTGCCAGATAAGTCTATTGTAGCAATTTCTGTGGTGAAACTTTAATCCTACACACTGTAATTGACACAGGTTATTTGACACTGTGAGAATGTCTATACCGTTGGAGCTTGGGGCCAGACCTAAGACTAAGGATGCTGGAGTCTCTGTATCCCCTATTGCACATTTGTATATTTATTTATATAGCACACACACACAGATTACGCAGCGCTTTACACTCATTGGTCCCTGTCCCCATTGGGGCTCACAATCTAAATTCACCTATCAGTATGTTTTTTGCAGTGTGGGAGGAAACCGGAGTACCCGGAGGAAACCCACGCAAACACGGTGAGAACATACAAACTCATTGCAGATGTTGTCCTTGGTGGGATTTGAACCCAGGACCCCAGCGCTGCAAGGCAACAGTGCTAACCACTGAGCCACCGTGCTGCCCACATTGCTCTTCCTGTCATTCAGGGTTACCTAAAGAATTCTCAGGCCATTTATGCCCAGCATGTTCTGATGAGTCTGCCAGGGACCTCCAGCCATGCATTAGAGCCGGTTTGGGTGCAAGAGTTCAAAGCTGCTACTAGGGACCTTAGGTCCACATCTTGGCTCTTTCCATCCCAGTTACAGGGGGTCTTTAATTCTTGGCAGACCCTCTCCTCTGTCAAGTCTTCCCTGCCAAAGCCTCATGGTGTACCTGACATGTCAGATTCCTCTGAGGAGGAACTGCTGGTGGATTTAGATGTTGATGAATGTTCTGCGGTGGGTTCCTCTCAGTTTTTTTGGGACCCTTTTGAGGCTGATCCTGAGCCCTCAGCTGAGAGCCTGATCAGGGCTGTTTTAAATACATTCCTTAGTGCAGGAGGTTCCTTCTGACCCTTCTGATGTATTTCAGGAGCCTAAAAAGCCCTTTACTTGCTTTCCACCTAACTCCCACTCTTAACAGCCTTGTGTCAGAAGAGTGGAAGTCTCCGTACAGGAAACCTTCTGTCTCCAAGAAATTTGCCAAGCTTTATCCCTTTTCTGAGGCTGCGCTTGCTCAGTGGGTTCATCCTCCCAAAGTGGATGCTCCTTTCAACAGGCTATCCAGGTCTACTGCCTTGCCAGTGTCTGATGCGTCTGCTCTAAAGGACTGGACAGACAAGAAACTTGTGGTCTCCCTCAAGTCCATCTTTGGCAGACCATGGGGGTCCTTCGGGGTCATGTTCACAGGAGTCTTCTTTCTCTTCACTATCTAGTCAGTAGTTAGTGTCTCAAATCTTTCTAGAGCTGGTTGGCTAGCTGCAGCCAAGGAGGGAAGGTAGGCTCCACCCCCTGCATACAATTCTAGAATTGTTCTTCCCTACTTAATGGGGCAGATCACCTAACCAGAGTTACCAGTAACCTGTATGAACTAAGAGAAAAGGATTTAACAGGTAAGACTAAAATCCTTTTTTCATTTATGCCAATGGTAATGCCCTTTGAGGACCTCTGGGTCCTTGCAGGGCAATATCGTAGGTCCAATGCATAAATCTCTGAGCATTGGATCTACTGTATTGCCCTGTGAGGACTTTGAGGTCCTTAAAGGGCATTACCATAGACTTAAATGAAAAGGGCCTCACAGAACATTGCTGGAAGCGGGCGGCAAATGCAAGCTATCACAGATGAGTCCGAAGGGGGTGAGGAGCAGGGAGTAGGGAGGGAATAGGAGTTCCAAAAACGAATGGATTTTTGTGAGTAGAGTGGGAAAATAAGCGTTCTTATTATACTTAAGCACTCTTGTTTTCTCCGAAAATCTTAAATCTTGGGTATAATTTACACCTGTGTTATTATACACAGGTGCGTATTATACCTGATATTTGGGGGGGGGGGGGGGGTTATATGTATGTATATAATATTTCAGCTTTAATTCTGTTATAACTTAATTTTTACATTTATGGAATGCTGCCCCTTTAAGAACAGGAGACAGGGTAAAGGCCATCTGTGTACATAACTGTATGGAGTTTCTTTACAGGGACATATCTCTGCACCCATTTCACCTACAGGGGTCAGAGAGGGCTCAAAATGAATTGCTGGACCTGCTGTGTCATATGGTCAACATGGGGCCAATGTTCAGACCACTTAAATTTGCCATATTTAAATAACTGGGGAGCTACCATTTGCTGGGTTAACTATATGCAGTGGGAATCTACAATCCCCAAAATCCCTTTTCCTGGGCTTTCTACGTTGCACATGTTGGTGCTTTGGCAGCCATCTTACTACTCCCATTACATAGGACACATAGAGGCTGGTCTCGGTTAACCTTATCAGGTTGCAGTCAGATAAGTAACTTCTTGGGTATATCTCTGCAATTTCTCATACATTACTACTTTGCTCTACTTTAGAGGGATTTTCTCTGAACATGATATATCCCAAAGCACACATGGGGAAATCCAAGTCTAAGAATTCAGTTATCCTTTTAAAAGGTCACATGCGAAAGAGCGTATGACAGAGCAAGATTCTCATGTCAGGTTGCTTCACCATTTAATCCTTTCAGTGCCAGAGGGCTACTGAATGCATTGCGAAGTAGCCAGCTGCTTAAAGGCAGTACACACCATGGAGCGCTAACCTTTTAACCGTTTGCGGCCATTATGTTGCAACCCATTGTAGTTACCTGCTTGAAGATACCATGGAGCGATTCCTTTCCGCATAAACACACCACAGAGCACTTCCTGAGCTGCAGCCAGATGCCAGTGCTTGACTGATCTATTCTGCACAACAGGGATCACAGTTACAGCTTACTGTTGTGTGATGTAACAGAACAGCTGGGAGGTGTTGGAGGAGCAGAGAGAGGGATACCTGGGATCATATTGGAAATACTGCATTTTTTTAACAGCTTGAGGACTGACAAGCTGCAGGATACAATGATACACATATAGTTGGAGCTTTGGCTAGCCGAACAGTGCACTGTATAAAAGTTAGCGCTCTTTCGTGGGTTGCAATGTCTTCAAGCAGGCTGCTATGTAAATGCTGAAGCGACCTTTTAATACACAACGTGAGAATCTCACACTGTCATGCAGTGTGAGATTCTCAAGTCAACATTTTTATCCGGGCAACATGTTAACTGGTTCATTTGGTCGCACGCTCTTTCACGTGAGACCTTTTAAAAGTAAAGAATTCAAGGGCTCTTTAGCACACTGTTCCTCGTGCCAGAATGGGCTTCCACCAGAATATTCAGGCGTCCTATGTCCCTCTTGCACTGTTGCCCCTACTACACCCCTGAGGCCCTCCACTGCAGAACAAGAGAGAGTTTGGGTTCTTCATTCCTGATACCCCCTGTCAGTCACATTAATCCAGTGTTTAGGGGCCATTTTCACTTGGTTGGAGACTCCTCTTTGGAGGAAGCTGACACTGATAGGGAGTATATCAGAGCGGTTTTGTAGAGTATTTGCAGGTCTATGATGCTTCTTCCAACAGAGCAAAAGGGAGTAACCCATTTTTTTCCTCCCCATAATTCTCCAGACCAGGTTATCCTAGAAGAATGAAGGACACTGAAGAGACTCTTCCTTAACAAACTTAATTCCAACCTCTATCCTTTCTCAGCTGAGGTTCAGACACACAAGCACAGACATTATTCTTAACATAGCTGTTCAGTAGCTACATTTTAGATGGCTTTGTACATGGAAAAATAAATATGTAAGATGGAGCAGTATAAAAATATAGCATACAGTTCTATCTTTAAGTCACTTTTTATATGATGTTTTAATGTCCCTTTAACTGCATATAGCTTCAGTAAAATCCAGCTTTGCTAGGATTTTTGAGCACATTGTAAATGAATGCGTATATTGTCAAAATGTTCTCTGCACGTATTATAACCCTACTGGTTTAAAAGCTCGTGTACACGGGCCATAGTCCCACCCAGCAGGTCTGGTTCACAAGTGTTTTAAACATGCCGTTTTTAGCTCAACAAGGTGCATGAAATAAATTGTATTGTATTCAATGATCCTGTTCAGATGAGTTAATTGGGGTTTACTGTTCAGGCCAGTGTAGCTTTCCAAAGATTGTGTGCATTGATGTTATGTAGTTCTGCAAATATACTGTGGATTTCAGTGGACACCATGTTTATGCGTGTTTTTGTTTTTCATTATATTTGAAGCTGGGTTGTCATTGCTTCAACTTCCTGTCTCAGCAACACACCAAATAAAAAACACACAAAAAAAAAAAACAGGCAGCACATACCCGTTTACAGATGTGCGTTAAAGGCATGTATTAGTTCATGGCTGTCCAAGTTCAGTCCTCATGGGCCACCAACAGGCCAGAATTTAATGATTTCCCTGATTAAGCACAGGTTGGCTAATCAGGGAAATCCTTAAATCTTGACCTGTTAGTGGCCCTTGAGTACTGAACTTGGACAGCCCTGTATTAGACCATTCAATTGCCGTGCTGCAAAAGAACTCTGCTTTGCAAATGCCTGTGTGAAGTAAGCCATAAGGACCAGAGTAGTATACAAAGCACTGCTTTGCAATGCCTTGCTAACCACTCTGGTCCTCTAAGCGTTAATATATGCCTCCTATTTGGTTTCAGTTTTTTTCAAGTGTACATTCTGGACAAATATATTTTTTTTTATTGATGCGGCCAAATTAACCAAATCAAATAAGTACATGACAAATGTAAAGAGAGAGTTTTTTTCCTGTCCTTTCTTTCCTTACCTTGAACTTTATATATATCACAGGAGCAGAAATAGACTGTGAAGATAAGAATGGAAACACCCCATTGCACATAGCTGCCAGATATGGCCACGAGCTTCTCATTAACACCCTCATCACCAGTGGTGCTGACACTGCAAAGTAAGTGATTAACAGTTACAGAAATAAATGAGGGAAAATTATAATCTGTAGTACATCAAAATGGGATTAACACAATGTTTCTGGAATAGTTATGCTTTATTTATATGGTCGGTGTGCATATTTTTAGTAAATGTAAATATACTGGGCTTTCAACAAGCTGAAGAGGTGCAATTCTTCAGTAAGTCTACTTAAGTTGTGAGATTAAAATTGAACTTCAGCAATGTCCTTTTTGTTTAAAAGGGGCTCAAAGAGGGCTCAAATGCATTATTACATTGGCAGGACCTCCCTAGAATTCAGGAGCTTAAAAGCCCCATTTAAATCGGTGACTATTTGTGTTTGTCCCTTTGAGCAGTAATTTTTTTTCTTATAGTAACTCCACAAATCTCTCAAACCTTTTTTCCTCAGAGCCTGAATGATCAGTTGTTAGACTTTCAGTTGTTGGAATTACATTTTACATCATCGCCAACCATCCAAAGGTGGGCGTTAGGTCATGATGCAGGTTATTCAGATGAGAGATATTAAAAACTGCACTTCTTATTGCAACCTCCAATAACTTGTTCACCCATTTGGGTATCTGCAAATCATATAGATAGCTGAAGCCCTCGAGATGGTCATCCAGCAGACAGCAGTCAGTACCCCTGTACATTGTGTTCACAGAGGTAATGACGTTCAGGAAGCTTGGTATTTGCTAAACTTTAGAGCAACTAAGTTGCCCATATAAACACAGCTTTAGTGTTTTGGACCATTTACCTTTAAAGAAAGTGGAATTAATAATACAAGCAGTGGTCCTTAAACAATTTGCTGTCTTAGTTTCCACATGGAAGGAAACGTGGACCAATTTTGTTTCAAGCCAGGTGCGCCATAGTGTGGAAATAAATCCCCAGATTTCTACTGTTGAAATAGGGTTTTCCTTGACTGCTAGATGTCTCCAACATAGTAGTTTGGCTTGCATTGGAAACTACTAGCAACCAAGGGGTTGTTAGCCCCATTTATATCCTTGCCATTTTATATTTTTTTCCCTTTGGTGCACTTGGTTTGCTCCAGAATGACTCCACATTGCTTTTGACCATAAGATACTGTGGCCCATATGCATACCAGGAAACCAAATCAGTTCTGGGACAAACAAACATTACTGAAATTCCCCTTGATTTAAATGGCTCTTTTAACCCATTGAATGCTAGAGACTCTTTAGCATTCAAGGGGTTAAAAACCCAATCTAGCTCACTGGGCATTTTTCTTTTTCCCAGAGTCTTTGCTCTAGTACTACTCCACTTTGCTTCTATACATAACACTCTATGGCCCTCAGCAAACAAACTGTACAAAATGGAGGAAAAAGAACACTGGCAATTATTTAATTGGGGCTTTTAACCATGTGAATCTCCAAGATATTGTTTTGCCATGCTTTGGAGACCTATCTAGCATTCGATGAGTTAACACTTCAAATTAAATTAATGGGCATTTGGGGAATTTTTACTTGTCCCCTATGGTACATTTGGTTTGCTCCAGAACTGCACCTCTTTTTGTAAATGAGGCCTTATGACTTGAGCTTGCAATGAAGGCCGCTGCATTATTCGGGTAGCTGCATGTTCATCAGACATAAAACCTGATCTGTTTTTGTGTCCTAGACGAGGCATCCACGGAATGTTTCCTCTCCACTTAGCTGCCTTGAGTGGCTTCTCAGATTGCTGCAGGAAACTCCTTTCTTCAGGTTGGTCATATTGTGCTAAAGTTAATACTTCAAATATTACTGTAGATGATGGATCCTCCAGATTCAGTCCTGATTAACCCCTTATGTGCAGAGCATTTTTTTTTTATTTAATTTTTTACAGCATTGGATTCAGGGCTCCCCGAACAACTTACAACCGCGTGGGGAGCCCTGGAATCCACGACATGCCAGGACCGTCACAGGTCCTTTAAGGAAGTTTTCTCATGATGGTCTTGGGGTTAATCATCTGAAGAGGTTTTTGGCATTTCAGTTTCTTGACTGAAATTGCCAATAAATAAATAGTAACCCTTTATGTTGACATTACATATTTTACAGGTGCAGAAGGTGTAAAATCAAGTTGCCTATACATTTGATATTTTCAGGGGTTTTGTGTTTGTTTTTTGGGTTGTACTTAGGTTCGTGAGATTAAGTTTCTTGGATCATCACAGAAGCACATTGATGCAATTTAATGCTGTCCTGCAGCACTGAGGGTTCTGTATGCTCTCTCTTTGCACTGTATCTTCTTTACATTGTATTACTATAAATGCTTTCATAGTCCCTGACTGATTGTACTCCTGAAACAGATCCAGCGAGAGCTCATAGTCAAGTACATAAAAATGGAGGAAATGCGAAGATGAAAATAGTATAGGCAGGTGTACTTATTTGGACTTTTATATGTTTTTTATTTGCAGACTGTATAGAGACAAGTTAACCCCTTAACAGTCATAGTACGTCATGGGTAAATCTGACTCAATGACCCATGACGTACTATGACCGTCATGGAATTCCGGGCTCCCCCCGCAGCTGCACGCCGTTCGGGGAGTCCGGAATCCAAATTAGAAAAAAAAAATGCTCCATGGTCCTTTAGTGCCCGCTGCGTGCCTGCTTGGCCGGTCGTTAAGGGGTTAAAGGTGTTCAAATAAAAACCTGGCCTGTTAGAAGATCTTGAGTACAGAAGAGGGGTCCCTTCTGTGTGTATGGTCTATCATTTATGCATAGATCATGGTTTAATGTAGGGAACATGCTGAACTACAGTTACCATTTCATTCCTTATTCATGCTAAGAATGATGCCCTTGTTTCAGTGTAGAAAGCTGTGATCTAAACCAGCGTGATGCAGATCATTCATCTTTAATGAACAATTTGGCTGAACAGTAAAATGTTTCATTCTTCACTTCAGAATATACTTAAAGTAGATACAGATCTGTCACAGGATACTCTTAACTGTGATGATTCTTTCTGTTTTATTCCTTTTCTGAAAACTTAACCCGTTAATCCTTTAATTGTCAGAGGGGGTATGCAATGCATTGCATTTCATCACCATCTGGCACTGAAAGGGTTAAGGATACGAGGAGTGAGGAGCATATTGTAAATGAATTTAAAGGGATACTAATACTTAAAAAGTAAAAAAAAAAATATGTTGTAGGGTTTATCCCCCTGAGTAAAACAAGGGTACTCCCACTGCTGAAAGTTGTTTCATTCAAACGTTACTAATTTTCAAAGTTGATTTTTTTAGGCGCAATATCACAGTGGCCTGAAATTGTACAGTGGCGCTGTTGCTACACAATCCTATGGACAGCTCTGGTCAATTGACCATAAATCTCCATAGGATGGTGTAGCAACAGCGCCACTCTACAATTTCAGGACACTGTGATACTGCACCTAAAAAAATCAACTTTGAAAATTAATAACTTTTGAATGAAACACCTTTCAGCAGTGGGAGTACCCTTGTTTTACTCAGGGGGATAAACCCTACAACATATTTTTTTTTTTACTTTTTAAGTATTAGTATCCCTTTAACGTCTAGTTGGTGCTGAAAATTTTTGACCTGAAATTTTAGTCTAAAGTTATGAGGTAATCATGACCAATTGTATAATTTTATTTTTCTTGGAGGAGACCAACTGTTTTTGTTTGCTAATTACAAGAGTTCATAGAGAACATGATTCTTCCACATGGCATCTGGTAGTCACATAACTATGCTGTCCACCATTCCTTACATTTGCTCTGTAGAAGCTCTTGGACTTCCTCGGGGATTCCAAAGAACCTACTTTTGGAACCAGTTTTTGTCTTGTCATTTAACATAGTGGATGCTTGAGCAGTGTCTAAAGTAAGAATTACATAAGTGAAAGTGTTTTCGTTTTCATTACAATGGACCTGTCACAAAAAATGTGTTAACAATACAAAGTTAACAGTATATTTTTAGACTTTAAAATCTTCTTTGCCTAGCATTAAACTCCTAGCACAATCTGTTGGTAGAATATAAACTGTAATGTTTCAAGTGAATGAGAACACTGTTTTCTTTATGGTTTAAACAAATTTTATTTTGAACATGCCTTAGCATGTTCTGTGCTCCACCAGCAGCGTGTACCAAGTGCTTGACATGTCATACTAAGCAGACATGTCATGCAAAGTTCCATTTTTAAAATAAAGAAAAGAGTGCATCTTAAATAATGGAAAACATTTTATAAGTGACAGGTCCAGTACAATGAATCTGAGTGTGGGATTGCATAATATATTGGAGACATGCTGGATCCTTCAATGGATGACCTTAATTTGTAGTGAATGTAATGTACAATGTATTACTCTTTTGAAAATTGTTCACATAGTGTGGATGTGACTTTCAATGTGTCTCTCTTGAACGTTTTGACATAGAGGTAATTTACAGTGTTACTCTTTTGAAGGTTTTGATATTGATACTCCAGATGACTTTGGCAGGACCTGTCTTCATGCAGCTGCAGCTGGAGGGTATGTTCTGCTAACACTTCTTTATAAAATATATAACCTAATATAATCAGGTTATAATAACCAAGTTCTTTAAGACATTAGAATGCCAGTTGGAAAACATTGCAGTAAGCCATGGCATTTCAGCATAGCTTTCCTTAAACATGTTCTGTAGTTCTCTCCTCGCCTTTGCATCCTTGGTACATTTCCTTCTGTATGTATTGGTGAATTAGATTTTTTGCATGCCTCACGTGTATTCTTCTCATAACACTAGCTTGGTCTTATTCTGTCACACACTTTTTTATTTATTTACTGTGCTTTTTTCCAGCCCAAGCATTATTTTAATATTTTCTGTTTACCCTCTATATCTACCTTGATATTTATCTTTTCTGCTTTGCTTCCATGCTACTTGAGCATTTTTAATAAAGTGGAACTGTTGCTGCACAGTCTGCTGTAGTTGTGGTTTTCCACCCTTAATTTGATATAGTCACAAAAATAATTTGTCTATATTTGTCCCCTTTTCTGTTGTGTTACACATAAGCCTTTGTTACAGGCCTTTCATGTATTGCACAAATTCCAATCAATGCATAAGAAATCTCAGTCTTTATACAAGACACAGCCTGAAAGTTTGTACAATCCTCACAGGGCCGGACTGGCCTACCGGGATACCGGGAAAAATCCCGGTAGGCCGCCAGCACTGGGGGCCGGCCGAGGCTGCTTAAATAAATGCAGCAACTTTACAAGTCTAATCATCGGCGGCCGCGAGGTTTGAACGGCCGCACGCCGCATATAATGAGTGGAGGCAGGCCGGACCTAGACCCAGTGACGTAAGAAGCAGTGTGAGAAGCACTGCATCTGCGTACTGGGTAGGCTGCCGCTCCTAACTTCAACACTTGTCTGCGGAGACTGAGCGGCAGGCTGGGAGCAGAGACCGCGTCAGCAGACACGGTCACAGGCAAGAGGGGGGGGATCAAGACAGCAAGAAAGGCAAAAGGGGGATCAAGAGGTTTTATATAGAGGGAAAAGGGGGATCAATAGCAGATAAAAGAGGCAGGGGGGGCAAGAGAGAGAAAAAGAGGCAAAAGGGAGAAAAAAAAAAAGAGGCAAAAGGAGGGTGGACCAAGAGGCAAAAGGAGGGGGAGAAAAAGACAAAGGGCAATCAAGAGGCAAAATGAGGGACCAAGAGGCAAAAGGAGGGGGAGAAAGGGGGATCAAAATGGAGAAAAAGGCAAAAGGAGGAGGCTCAAGAGTCAAGAGGGGGAGAACGAAGCAAAAGGTGGGAATGAAGAGTGGGAGAGAAGCAAAAGAGGGGAATCGAGAGTCAAGAGGTGGTGTGTGTGTGTGTGTGTGTGTGTGTGTATATATATATATAATATATATAAACTCTTTATTACTCTGGAGGTGACATAACTCTGTATTGCTCTGGTGGTGGCATTCAGATGTCTTTTAAAATGCATGTTTTCCCCTTTTATAAACAAGAAAAAAAATGGCATTATGCTATGAGGCTGGTATAATGAAGCAACGCTATGGGATTGGTCAGCAGTTTTTTCCAGGGCTGGTTTTTATTCCCAGTCCGGCCCTGAATCCTCATATTCCTTCTTTCATACTGCACACCCTTTACTATAGGCCTTCATTTGTATCATTTGCACTATGCCTCTGTTAGGCCTTACATTGGTGGTTTGTAACGTCTAGAATCCTGTGTAAGATCCTGATTGTTTTGGTTAACATTCTCAGCATACCCTCCAAAACTGCTAAAGACGTTCATGACATGGCAGTAAGAGGAGACTGAGGTACATTCTCTCTCTCTGCCTGTCTCTCTCTCTCTCTCTCCAAACTGGGTCCTCCTGGTGAGTATCTCTTAAGCCCCACTGGGGTATTTGGCACTGCTAAACAATGTCATTCACAGTAATGTCAGAAAAGCTCCTGTAGTACAAAAGAAGCTTCCAGCAATGCAGGTAGAGAATGGAGGCAGGGGGAGTGCTCTAACAGCTGATACCTCTGCTCCCCTTTCCAAGAAGGTTAATAATGTGTGTAGTACATTTTATAAACATTTATGTTGACTGTGGCATGAAAAGTCTTAGCGGCAAAGTTGGTGTGGCTCTTAATTTTATAATTGAAGGATTTGTGTTGACCGGTATCCTTTATACAGCATTATGTGAAGCAATACACTGCACACCCCTCTGGTCCTTAAAGGCTTAATGTCATTTAAATGAGGTTTTAAACTTAAGCCCCTTGGTTGCTAGGGATGTCTCCAAGGCATCTTTAGCACACCGTTATTCATGTAGGGTTTGATTTCTTTGGTGTTTGATCTGTTGAACTCTACTGCTAGTTCCAGTTTAAGAGACAATTAACTCATACCATTTAAGTCTGTTGAAGCCTATTGTTTGCTGTGAGGAGGTGTGGCTTTGAAACTGACTTAATCTCAGATTATCATGTATAGGAACTTCAAACATAATGTAAAAAACAAATAGATATACCTGACTGCAGTGTGAAGGATATCTTCCTCAGTAAGTCCCTCTGTTAAATTAAGAGCTACTTACTGCTAGCAAATGGTTCCCCTTTAAGAACATCAAACCCTGTAGCCCTGTTTACAAATATGTTAAATTCTTCCCTATTACAGCTTTCCCATTTTTTTTACTTTGTTTTGTGTCAATTCACCTTTTTTGGCAATAATTGTATGTTTATCTTCCCATTGTACAGCACTGCAGATGATTTTATAAATACTTCCTAATATGTAATTTCTCTTCATAGGAACCTGGAGTGTCTAAATTTGTTACTAAACACAGGTGCAGACTTCAACAAAAAAGACAAATTTGGAAGGTTAGATACAGTTTTGCTGTTATCATGACTGTTTCCTATAATTTCTTACTATGTTGTGCTTTCAATTTCCCAACTTAACTTGCGCGCATAGAGGGCTATATTCAGGAAGATAAAGTGATGCAGTTCTGCAGCAAACCAACTGCTCCATGGAGGACAAATACACTTTTCTAAATTTCTATTGATTTAAAGAGCTATTAACCCCTTCAGCATCAAAATTTCTATTGATTTAAAGAGCAGTTAACCTCTGTAGCATTCAGGGGATTAAAGGAGCATAATTGTGTACATACAAGACCCTTTTAAAGGCTAGACTTTCAACAAGAGCTATGAAAACAGTTTACTGTAGCTCTGAACACCATTTCCCAGTGGTACGCTTTGCAAATTTCTGAGATCTACAAAGCTGTGATGTCCGCTCCTAGTGAGCCACTCATGAGAGATTGCTGTCTTGTATAGAAGCCCACTTCTGAGAATTTGTCACAAATGGGGCTTCTATTTTTGTCAGAGGAAAATAATCTTCCATGAGCTCTACAGCGGATGCTGAGGTCACCCAGCTGCACAGGGCATCAGAGGAGTTAAATGCTATGGCAACTCAATTACCATAGCTCTCAGGAGTAAAGCCTAGTATTTAAATGTTTTTTTTATGGACTCTATACTGTCCCTTTAAAGGGATAGTAATACTTTATTTTATCTTTATTTTATTTTGTAGGCATTAAAAAAAACATGAAGAACGATATAAGTCTTATCTCTCAAACCTTTATGGTTTGAGAGATATTCACAAGCAAAGTTTCCCCCTCCCACCCCTTTTACCTAGTGTAAGCAATCTCTTCTCAGATGTGGAATCCAGTCCATAGACCAGACAGATAACAGCAGGGAACAATATTCTTTCTA
Organism: Rhinophrynus dorsalis; assembly: GCA_037306005.1. NCBI lineage: Eukaryota > Metazoa > Chordata > Amphibia > Anura > Rhinophrynidae > Rhinophrynus > Rhinophrynus dorsalis. The sequence goes on along the minus strand of CM074723.1, from coordinate 371,744,627 downwards.
TCAGAACAATGAAAGCCCTGCCCCCCTTGACAAGCGTTTCAGCTTTTTCCCTTATCTTAATTGAAGATTGTCCCTCTCTGCAATCTACCTGGGCACCCCCCTTCTGATCTGGCTGGACAGTGTTACATCAGTAAAAGGGGTGGGAGGGGGACACTTTGTCATTAAATTACTCTTGAACTATAACTCTGACAGTATTGAAATAACATTCTCCAAAGTCCAAATATTATGATGATCAATTAGAGCTGCTTTTATTATGAAACATTACTATCCCTTTAAAAGCCCCTTTTAATTTAATGAGAATTGGAATCATCTTTAGCTTGCAATATGGCCCATTGTTATCAAAATTTGCCTTGTCATCTTTTTGCTATTCACTGTTTTTAATTCTTAAAGGAGAAGAGATGGCTCGCAAAGCATTGCAGAACAATGCATTGCGCACACCCCTCTGGTCTTTTATGCATTAATTGCAAATTAAATATGGGGATTTAAACTTTAGCCTCTTCTATGATAAAGATGTCTTCATGGCATCTCTAGCACACAACAGATTGAAGAATGAAGAGGCCATTGTTGTAACTGCTATTTTGTTTAAGTGTTTGCAGTACTACACAAGTAAAGCATTTTAAATTTATGAAGATTGGGATCCTTTTGATATTTGGAATTTGAAAACTTTAAAGAACTGCTATTTTTTTTTTTTTTTTGTTATACCAATATTCAGATTTCTCTGTCGTGGACCACATGAACCATAAGTTCCCCTCCTCCTTGAGGACATTCCACTTCCAAAAAGGTAAGGCCTCTGAAGTGGAGACTTCTGCATTTCCTGCACTTAGCCCCCACCCACCTTCAATTTCAGCTGACCGGTCTCATGACAGGATGGTTGGGTACTGTTCTCTTAGTTAGACTTCTTATTTATTTTTATCCTTAGTAATATGGAGCTGTATAATCCCCAATTAGGTGGACTCTCATTCACTGCCTTCCTTGGTTATGGGTTGTCAGGTTCATGGCATTTTAAGTCCTTTGTTTGTGGAGGCTGGCTGTAATTCTCTACCTCGCTTTTGAGCTTCCCTGAAGCTCTGCATGTTATAGAGTGGGAGTCTTTACTGAAGTTGTTTGAGTTAACCTTTTGAATGCCATGGTCCTATTCTTTTGTCCCTGTTGTTCTGGCACCCACTTATGTGGTAGTTTTCATGCAGTGCACTCTATTCCATTTTTTTTTTTTGTTGTGTGTGTGTGTGTGTGTGTGTGTGTGTGTGTGTGTGTGTCAAAGGTGGCTGCATTTATTGCAAGGATTAGTTTCCCCTTTTAATTTCTTATTCTGTTTTGATGTCTGGGACTTTTCTCTTGTGCGTAGACATCTGCTCCCTTCACTTTTTCTACTGTTTTGCTTGATTCCTATTCCATTGTCTTGTTTTCTAGTTTTATTTCACAACTTAAAATTTGAAACAGCCCCTTTAAGAACATATTGCCCACTCTGCAGCCATCTGTGTTTCACACGATTCTCCATAGGGGCATATTTCTGCCACCGTTTGCTCTCTGGAGGTCAGATGACCTATTCTTTCCAGTAGTCATCCTGGGAACTGTTTTGAGTTGTTAAGAGTGCTGTTTTAGAACAGCTGGAGAACTACCTTTTGCTTATCATAGATATCAAAACTACAAGTGCCAGAATCCTCTGTTTTGCCATTTTTTTTTCTTGGTTGGTAGCTACTACGCAGAGGTTCTCTTCCTGCCCCTTGCGGTCAGATAAGTACATTTTTACTTCTATTAGTTCTTTCCTGCTTCTTTGGGCTCTCTTTGCCCTATATTTGGGCTAATCATTTTGGGACATGTCTCATCCCAAAGGAGGCATGGGTAGATCCACAGTTAAAGATTCTCGGGTCCCCTTAACCCCATGTTCCCATAGCTTCTCATGCTAGATTGAGCTTCCTTGGGAGTACTCTAGTACCTCTTGCCCTGTGGCCCCTCACCAGCTTTGGGCCCTCTACTGCAGATTAGGAGCCAGTTTGGATTAAGACTGATTTCTTCAGTTACCTCTATCCCTTCATCTGTTCAGGGGGTCCTTAACTCTTGGTCTAGACCTGGTTAGGCACCTAGACTCTTTTTTGGGGGGCAATCCATAGTTGGTTGGGGACTCCTGAGGAGGAAAGCAAGACTAATAAGGGTGAACTAGAATCCTCCCTGTCCCTGAGAGATGTCGATGAGGAAGATTCTTGTCCCTCAGCAGAAGGATCTTGTTAATGTTATCCTGGAGATGCTTCAGGTTTTTCAGGTCTCTGACCCTAGTTCTTCTCTTCCAGACATCTTTCAGGGACGTAAAAGCATGACACCCATTTATCTTTCCCTTCACTGTTTGGACTAGGTCCTCATGGAAGACCAGACGAACCTGATAGACAGGCATACATCTAATCTCTATCCTTTTCCGGCTGAGTCTTAGACGCGGTGGGCTGCCCAACCTACAGTGGATCACTCAATATCTCACTTTTAGCAAGGACCCTGTTTTGCCTTTGGCATATGCTGTGGCCCTTAAGGATCAGGCAGATAAGTGATTAGATTCCTTACTGAAGGCTAATTTTGCAGCTACTGGTGCCACGCTGTGACCCATTTTTGTTACTTCTTGGCTGTCTATGGTGAACATCTCTGATGCACCCAAGGAAGAACTGTTGGAATTGCTTGCCAAAATTTTGGAGGCAAATGCATGTCTTACAGAAGTGGCCAGATTTTCTAGAAAAGCCTCTGCTTTTTCAGCAGCTGAGCATCATATTTTGTGGCTCAAGATTTGGTCAGGTGACCAATCCTCCAAAAAAAGACCTTGGCATCTCTTCCATTTGTTGGGGGAACAACTTTTTGGTCATGAAGACACATGGTTTCCATCCCCCCCACCATTATGAGATGCCTAGTGTTCAGACCCCCCAGGCTTTTAAACCTTCATGGGCTTACCCCTCCTCAGGTGGATCCCCCTATTTATAGACTTCCTGAGTCTACTGCTGTTTCCCTGGCTGACGCCATGGCTCTCAAGGATATGACTGATAGAAAGCTGGAGGCTAATCTGAAGCCTACCTTTGCTGCCATAGGTGCTGCATTGATGCCTACCTTGGCTTCTGTTTGGGTCATTAGGGCCATTGCAATCTGGGGTGAGCAACTTACTGAGGCTATCCATAAAGGTGCCCCTAAAGAGCCCTCTTGGACAACATGTTTGAGGCTCAGACATATATCACTGACGCTCTTTTTGATGCGGTCAGACTTGCGGCTAAGGCTTCTGCCTTTTCTGTTGCTGCTAGACGCACATTGTGGCTCAAGATCTGGTTTGCTGACCTTCCATCTAAGAAGTCACTGATTTCTCTCCCCTGGGGCTATAGCACTCTGTTGCCTCGGGTCTCCAGACGGCCTAACCTAGCCAGAAAGCAGCGTGTTTTTCATCCCCACCAAAACGAAGAGCAAGGGCCGAATCACAGTGTGTCTCAGGACAGCATCCCACGCTCCACCACCAAGTCCAGGCAGCAGTGGAGGTCAAAACACACCTCTGCCAAACTAAAAAAAAAAAAAAAAAAACGCCAAATCTGCTTCTGCATGACTCTCAGAATGCTTGTGGCTGGGCGCCTGCAACATTTCTCAAACATTTGGGTAGGCTCTGTAGCGGATCAAAGGGTATTGCAGGTGGTCTCGGGAAGCTACAGGATTCCCTTCATATCCCTGCCACCCTTCAGATTCTATCCAAATAGACAAAATTTCAGCAGCTCTTACTACTTTTGACATGGATCTTCAAACATATTGAAACAGTGTTGGTTGTTTGTCCACATATCAGACTGATATTCCATTTCAAGGTTATAAACAGGGTAACAGGACCATGGCTTTAAAGGGTGCACTAGAAAGAGCCTTTCTATAAACTCCGGTGCTTGAATGATATCTGCACAACCTTAAACAGGCTCAACTGCCAATAAATAAAATCATCAAATTTTATTGTATGTACTAAAACATATTATCACAACTCTATTGGCCAATACATACACTGAAGGATGTGAAGAGGACATATCCAATCTATCCATGCTCCATGCATTTTGTGTTTTATACTCTTACTCATGATCATCGAATCCCTTCAGATTCTTCCATTCAAGATCTCTTCTAGGCCAGGAAAAGATGTGTCTTTTCAACGGGGCAGTGCAGGCTCTCTTGGACAAGGGAGTCCTGGCTCCTGTTCCTCCTCAAGAGATAGGTTTAGGTTTTTATTCAAACCTCTTTGTGGTTCACAAGAAGGATGGTGGCAGTCGCCCTATCTTGGACCTCAAGGATCCCAACTCTTTTGTGGTCCATAATCACTAAAAGATGGAGTCTTTGCGCTCTGTCATTGCAGTGATTTGTCTGGGAGAATTTCTGGCCTCTCTGCATCTGCAGGATGCCTACCTGCATGTTCCGATTCAGTCGAACAGTCAGAAGTACCTCCGGTTCGCTTGCGCATTGGGGTACTTCCAATACTCTGCTCTGCCTTTTGTCCTCACCACTGCCCCTCAGGTGTTCACAAGGGTCTTGGTGGCATTGATTGCCTACCTGCATATCCAGAATATTCAGGTGACATGGACAACCTTCTGTTGAAGGTACCGTCCAGGGAGCTCCTGGACCAGGAGGTCCAGGACTGTGCTCAGATTCCCCTCCGTCATGGGTGGCTTCTGAATATGGACAAATCAGCTCCAGATCCCTCTCGGGTACTGGTTTTCCTTGGTCTCAGGTTCGAAACCTGCCAAACAGATCATGCGTCTGGTCTCCCGGGCCCTGGAGTGGACCTCTGTTCCAGTACGCAAGTTCTCGTCTCTGACAGGCCGCAAGGTGTTCACCATGGAGGCTGTTTTGTAATCCATGGCTCACGCCAGGGAGCTTCAGAGGTTCACAATACAAGCTTGTCGGGGGAACCCGGATCTCCTGGACCGTCTTGACTCCTTCCCTCAGGCGGTGAGACAGGACCTGCTTTGGTGTTGGACAGGGCCAGCCTGGAAAAGGGAAATGTCATTCAAGCAAAAACTAAACCCTGGTGACGACGGATGCCAGCCTCAGCGGCTGGGGATCTGTCCTGGGTCACCTGGGAGTTCAGGGCAAATGTCCTGGAACTCAGGGAGATTCATCATGCTCTGGTGTACTGGTCCTCTCCACTGAGGGATTATCCAGTCCATGTCCAGCCACGGCCATGCAATACATCAACAAGCAAAAAGGCACAAGAAGCTCCTCTGCTTGGTCCGAGGTCATGGCTATTTTAGCCTGGGCGGAAGAACACATCCCTGCCATTTCCACCATGCACATCGCAGGGGTAGAAAACGTGCTGGCAGACCATCTCAATTGTCAGACTGTGGACCCAGGGGAATGGAAGCTCCACCCAGCGGTTTTCAACCTATTAGTGCAGAAGTGGGGTCTTCCTTGGATAGACCTGATGACCACCAGGGAAAACAGGAAGGTTCAGATGTTCTGTTCTCGATGGAGGGACCCTCTGGCGTTCGCTGTGGATGCTCTGTTGATTCCATGGCGGTTTCGTTTGGCCTATATTTTTCCACCCTTCCCTCTCATCCCCAAGGTGTTGAGGAAGATTTGGATGGAAGGAGTTCCCAGAACTAATGGCCTTATCTGTTCAGGATCTGTTTCCTCTGCCACTCAGACCGCATCGCCTTCTTCAGGGTTATCTATGGAGAGAGGGCGTGGCTTTGACGGCATGGCTGTTGAAGCCTCCATTCTAAGGAGGAAAGGCTGTTCTCCTGAGGTGGTTTCCACCATGATCCAGATTAGGAAGCCAGTCTCGTCTAAGGACTACCACAGGGTTTGGTCCATTTTCCATTTGTGGTGTGTCCTCACAAGAGTTTGATCTTCCGACGATCCTGTGCTTTTTACAGGATGGTGTGAACAAGGGTCTGTAATTTAGCAACTCTGCAGATAGAGACCACAGCCAAAAGAAAGGCCATCTTCCACATCAAAAGATGTGGCGGAATGGTAGCCAGAGACTCAAAAGGAGGCCACTGCAAGACTCCTAGAACCAGATTTAGGTCCCACTGGGGAGTGGGAGTCTTATAGGGAGGGAAAGCAGGAGTGACACCCCGAAAGAAGACTTTGACATCTGGCAAGATGGCAATGCGTCTCTGGTAGAAAACTGAGAGAGCTGAGGGCTGCCTCTTCAATGAACTAAGACAGGGACCCTTGTTCACACCATCCTGTAAAAAGGACAGCAACATATAACACACAGCAACTATTAACTTTTACATTCTGAGGGAGACACCTGCTGGTCAAACACAGAATGACCTATTACATAAGGATGCATAACCATAATTCCCCATAGTGGATAGGCGACCAGTCAGATGGTCGCCTACATTCTCCCATGCTTTTCAGTGTACCAGGGTACTGTGAATACAGTCTTTTAGGCAACAGTTCCTGTGCCTGACCAGGCCTCCAAGTAACAGCCTATAGCCCGTTACAGGGTTGTTCATGACTATGCTATATTTTGGGATCCCACTCCCTGTGGGACCTGAATGTGTTATTGGAAGTGCTCCAGAATTTTCCTTTCAAACTTCTTTCAACTGTTTCTCTGCAAAACTGCTTTTGTTTTGGCCATTGTGTACAAATTTCACTCCTTATCCTGCAAGTCCCCTTTTCTGGTTTTTCACCATGAAAGCTTGGTTAAGCAAGCTCCTAGGGGTTTTTTGTCCAAGGTTTTATTGGAGTTTCACATCAACAAGGAAATTGTAGGTGGGGGTAAAGTGGAGGGAAGAAGCGGTTCTCTGCCACAGAGACCTTACTTTTTTTTAAGTGCCCTTCCCACCAGGAGGAGACTTCCCCATGGTTCCTGTGCTCCACATGGACTAAAAGAAAAGGATTTAACGGTAAGTTCACTTAATTCTTCTTTTATCATGGAATAGGCTATATTTACAGTTGATCATTATAATTGTGTTGTTTTAATCCATCAAATGCTACACACCTCTCAATAGTATTTCAAGAAAGACCACTGGAGTTGTTTCTGCCATCTGCCATTTGTCAATTAATTTTATTTATTTTCTTTTTTATGGCTCTTATGTGCAATGAAGGACTCCACTTCACTATGCTGCTGCCAATTGTAACTATCAGTGCCTGTTTGCTCTTGTTGGATCTGGAGCTAGTGTAAATGATCTTGATGAAAGAGGTTGTTCACCACTGCACTACGCAGCTACTTCAGATACAGATGGCAAGTAAGTTGGAAGCATGTCACATATTTGGAGAATTCTTCTTGATGTGAATTGATTTAGACTGTTTACTGTAAATAAGGCTATGTTTTACAGAATCCCAAGCATCTTAGGACTCTGTGTTTGCTGTATACTTGTTCAGAACAACAATCTTAAGACTTCATTATATTATCACGCAGTCTGGGATCTTCATAAAGGCTCCATTGACTCTGCTGAGTTTTTTTTTTTTCCTCTCTATTTGTAATTGTCATAAGTGCTAACAGCATCCGATTTAAAGGGCAGTTCTTGCTACGTTCATTTTTTTTTTGTGTTTTGGGGGAAGACTGGTTTGTAATATGACTGATGTTTTTATTCCCTAGTGATTAGTGACATCTACATATTACTCTGCAATGCTTTGGTGACATCTCCAGCATTCAGGGGCTTAATAATGCAGGTATCTTAAAAGGATAGTAATAGCGCAATAAACCTATAGTTCCGAGTATTACTTACACTTTTTTGAACATGTTGTGCTATATATAAAGACTGACATTTGTGTAGTCCAAATGCTATTGAAGTATAAAGGATCCCCCTCCCGCCCCTTCTGGCCCTCTTCCCTTAGATCTGTGATATGGTTGTGGGACCTGATGGATGCAGAGAGAGACAATTTTTCATTCAGTAAGTAAAAGGCAAACCCTACCCTCCTTGACAAAGGAGGGCAGGATTTTCCTTATGCTTACTAAAGATTGTCCCTCGCCGCGCTCCATCCGGACCTGCATGAGAGGATCATTGACATGGCCAAAAGGGGCGGAAGAGGAATTCTTTCCACTTCAATAGCATTTGAACTATATTTTAAATATATATAGCGCAACATGTTCAAAAAAGTTTTAAATTTGAACTAAAGTTGTATTGAGCTATTACTATCCCTTTAAGTCTAATGTACTTCTAACAAAGAATAATATATAGAAAAATAAATGCAGGGAAAAAGCACCTTTAAAAATATTGAATCTAAGCAGAGACAGTCCCACTCTTATTGCCAGAGAGGCTTCGTCAGGGACCTAGCAATATGTGATTAATAAATTAGTTATAAAAAAAAAGTTCCAAACTGTGCACTCTATTCACTGGACTCATTAGCTTGGGTTTGAATCCTGAAGTAAATTATACATCTCAAAAGACTTTTGCAGCTTTTTGGCTCTATACTAGGCCTTTTTCAAGGCATCTTGATAAAGGCCTAAGGTAGGGCTGAAACATGTTAAAATGGCTTCTAATCTTCACTTAAAGGGATAGTAATACCTGAAAATAAGTTTATTTTATATTGTAGCCCTTACAAAAACCATGAAAAATGATATAAGTCTTATCTCCCAAACCTTTATGGTTTGGGAGATATTCAGAAGTAAAGTTTCCCCTGGAGTGATGTCATTGCTCCACCCTTCAGATTTGGAATCCGGTCGCTTGACCAGCAGTGCCTCTCCAGAAATGCTGAGATCATGATCTTTAAAAAGAATTTCTTCATTAGAATGTTCTACAAAGTGTGCTTTCAAGCCAGGCACACTTTGTACACTGTTCCAATGAAGTAGTTTTTTTCAAAGATTGTGATCTCGGCACTGCTAAAGAGCTGCCGTTTGCTATGTGGACCGAATTCCAAATCTGTCCACTAGATGGCAGACTTGGCTGAAACAGCAAGGAAAAGTGAACCATACTATATTTTACATATGAATATCTCCCAAACCATAAAGGTTTGGGAGATAAGACTTGTATCATCTTTCATGGTTGTTTATGGGCTACAATATAAAATAAACTTATTTTCAGGTATTACTATCCCTTTAAGACTTTGTAAGAGGCCTCCTTTTGGATCTGAATAGCCATCCACCTATGTGTTTCTAATTGAGGCAAGTCAGTATGCTTTAAAAACTCTCTTCCATATCCCATTTAGCTTTTAAATGTAATCCTATTTCTTCGCTACTCAGACTGATGGAGATTTGGCATACACTATGCACCATGCACTATGCATACTGGGGGAAAAGTTGAAAATGAGTTGTTGAGTAATCTAAACTAAATACAATTCTTAAAGGGATAGTAATTTAAAATGTAAAAATAAATATGTTGTAAGGTTTATTCCCCCTAAGTAAAACAAGGGTACTCCCACTGCTGAGAAGTTTTTTATTCAAAAGTTATTGCAGTTTAAACTTGCATTTTTTTAGGTGCAGTATCACAGTGGCCTGAAATTGTACAGTGGCGCTGTTGTTACACCATTGTATGGATAGCTCTGGTCAATTGACCATAAATTTCCATAGGATGGTGTAGCAACAGCACCACTGTACTATTTCAGGCCACTGTGATACTGCACCTAAAAAATGCAAGATTAAGCTGCAATAACTTTTGGATAAAAAAAACTTCTCAACAGTGAGAGTACCCTTGTTTTACTCATAGGGGATAAACCCTACAACATGTTTTTTTTTACATTTCAAGTATTACTATCCTTTTAAGGCCTTATCAATAAAGCTAAAGTGGTGTGGTTTGGGGGCAGACCAACTGCATTGTAGGGGAAAATGAAAATTCTTCAATTTTTCATTAATTTAAATTACCATTTTAACATCTAGCATCATAAAGAGGTCTCGCAATACATTAAAGACATGTTGATCCTTCGGGGGTGGGGTAACAGCTCCATTTAAATAAATGGGAATTTGTATTTGTCCCTTGTGGTGCAGTTTGTCCCAGACCTGGATCTCTTTAGTTCCTTGAATGAGGACTTAGACCCAAATTTTTGTTATAGCTTTGGTAAAGTATTAATGCCAGGTTTTAAATTGTCTGTTCTGCCATCTAGTGGAAATGCAATCTACATGCAAGTTGGCATTTTCTTTAGACAGCTGACTGTGGAAATAAGTAGTGCATTGTTTTGTCTCTGTGCTTGTTCGAATGGCTAGTTACATGTAACAGTGTGATTTGGATCTGGCCCCCCATTGTCCCTATGGTTTCCTCAGTATAGTAAAATAATAGCGCCTGGTTAGTTTAAGGGAGCCCCTTTCTGCAATACAAACTTTTAAAATGCTGTTTATGTAAGAAGCAGAAACTGTAAAATGAGTAAACACCTATATTTTTACACAAGAGCGGTATGCATAGTTATTAACCCTTTGAGTGCCAGAGGGGTATGCAACACATTGCTTTGCAATGCATTGAGTATCCCTTTGGCATTCAAAGGGTTAAAACTGTCACACACTGCCAGATTCACCACAAGGGCTGTCTTTGTTTCCCTCCAATCCATTGATTAGCTTTACATTATTATTTACAAATTCTTAATTGTTAAAAAATAAATAAATAAAATAGATTAACTCCTTGTATACTAGAGGGGTCTCCAACACATTCCTCTTTAGCACTCAAGGAGCTAAATTGGAACCGTATGAATGCAAAGACGATATGAGGCATTTGGTGTTTTGTTGTTTTTTTTTCCTGGGGAGGGGGGAGACACTCAGATGAAAGTGCGTGTGTAGAGGGAAATTATCTCCTCTTCCCACTTTATGTGAAAACGGGCTAGTGGTTCACAGGGGGATCTCTGAGGAATGCAAGAGGCCCCAGGGCTACCTGTTCACCACTTGCTAAGATTTTTAGATTATGTTTTGTAATATACAATACTTATTTAATGTATCAGTTTGATGATTATCTTTGACTTTTTTGTTTTTTATTAATATTTCTTTATCATGCACCTCATGTTACTCTGTCTGGGGGACACCCTGCTGCCCTAGTATTTTAACCCTTTAAGGGCCCTTGATGATTCTGGCATGTCATGGGTCGGTGAGCCATAAGCACCCATGACGTGCCAGGACCGTCATGAAATTCGGGGTCCCCCCTTGTGGCTGCACACCGTTCAGGGAGCCCTGAACCAGATGTGACAATTGGGGAAAAAAAAAAAAAAAGAAGAAAAAAAAAAAAAGTCTGTGATCCTTAAGTGCTGGCCACATGCGCGATTGGCTCGTCCTTAAGGGGTTAAACAGGAAGAATGCCCCATGAATTGTTCATGGTGGTCGGTGGGGAAAATATTGTTTTTAACAAATGTTTCTCATTGTTTTACCCATTACAATTTGTGACCCTTCTCAACCTTAGAATTTAAAAGACACTGGATTCCCCTATCCGTTTATTACATTCTCCATAACCCAATCCATTTATTCTGTTACCTCTCACTGTCCCAAATCAATTCCACTGACTCAGTTCTGTTCTTCTGAACTCTGTAAATTGTGCAATATATTTTCCCTCCAGTCTTTTTCAAGTACAAGGCTTTTCCATCTCCACTAATTTGTTACTCTTCTCTGCTACAAAAGAACCATTGTATGCCAGGATGGTAGACCTAAGCAGCGTAAAATGTCACACTCCAGCTGTGTTGGACTACTTCGTTGACCAACAGTGGTAGGAGTTGTAATCTAACTGCTGGAGAGCCATACTTTACCCACCAGTTGCTTGGTGTTCTTAAGATTATCTGAAATGCATAGAACTTAATTATTCAACCTTTTATAAAATGGGGAAAAATAACGGATGTTTTCACCTTTGCACTGCTGAAATAGCAAATCATCTATTTCAATCTTTTCATACAGGTGTCTTGAGTATTTACTCAGAAACGATGCAAACCCAGGGATCAGGGACAAACATGGATATAATGCGGTTCATTATGCAGCTGCATATGGGCACCGCTTATGTCTGGAACTGGTAAGAGTTGCTTAGAAAACGTCATTAAAATTGAAAGTATTGCATAATGTGCTAGGAATTTGTAACCATGGTCTAGATTATATTGCAGTGTACCAACATAATCAACTGGTGTAATCCAGTAGACTCCAATAGAGGCCTTTGGAGATATTTGGTGATTTAAAAAAAAAAAACAGAACAAAAACCTGTTAGCAGCTGCAATGAAATCCAGATCAATGTATGATAACTTATAGTATGTAGGTGAAATGTGCAACTTTTTTCCCTATTTTAATCACTGTATATTTGTGACTTCTGTAGCATCCAAGGGGAAAATTGGTTGCCATTTTCTAGTTTGTTATCCAAATACCATAAGATTCAACTTACTGACTTCTTGTGTTAAAACAAGCAGTAGTCTCCTTTTTGAATTTACTTGTTCAGATTATACTATTATACGTTTATTTCCCTGACATTGTGCTGCATTGTTCTTTTTCATGAGTGCTTGCCAGTCACGGACAGTGAAAGCAGAGATATGTATACAGTGTTGTTGTCTCTCTGTAGATCTAATTGATCTGTATGCTGAGTGTAGAAGAGGGCCTCTCTACTTTGCTTTCACTGTTCCACACAAAGTTATCTGAAAATGAACTCTGATAGCTCCCTGTCGGGGATATAAAAGTGTACGTGTGGGGGGAGACCCCAAAAAACATTAAAAGCATGGACAGTTGGTTGGACTTTACATATTATGCACTTGCAGAATATGTAAAGTCAAAAGATCTGCATTATGCACCACATACTTATTTTATTCTCTTAACCCCCTGTGGAACACAGGAATCATGGGGTAAAGTATCCTTTGGCCAGGCGGGCACGGAACTTGCCTTAAAAGGCTCTCAGAGGCAGAGATTCCCTCCCTGCTTCACTTTACATGGGGCTGTATAATCCCCCATTCGGAGAGCTCCTATTACTGACCTCCATTGTCAGATTGAACCAGAGTGCAGATTAAATGGGAGCTCTGCTAGAGGATGGCTTGCATTATCAGCCCTCTCCTTTCAGTTCTACTTTGCTTACCTGAGCAAATATTTCTGTAATGCATCTGAGCTTGAAGGCTAAAGAGGAAAAAAGCATCTCCAGTGCACGTTCTTGTGAGTATGTCCCTGTCTGTTTGTCTGGCTACCTTTATTCATGTTGTCCCTTAGGGAAATGGCTTGACTGGCACTCTGCTTATCTCCGTTTGTCCTTCTTGTTTAAGTGGAGATCATTTCATTGTATTTATTTTCTTTTACTCAGCGCTACAATCATCTTTTGGGTTTTAGAACCACAGACACCACAATTGGCTGTATTAGATTTGGAAATAGTGCATGAGAGTTTTTATTCCTTCAGTTGTTGTGTTCTGGTGGTTGTAAAGGTGCTTATTATGATTGATGAACATACAGTGCCCTGAAGACATCCTCAATCTTTTTAAATACAAGGTGCAATGCATGAGGAAGGCCTCTCCCTACTTGCATGCTTCTATAACTATTTCAGTCGGATAAGTACTTCTAGCTTTGTCTAGATTTGCTTTAGTACAGTGAGTTTACACCCACCCCAACAGTAGACCCTCCAATCTCTTGTATTTCCAAGAATACAGCTTTGCTGCTTGTGGATGCAGCAGCACTTATGGACAGATAATCTCTTGGACTCTCTCATGAAGGTAAACTTTGCATCTTCTGGTGCTGCCACTTTCACTGTTGCTTGGGTGACTAGGGCCATGGCTGTTTGGGGGCGTGGGGGACGCTTTTGCAGACTGTCCATACAGATGCACTGAAGGATGATGTATTTATGAATGCAAATTTTTATGAATCATCCTTTGATGCTTTCAGATTTATTGGGAAGGCCTCAGCTTTTTATGTGGCCATGCGCAGTACTCAGTGACTAAAGATTTGATTGACTTCAAATGGAAATGTCCTTTCGAATTCATGGGCAAGCAGTTGTTCAGCCCAGAGCTGGAAAAAGTTGTTAGTCATGCCACTTGAGGTGCCTTATTGCCTCAGGTTACTCCTAAACTTCCTTTCTCTGTCGTCCAATACGGGTTACTGGTAACTTTGGGTAGGCGATCTGTCCCTTTAAGTAGGCAGGAACAATTCTAGAAGTGAATGCAGGGGGTGGAGCCTACCTTTCCTCCTTGGCTGCAGCTAGCCAATCAGCTCCAGTAAGATTTGTTCCTTGGTGAAGACACAGACAAGAGAACAGTTCTGCTATAGTTTTAGCTAATTTTTCTGTTAGATATGGAATACCACCATTAGGCGGATTACCATAACTGACAATGCCCTTAGATGTGGCTAGCTCAGAATCCAGGTGCTTTTTGTGGACCTTAAGTCCTGGGCGAAAATATTGAGTTCAAGTTCTTTCCTCGGCAGTTGCCTTCTGAGGCTTCTTCTTAATACATGATAATCTGAAGACAGAAGATCTGCAGGAAAGGTGAGCAACCCCTTGAGTGCTGCAGGTCCACATGTCCCACAGTGCCCCTCCGCACAGTGGTTTTCCTTTGGAGTTCCTATTGCACCCTCCTGCACTCATTGGGTTCATCTGTATGTCTGTTGGGTGTTTTGGAGCACGTTTCTGTGGTAACTTAACCCTTTAGCTGCTGGTTTTGCATCTTTTGGGGGTTTATTGGCGCTTTCCCTACTGGGCTCAGTGTTTTGTTTTGTTTTTTGGGTCTGCTAACAGGTTCTAGTGAGGTTTCATGTAATTATAATTCACAGGTTAAACTTTGCAAAATTTGTGTTCCGTGCCTTTAAGGCATGCTTTTACCGAATAGACTCCATTGCTCCATTCACTTCTATGGGACTTTACAGTTTGGGACATGCAACCGCTCAACGGAGCGATTTCAGAGATAGCTCATTTTAATTGGACTCTCCTTCTCTCCTCTGCAGATTAACCCTTTTCCTGCCAGCTAAGTTAATTTTAGCGATTTCTGGGGTGAAATTTTAATCTTACACACACTATTTGGGTGATTCCTTCTACTTTAAACATTTTTGACACTGTGAGAATGTTTAATCTGTTCGAGCTTGAGTCAGGCCTAAGTCTAAGGACGCTGGGGTCTCTGTGTCCCCTATTGCACATTGCTCCTCATGTCATTCAGGGTTACCTAGAGAATTCTCAGGTCATTTATGCCCAACATGTTCTGACATCCCTGAGTCTCTCCCAGAGACCTCCAGCCATGCATTAGAGCCAGAACCCAGATCCCCACTCAGCTGTCTGCGTCACTACCACAGCGTCTGCAAGAATTCAGTGGCGGACCCATGGGTTTTACAGGTGGTGGCAGAAGGGTGGATCCCTTTCGCCTCTATTCCTCCCTTTCGGTTTTTCCCCTCTCCTACTCCCAAGGGTGTAGAGAAACACGGTCTGTTATTGCCGCTATCCAGGCCCTTCTGGACAAGGATGTTCTGGAACCTTTTCCAATTGGGGACAAGGTATGGGTTTTTACTCAAACCTCTTTGTGGTCTCCAAGAAGGACAGCGGCTGTCGTCCCATTTTGGGTTTGAAGGATCTCAGTTCCTATGTGATCAAGACTCACCAGGAGTCCCTAAGGACAGTGATTGCTGCTATGTCCCCAGGGGAATTCCTTGCCTCTCTGCAAGCCTTTCAGAAACTCTGATTTTCTTTCTGTCATTCCTGAGGGCCCTTGTGCAAGCCATATTGTGTCTAAGGTTACCATGGCAAACATTTACTTAGGCATATGTCCTCTGGAAGAAACCTGTGATCTTTCTTTTCATGGCTCTTTCCACCAGATCGATGGGTGCCTCTTGGGTGTACAAGAACTATGCCTCTGCTCATCAGCTGTGTAAGGCAGCACCATGGTCATATCTTCACACATTTGTCAAGCACTAATGTGTCAATAAACTGGCTACAGGCTGTTTTGCTTGTGTAGATGTCCTTGGTTTTATTTTTGCTAGTAACCTATTGGTTCCTGTTCCTTTATGTTTTTTGTTTTGTCGTTTCCATTTACACCTGAGATCCATGTTCCAGTTTGTCAGAATTGGTTGTGCTTGAGGATTTGTTTTTCCTTCCTTCTGTGGAATCTTTGTGGATGCTCAGGTATATGTGATCTCATGGTTCCTATGTTCTACATAGGATGTAAGAGAGGTTTTTTTTGTGTACATGCCAATAAATCCTTCTCTTAGTCCATGTGGAACTCGGGACTTCTCTTCTGCAGGAAAAAAAAACAGTTGTTTGAGCTCTGGGCAGGTGAGTCCTTTGGGTTCTCTGATCTAGGTGACCCCCTCCCCTGCCTAATTTCTATTTTTGTTTTGTTTTTTTATCTTTGCTATACTTTAAAACTGACTTATACTGGTGGATGTCAAGGGCATTCTTTACCCCATGGTTCCTGTGTTCCACATGGAATAAGAGAAAAATAATTATCTGTAAATACACAAGTCCCTTTTCCTTTAAACTGCTGAACACACAACATGTTGCTTTGTAAATGTGCAGTTTGTTACATGAGGTTCATAAACTGATTTTCCTCTATTTGACTTTACGCTTCAGCTACTAACACTGGAGAGTTATTTCCATATAATGACTGGATGCCACTGAAAATTTAATCACCATATAGTAGTTACTGTAATGCAAGTATCCCAGGGGCATACTTTGGACAATTTCATAGTTTGTTTAACTTTATTTGTGCGTGCGTGTGCATGCGTGTGTGTGCGTGTGTGTGCGTGTGTGTGTGTGCGTGCGCGCGTGCATGCGGCAGGGGGGCTGCACTTCGTGATTTTTAGTGGATGTACACCAGTATCTTTTATGTTTGTTTTCTTACTTATCTAGAGAGTGAATATAAATAAATCTAGTGTGGAATTTACTTAAATGACTTAAAGGAAGCTTAAAACTGTTAGGGGCCATTCATGTTTTCTGGCTATATGAATTTTTCCCTCGGGCCTTTTGTTCAAGATGTAACCTGATTAACCTTTCCAGGATCTCATGTCTATGCACGCAAAGCTCAAAAAATATTATTAAATCCCCTGATCAGCTATATGCTTGAAGAAAATTTGCATACTTCAGAAATGTTTTGGAAAATGAATCTCCTCCTCTGATTTCAGATCTAATTATATGGGGCCAGTGGTATTTTATGCTCCACCACATGTGGCACTTGGCAAAACCCCACTCACTACCTTTGAATCAAATACTGATGTAGACTAATTGAGCAGAATTTGTGGAGTCCCTTTGTAAAAATGAATGTTTTGCACCAGTATAACATCTTGTATTGGGGAAGGCAACTTTAGTCACCATTTGTACTTTTTGATTTTTGCACAGTTTTTATAAATTGACCTATGTCTGGTTACAAATAAACCCAAAAGGGATAAAATATTTATTTATTTTACTTAAGCAATTGCAAAGAATACACTAATTAAAATAATTCTTAATGTGTAAGTAACATGTAAGTTTGGTGGGTTAATTAAGTTTCTGTATGTCGCACTTTGATAACGTGAAAAGATGTCTGTATGTTAGGACATGCATAATGCTGATGTCTTTTTCAGTGTATTTTCGTGGTCAAACTTAGATAACCAATGCCTTTCTAAGTTAGTATTATACATGTATTTGTACTAGAATAGAGATGTATTAACTCAATTGGGATTTTTGTAAGGTGTCTTAGTAATTATTTTTTATTTTTGTTTCAGATTGCAAGAGAAACACCTCTAGATGTTGTAAGTAATGTCTTTTTGTGTTTTCTTTGCAGCTTATAGAATTAAGGTCGCTCTCCTTTTTAATTACATATGCTACAAGTGAATAACATGCCGTCAAAAACTTTGTACTTTTAGACATTTATATCTGTTTTCAGAGCTTTTCTCTCAAAATCTGTCTACAGGAAGGAGCCGTGTTCTGACTTTCTGGTCACAAAAGCAGGATTAGTGGAATGTTTTATCACTATCTCTGTTAAGGAAAAGTTTGAAGGGAGGGAATTTAGAGTTACCTCCCTCCAGTCAAATAGTAATGTTAAAACCAGCACACACCATTTTATATTTCCCACGTCGGCTGAAGCAGCCCTGCCCCCTGCTGGTTGCTGTGACTTCTGCCTGGCTTATGGGAAAATGTAAAATTCACAAAGGGTTCCCAATAGTGTGATTCAGTCAGCAATAAAATAAACAAAATGTAATGTGCTCAGAAGCAATACAAAAAACAAAAGGTAATGTGCTCCGAAGTATGATGGTTAGCGCTAGATTGTGGTTTGACTAATCAGCACACAGAGAAGTTTTCCCACCTCCGTTCAGGAATAACAGAATTCTGGTCCGGATGGAAGAAAGGAAGAAAGTGGCTGTAGTCTCCGTATGAAGGACCAAGTTTTTATTATAAAAGTTATAAATTATATATAAATGAAAACATTTGGATTTCAGTATATAATGGACCCTCTGTAACAGGTTTCGCTGTGATAGACACCGCTTTCTCAAAGATACTGCACCTAAAGTATACAAGAAAAGCCACCAAAAACCTCCAATGTAAATATATAAAAATGGAGACCGATTGGCTAAGAGATGAGCCCCCTTGTCTCCAACAAATAATCGGGCCTGTATCGCATCATTGCATGCATTGCACACTTATCAGAATTTGATTGGATAGAGGAGACCAGCCTCCTAGTCTCCACCAAGTAATTGGATATGTCATATACAACCCTATAAAATATATCACAAATATGAAACCACCAATCAGGTTGAATTAATCTGTTTAAAATGCAACTCGCACTATAATAAAAATGATTTACACCATCACTTGGCGGGGTTCAGTTCTATAACATCCCTTTGAGTAATGGAGATGAGCTGGTTGTGGAAACAAGCCCACTTGAACCAACTGAACTCAGTGTGATTAGATGCTACAAAGAAAAAAAGAATTGAACTTCCTGAAGTGGCACTCTTAGTTACCCAAACTTTAAAAAAAAAAAAAATAGGAACACACGAATATGTTCAATTGTTGAAGAATAAATCTGTGATTGATATTCTAAATGGTGAGGATGTATATTAAATTTAAAACACAATTCTTTATTAAGGACTGATAAAACACATAGAAAATACAAATCATTATGACCTAGTGAGAGAAAAAATGGATACCCACATATAAAGGGAGGGATAACCTGTTGCTGCTGTTACTGATAACGTACACACTAGATATAAGTGTCCAAAAATATAGCAGCTACCAAAGATGTATATAAAAGTGGAGGGAAAAGACATGCTTCTTGTGTACTTGTCCTATAATTTAACAGCAATCAAGGCTGTCGGAAAAACTGAAGAACGATGACAAATGTAGTTCTTATAAAATAGTCCTATCATTTAACAGCAATTAAGGCTGTCATAAAATCTAAGAAGTAACAACAAATACTATCTCCCTAACTAGTCAGACTTGTATAAAGAACTGTCCTTTTTACCTAAAGGGCATCTAACATAAGCTCGATGTTTTTTTATAAGTAGCTCAGCTTGGTCAGTGAAGCCGATTTCAGGAATTGCAAGAAAGTAACTAGCAACCCTATCTATCAGCTATCACCCCTATAATAGTCGGCCACAAATATTACAAGCATAATGAGTTTCCTTAATCAAAAGCCCTTAAATCAACAGACAAAAAAACGGAAATAGCTCAACTGGTTACTGTAGGCAGTCTGAGGAGTCACATATACCAACAGTGACCCTATTGCAGACCTTTGTTCCTTAATTTATGAGCTAATAAAACAAGTGATACTAATATAGCAGTGTAAAGCTACAAAGTATAGAATGCACAGCTTAATATTCAGAAGCAGCTCACTGAGTCACTGAGCCCACTACGATGGTAGTGTGCAATTTAAAAGGGCTAATCCCAAATTGTAATGTTAACCCTATCATTCCCATATCCATAATATCTCACGAACAGGTCAAAAAATAATAAAAGAAAATGCTTTAATTTATTTTTTTATTCACAATCCTTTTTTTTTTTTTTTTTTATCATACAGCTTACTTGAGATTGTATTTAATATTCTTTTACCCCTCACCATTTTTCATTATATTCATAGTCTAATCCTAAACTTTGGATGTTATCAAGTAACAACATTTCATTAAATGCATATTCTAATTTATATAGTGTCCATCATCGGCCACACCCACCTCCTTTTTTCCCACAGATAATATTCTTGTTATTTTTGATGTATATTATTCTTTTGACATATGAACATCGGTATCCTTTCATCTTTTTGTGTACCATATCTTTTATATTAAACAATCACACGGATGCCAGTTTTACCACATTTATTATCTATCTATATAATTTAATCCCTTTCACGTTGATTATTATTTTAATTAAAGTTTTATTGGAGTTTGATTTATTTTTCTCCCCCCCCCCTTTTTTTTTTTTAATAAATATGTATATATATATTTTTTTATTATTATTTTTTTTAATAGATGGTTTCACTGATTGTTTTGAGTTTCAATTCTTCAAATTTTGTTTTTTATATGCCTACGTAGATGTTTACTTTTGTATTGTGTATTAATCATATACTATATAATCTGCCGTTTTTGGCTTGATGACAGATCTCACACTAGATAGTATTATATAATCCAGAACACCTTTTATATCTGGTACACGTGAATCCAAGAGTAAGGCTCAATAGGGAGTTCTCCGGATTACACGTTCTATTATTTAATGTTATATTTAAATGTATTTAATGTTATGCTCTTTTTTTATCTGGTATACTTGAATCCAAGAGTAAGGCTCAGTGGTGAATTCTCCGGATTGTACATAGTAGTATTTAATGTTCATTTATCATCCCATCATACTTTGAGTTTTTATGCGGTAGTCAAGTAGGCTTGTTTCTATAATCGACTCATCTCTATAAAGTGGAGTGACAGATCTGAATTTTTCCAAGTAACTGTGAAAATGAGTTTATGTTTTAAATGGATGATTTCAACCTGACTGTTTAATGTTTGCGATTGTTAAAGTGGTATATGATAGTATTGCTTCTTGGACACAAGGAGGCTCATCTGCTCTATACAATCAAATTCTGTATTGTCTGTAATGCATGCAATGATGTGAGACTGGTCCAGTTGTTGGAGACGAGGGGGCTCATCTCTCTCTCATACAATTGATCTCCATTTTTAGATATTTAAATGGGAGGTTGTTAGCGGCTTTTCTTGTATGCTTTAGGTCCAGTATCTTTAAGAAGACTGTGTGTATCACACCAAAACTTGTTAAAATAGTCCCATTATATATTTTAATTCAGAGTGTTTTTATTTGTAACTTTTATAATAAAAGTTTGGTTCTTTATACTGCGATTACAGCCACCTACTTCCTTTCTTCCATCCGGACCAGACTTTTGTCATTCAAGAAAGAAGACTGGAGAGCTTCTCCGTGTGCTGGTTAGTCAGACTACAGTCTAGCACTAGCGAGTTGTAAAGGAGCACTCCTTTGATGTAATATTATTTCCATCATAAATGAAGCTATTTCTAGGGAATCCCATAATGCCGACAAGCTGTGCCATCCATACGCCATCATATTTAAGTATCCACTAACGCAGTGTTGAGGTGGTAGTGAATTATTGCCATTTAATCCTGCACAAAGGGACACCCCTTGTGTTCTCCCCTTTTTTTTTTCACTGACTTGTCTGAAAACAGGAGCCTGATCATTGTTGGTTACATCACAATCATCCACTGGTGTTGCTTGAACAGGACAGAGCTAACTTCACCTAAGGTGGAAATAAACCATTTAGAGCTGAGCAGGGGAGACAAAGGGCCATTGACTGTATACATGGGTGGGTAAGAGGGAGGGGAGTTATGCAGTGTGTAATTAGAATACTTGAACAGTTAATGCAGGATCCTACATTTAAATATATAAATATTTCTGTCTGTGTATATGTGTTTGTGTGTGGTTTATATTTTTTTAACCCTATGAGTACCATCAGATTAGAGAGAGAGAACTCTTTTTAAGTTCCCTCCCTCCAGTATTTTTAGCAGTTTTACCACTCTTCCTGCTTTTTTGACCATATGCAGGCAGAGCAGGGCTCCTCCCCTAGAGTCAGAATAAAAAAAACAAATGGTTCTATACCTAGATGGGATCATGACGGCAGTATATCAAAATAAAAAGTTTGACATTATGCAGGACTTGACTATAATGTAAACTCTATATAGGAATAGCAGGTGGATAGAAAAAAAGCATCTTGTCTAAGAAATGTTTCTCTTATTCCCTTAATGAACAGTTGTGTGGCATAGGCAACACAACAGCATAGGAATTGGAGAGTTTATCACACTACAGGAGCTTTATCCTCTTTGTCACACACATATGTGACAACAAACCAGCTGCACCGTAGGGCAGAAATTAAAATACCTGTTTATTTAAATATGCTTTTAAACCATTGAAGAGAGAGGTCTGTGTAGCATGTTGAAGAATGCTTTAACATTCAAGAGGTTATAAGCCCATTTTAATCATGGCCCTGAGGACAAGTTGAAGAAGCAATGATCTAGGACTGTTTCACTGTTGGTCTACAGCTTCCATTTTCCTCAGCTGGCCTTTGGCATGCTGAGAAAGATGGGAGTTGTTCCATAAAATCTGGAGAGCTCCAGGTTGCCTATTCCTGGTATAGAAGGAAATAAAGACAAATACAATGTTATTTTACAGCCCACAGAGAAGGAAGTCTACTGAAGATTTTCCAGGAATGCAACTTGAATTGAACCATTTGTCATTGCTATTTGGGCAGCTGTACAGAGTGCCAAAATGTGATCACCCACGTTTTACATTTCTCTTATGTCCTATGTGGAGCACAGGAACCATGGGTAAATTAACCTCTGGCCAAGATGGGGCACTTGACTGAAAAAAGCTTGCAGAGGCACCCTCCCTGATCCACGTCTCCCCCCATCAGGCATACTGAAGTTACCTTCCATAGAAATGGAAGCAGAGCAAAGATTCTCTTAGTTAACTGCATTTTCTTTATTAATTCTGCAAGAATGGAGCTGTGTAATCCCCAATTAGGTGGGCTCATGTCTCTGACCTCCATTGTGGGTTTGAGCCAGAGCAACAGACTTCAGGGACCTGTTTTTGCTTGAGAATGGCTTGCATTACTAGCCCCATCCTCATAATTTCTCTGTTTAGTTGGCCTGGGTGCACAGGTTCTGCGAGAGTGTCCCTGCCTGTCTGGCAGCCACGTTTCTGTGTTCTGAGGTTTGGGAGCCTGACTCCCTGCTATTGAGTATGACCCTATGCTTCTATCTTTTTATGTTCCTCTTCTACCCAAGAGGAATCTTTTCCTTTAGTTTTAACCCTTTCACCACCTTTTTGGCAAGGCATTGCTTGCCTTTTACTTGAACTGCCGTTATAGTTTATTTTTATTCTCCTTTTTTCATTATCATTTATTTTAGGTATAGCCGTCTTGTGACAGTGTTTTTTCCTACATTACTTTTGCACATTTTTTCCTTTTGTGTTGCAGTGCCTTTAGGACAGGCCCCACGCGGTGGCCCTGTTGTTTAGAACTTACAGAGGTAGCTGATAGTGCTTCTGATGTTGCCCACTACTTAGTGGAGCCCAAGAGAGACACGCACATACACCACCAAGAGTTCTGGCTGGTATGATAGAAGTATCATGATGGCATGCAACATCTTAGATGACTTGTCTTAAGTTGCAACAGGTAGAGCTGATAAGTAGCCTTGTACACTTAGGAAGAGAAACTGGATCTGCAACAACTCAAAATACAGCGCAAAGAGAGGGAAACCTATCTTAGTTTAGAAATGTATTGACAAATAAAACAATAACCTAAAAAGAAGTAACGCACTCACATTTGCCCTTCTTGGACTTGAAGCACATCAATGGGTCATTTCCCTGATAGCCAAGACAAGTTGGGTCTGTTGTGGCCTTTAAAAATACTGTACCTATCCCTCTGAAGGATTGATGTACAGTGTTGTATGTGGCACAGGTTCTTTGTGACAAACTCTCAAAGTTGTAAATGTATCCGATGTTTGGATATATGTTAGTCTAAATAGAACAACATGATGGGGGTGTATCCATATGTTGCCGATTCCTTTTGGAGAGGTGGAGAAAAATGTCAACTGGCTGTGCCAACAGGATATTGAGGAGCAGAGCAGGGGAGAACCACAGGGGTCATGGAAAGGATCCTGTGTCTGAATGAGTAACCGACTGGCCCTAAAGCGTTTTTCGCAGAGAGGCACACTCTTCATCCTCTGGGGCAAGTAGAACCCACACCAATCTAATCCATCAATATATATAGCCCTCTTAGTGCTTAATTAAGATAACAAGATCCTAATATCAATTCATCATATGTGCAATATAACAGTATCAATGATTTAATCAAGTGGATTATGATCTAAATTGTGATGAATTTAAAAATAGAAATGATAGGAAAATGCAGTTTCGGATCAAAATAAGTCAGAAATGATGACGTGGTACAGAAATTTAAGATGAAGAGTATTGAAATGCTACAATAAAATCTTTAAATTAAAAAAGGCAGACTACCAGGCTGTGGAATTGTGAATTGTGATGTGAAAAAAATAGAAATTCACAACATTCTTTTAGATATTCACTCTTTTCAATCCACTTTAGTAGTAGTATCCTCATGTTTCACAGTTGTCTTTAACCTTTGATTCACACACAATATATCATAAAGTTCATTCCACCTATTATACAGTGATCACTCCTTTCACACTTTCACATCACCACATATTTCATTATATTCATTTATCTATTATTTTCACATCACAATTCATACTCAGACTCTAGTTAGTCTTCCCCTGATATTTGAAAGAGATTATTTTAAAAGACGCAAAAAGGATATCTCTAAGTTTCCCTAGACCAGATACTCTTGGAGGAATGGCTAGATTCTAGACTTGAAAGTGATCGGCTATTTTGTTCTTGCATTCCATCATTGCTGCCATGTTTCCAGGACACTTACCAGTATATTCCCATCCATGCAGATAATCTGCACCCACAGAGGTATGCTTTTCAGTCCCCCACCCTTCCCTTTGGGCTGGCCATCACATGACCTCTTTCTTGGTATGAGGTTCAACATCCTTCTATGGAAGGTTTTCCTACTAGACAACAAGATTGTATTGTTTTCTCTCTCTAGGTGACTCATGCCATGCTTTTCTTGTCCGTGCCAGGGTGGGAGTACATGAAAGTACTAGGCTATCTGGTTTCTGCTTTGGAGGAAGTCCCATTTGGTCAATTACAAATACGGGAACTGCAGCTGGTAGTTCTCAGGAACTGGTCCAGACATCAGTGTCACCTTTCCCATGTCCTGTCCCTATCTGATCGGACAAAGGCAGACCGTTGGTAGCTGCAGAGGTCCTGTCTGTCACTGGGATGGCCTCCAGGTATTCCACTCTTCAGCTGTCTGACCTCCAGTACTCCTCCACCTCTGACCGGCGCAAGAGTGCGGTGCTTTGGGGGCAGATGTTCTTGGTGGGCTGCCCCCCCCCCCCCACCACCACCACCTTTTTCTGCTGCAGGACAAGCCACGGCCACATTCCTGGAGTGGCTTTCCGGACCAGGGCAATGCTGCTAGACAGGAATCTGGTGGTCTGTATAGAACAGCCTTTGCAGTTTCCATGGCCCTTGAGTCGGAGGGACATGTCTCAAGGTGCCACCGGTGCATGCGGGGTTCAGGATATACACACACACAAACCACTGCTGGGGATCCAGGTTAGGTGGTGGTTGCAGGAGTGTGATGGCCTGGGGGGAGAAGGATAAACATTTATTGTACATGCTGCAGCGACTATGGCTGCAGTCAGTTTTTTTGGACTACCACTTTACTCGCACATCCTTGCACTGCTCCTACTCCTTTCCCCCTACCCCTTGTGAGTTTTCCAGAGATTACTCTGCTACTTTGTATGTGTTACTGTAAAGTACACAATAGAATTGATGGAGTGGGGTGTCTTGCCTTGGCCCTCTACCTACTCTGTCATCTAGTATCAGTCTGCCTTAGTCATGCAGCTCACATCACGATCCCTGCCACCTTTTCCATTATCACGATCTCTGTCAACAAAAAAACAAATTAGTAAAACCCTGTTCACCTACTACTTTTTCTCTGTTGTCCAATACAGGTTACTGGTAACTTTGGGTAGGCGATCCGACAGTTTAATTGTAGGAAGGAACAATTCTAGAATTGTATGCAGGGGTGGAGCCTACCTTCGCTCCTTGGCTGCAGCTAACCAACCAGCTCCAGAAGGATTTGTTCCTTGGTGAAAACACAGGCAAGGGAACGGTTCTGCTATAGTTTTCGAATTTTTTATTTTTCTGTTAGAAATGGAATACCACCATTAGGAGGATTACCATAACTGACAATGCCCTTAGATGTGGCTAGCTCAGTATCCAGGTGCTTTTTGTGGCCCTTAAGCGCTGGGGGAAAACCTTGGGTACAAGTACTTTCCTCAGGAGTTGCCCACCGAGGCATCTTCTTAATACATGGTAGTCTGAAGACAGAAGATCTGCCTCAAAGGTGAGCAACCCTTTGAGTGCTGCAGGTCCACATGTCCCACAGTGCCCCTCCGCACAGGAGTTTACCTTTGGAGTTCCTAATGCACACTCCTGCACTCATTGGGTCTATCTGTATGTCTGTTGGGTGTTTTGGAGCAGGTTTATGTGGTACTTTAACCCTTTAGCTGCTGGTTTTGCATCTTTTGGGTGTGGGGTTCTGACACTTTTCCTACTGGTTCAGTGTTTTTTAGGTATCCTAACATGTTCTAGTGATGTTTCATGCATTTTTATTTTACTGTTTCAATTTTGTAAAATTTGAGTTCTGCGCCTTTAAGGCACGCTTTACCGCATAAGTGCCATTGCTCCATTCACTCCTATGGGACTGTACACTTTGGAACATATCTCTGCAACAGCTTACAACCTAGCAACTTCAGAGATGGCTCATTTTTATTATCTGCCCTTGCTCTATCATCTGGTTCATGTTTCCATTGTGTTTGGGGGGCTCAGGGGGCTTCGGGCACTGTTGGGGTACTTTTTCTGGGAAAAGTACATTTCCCATGAGTGCTTGCTTCACGCGCTCGTTTCTGATTGGCTCCTGCTGCGGCAGCCATTTTGTGCCATTTCCAGAATGAGTATCCTACGCAGGGCTTGGACTCTCCTTCTCTCCTCTGCTGATTAACCCAGATAAGTCTATTTTAACGATTTCTTGGGTGAAACCTTAATCCTACACACTGTACTTGGGTGATTTCTTACACTGTAAGGTTATTTGACACTGTGAGAATGTCTATACCGTTGGAGCTTGGAGCCAAACCTAAGACTAAGGATGCTGGGGTCTCTGTATCCCCTATTGCGCATTGCTCTTCCTGTCATTCAGGGTTACCTAGAGAATTCTCAGGTCATTTATGCCCAGCATGTTCTGATGTCCTTGAGAGTCTCCCAGGGACCTCCAGCTATCCATTAGAGCCAGTGCAAGAGTTCAAGGCTGCTACCAGGGACCTTAGGTCTACATTGCAACTCTTTCAATCCCAGTTACAGGGGGTCTTCCGTTCCTGACAGACTCCCTCCTCTATCAAGTCTTCCCTGCCAAAACCTCAGGGAGTACCTGACGTATCGGATTCCTCCGAGGAGGAACTGCTGGTGGATTCAGATGTTCTTCGGTGGGCTCCTCTCAGTTTTTTGGGGATGCTTTTGAAGATGATCCTGAGCCCTCGGCTGAGGGCCTGATGAGGGCTGTTTTGCATACTCTTAACATTCCCTTAGTTCAGGAGGTTCCTTCTGATCCCTCTGGTGTGTTTCAGGAGCCTAAAAAGCCCCTCACTTTCTTTCCACCTAACCCCACTCTTGACCGCCTTGTGTCTGAAGAGTGAAAATCTCTGGACAAGAAACCTTCTGTGTCCAAGAAATTTGCCAAGCTTTATCCCTTCTCTGAGGCAGTACTTGCTCAGTGGGTTCATCCTCCCAAGATGGATGTTCCTATTTCCAGTCTATCTAAGTCCTACTGCCTTGCCAGTTTCTGATGCATCCGCTCTGAAGGACTGGTACTTCCATGCATCCAACATTCGCTGCAGCATGGGTGAACCAGGCCATTGCGGTCTGGACTGAACAGCTCACCCTGGCTGTCTGTCAGGATGCTCCTACTTCGGATATGTTGTGCCTTCTTGACAATATTTCTGAGGCACAGCACTATGTTTATGCTGCCTTATTTGATGCCATCTGTTTAGTGGCTAGGGTTTCCACCATGTCTGTGGTTGCCAGACGTCTCTTTGGCTCAAGATCTGGTCTGCTGACACTGCTTTCAAGAAAGCATTGCTGTCCTTACCTTTTCAACAATGTTAAAGATCTGATCAGTGAGGCCACAGGGGGTAAGAGTACACTTCTGCTCTTGGTCCCCAGGAAGAAAACGCTGCTTAAGTGTAATCTGTATTTTTGATCCTTTCAGACTGAGACACGTCTGGTGAACCAGTTCCCTCATCTCCGCGTGCCTCCTCCAAGCCAAAACGGCAATGGAAGCCCAAAGTCTTCTAAAAGCCCAAGGCTTCCAAGCCTCCTTCGGCATGACTCACCGAACCCAGGTGGTCATCTGCGTCACTTCCACAGCATCTGGGAGGATTCAGTGGCGGCCACGTGGGTTTTACAGGTGGTGACAGAAGGGTACAGGATCCCTTTTGTCTCTCTTCCTCCCTTTCACTTCTTTCCTTCTCATACGCCTCAGGGTGTGTAGAAAAGCTGGTTGTTCAATGGTGCTATTCAGGCTCTTCTGGACAAGGATGTTCTAGAGCCGTTTCCAGTTCAGGACAGAGGTATGGGTTTTTACTCAAACCTCTTTGTGGACTCCAAAAAGATGGCAGTTGTCGCCCCATTTTGGATTTGAAGGATCCCAGTTCCTTTGTGATCCGAACCCATTATCACCAGGAGTCTCTACGGATTGTGATTGCTGCTATGTCCCTGGGGGAATTTCTTGCATATCTGGATTTTCAGGAAGCGTATATTACACATTGCCATTCATCGACAGAGCCGGCAGTATCTCAGATTTGCCTGAGACCGAGGGCACGTTCAGTTTTCAGCTCTTTCCTTTGGTCTGACTACAGCTCCTGAAGTTTTCAGCCGTGTCCTTGAGAGCTTAGTGTCCGTCCACCACCGGGACAGCATCAGAGTTACTCCATACATGGACGACCTGCTTCTGAAAGCCCCCTCTGCGGAACTTCATCAGCAGGTTCAGCAGTGCATGGACAGGTCAGATCTTGTCCCATCCCAGCGTCTGGTCTTCCTGGGCTTTCTCTTCGACACTCAGAAGAGCATGGTGTTTCTCACGGACGAGGTAGCTCACCAGATCGCCCACAGGGTTTCTGCGGTTCTGGCTCAAGATCCAGTTCCAGCCAAGAAGCTGTCCTTTCTAGTGGGGAAATTCATCTCCACCATAGAAGAGGTCCTGTTTGCCATGGAGCACACCAGAGAACTCCAAAGGTTTGTGATCCAGGTGTGCAGAGGTCAGCCGGACCTTCTGAAGATGTCAGTGTCCCTCCCTCTTCACGTGGAATGGAGTTTGTCATGGAGGCTCGACCTCTCCAATCTGCTGAAAGGCAAGTCCTTCCTAGTATCCTTCTGGACCACGGTGATGATAGATGCCAGCCTCTCTGGCTAGGGAGCAGTCCTGGGTCGCCTGAGTGCTCAGGGTCGGTGGTCTCCGGAGGAATCTCTCCTTCCCATCAACGTGTTGGAGCTTCGGGTGATATTTCATGCTCTTCGCCATTGGACATCTCAGCTGGAAGACTATCCAGTCCGGTTACAGTCTGACAACACCACGGCCATGGCTTACATCAACAAGCAGGGCGGAACAAGAGGTCTCGCCGCTTCGTTAGAGGTCAAGGCTATTTTGTCCTGGGCAGAAGAACACATTCCTGCCATATCCGCAGTGCACATTCCTTGTGTAGACAACGTCATGGCGGACTTTCTCAGTCAACGCACAGTGGAGAGTGGGAGCTGCATCCAGGGGTGTTCACCCTCATTGTTCAGAAGTGAGGTCTTCCTTACATCGACCTGATAGCGACAAGACACAACAGGAAAGTTCCGAGGTTCTGCTCTCGGTGGAGGGACCCTCTAGTCCTGTTGGTGGATGCAATGTCCATTCCTTGGTTATTTCCTCTGGCCTACATCTTTCCTCCCCTCCCAGTGTTGCACAGGGTGTTACAGAAATTGCGACTGGAACACTGTCCAGTCATTCAGATTGCTCTGTACTGGCCTTGCCAAGCTTGGTTTCCGGAGCTTCTGGATCGGTCAGTGGCGGGGCCATTCCGACTCCCTTGCCAATTGGATCTTCTTGTACAGAGTTATCTGTGGAAGGAGTATGTTCATCGGCTAACTTTGATGGCTTGGGAGTTGAATCCTCAATATTGAAGAAGAGGTTTTTCTTCTGGAGTGGTGGCTGCTATGCTCAGTGCCCGCAAACCTGTTTCTTCCAAGATCTACCATCGTGTCTGGTCGACCTTTCTATCTTGGTGTGCCTACAAGGACCTGTCTCAGGAATTTGATCTGCCTACAGTCCTGGCCTTTTTGCAGGACGGTGTGGATAAGGGCCTCAGTTTGAGTTCCCTTAAGGTTCAGACTTCTGCTCTCTGTTTTCTTTCAGAGGCACATTGCCAGACTTCCTGATGTCAAAGTTTTCTTCCAGGGTGTTGCCTTCAAGAATCCCGCTCCTC
The DNA here is from genome assembly GCA_037306005.1 of Rhinophrynus dorsalis. Lineage (NCBI taxonomy): Eukaryota > Metazoa > Chordata > Amphibia > Anura > Rhinophrynidae > Rhinophrynus > Rhinophrynus dorsalis. Next base: position 371,714,212 of record CM074723.1, on the reverse strand, counting down.
CGTGTGATCATAACTTGGTTTTGGGCATTCTTCAGTGTGTCAGTTCGCCATGTCGCAGAGTTACATGCTCTGTCCTTTAGGCCACCATATTTGGTGTTTCACAAGGACAAGGTGGTGCTTCGCACTTCTCAGGAGTTTCTCCTGAAGGTGGTTTCGGAGTTCCACATCAATCAGGAGATTGTGGTGCCTTCTTTCAGCCCTGACCCCACCTCTGACAAGGAGAGGGATTTCCACTTGTTAGATGTGGTGCGTTGTCTCAAGTTTTATGTACATCGCACTTAGTCTATCAGGCAATCTGACGTGCTGTTCATCATTCCTGAGGGTCCCAGGGCAGGAAGACCTGCATACAAAGTGACTATTGCTTCTTGGATCAAGTCCACTATTCGTAAGGCTTACAAGATGAGGATGAAGCGTGTCCCCTTTTGGGTCATGGATCATTCTACAAGATCTATTGGGGCTTCTTGGGCGTACAAGAATCAGACCTCTGCTGATAAGTTGTGCAAAGCTGCCATTTGGTCATCTGTGCACACCTTTTCGAAGCACTACCGTGTTGATGTGCTTGCATCGGCTGATGCCAGATTTGGGAGGAAAATCCTGGAGGCAGTCTTGCCTGTCTAGGATCTTCTTCGGTTCTTGGTGCTTCCTTCACTTTTGAGCCCTGTTGGCTCTAGTTCAGTTTGCTTTGTAACAGTTTGGGGTGTTATTACCCCTGTTTAGTGTCTGTTGACACTTCATTGTTTTGTTGGGCTATCTCTGACCTGATGGTTCATATCTGCTCTGGTGACTTTGGGGGCCTTGCGCCTGGTCCTTGCCTTACTTCCCACCTCTTGGAAACTCAATGGTTAGATATCCCAGAGTTACCAGTAATCTGTATTGGACAACAGAGAAAAGAGGATTTTAGTCTTACCTGTTAAATCCTTTTCTCTTAGTCCATACAGGTTACTGGTCTCCCACCCTGTCAAGGGACCATGCTTGGCTCTCCTGTGGCAGACTGTGGGGGTCCTTCGGGGTCATGCTCACAGGAGTCTTCTTTCCCTTCCACTCTCTAGTCAATAGTTAGTGTCTCAAATCTTTCTGGAGCTGGTTGGCTAGCTGCAGCCAAGGAGGGAAGGTAGGCTCTACCCCCTGCATTCACTTCTAGAATTGTTCCTGCCTAGTTAAAGGGGCAGATCACCTACCCAAAGTTACCAGTAACCTGTTTCGACTAAGAGAAAAGGATTTAACAGGTAAGACTAAAATCCGCTTATCCAGACTCACCCAGTACCGTGGCAATAATAACAGCCAGATCAGAAAGGAACTTTGATCACAGGTACCTGTGTCTTCCCAGTTAGTCACAGATAATTTGGGGTCAACCTCTTTTCTCCCTTCCTGTCCCCCAGAGTGCCCCCAGACGCCCCTAATATAGAGAACAAATGCCCTTCCTACAATACTCACTAAACTAAGCTTAAACTCCTTTTTATTAATCTTCTCTATCTCAAAAAATATGCATCTTTTCTCACAAACACAAAATGGCATGCTGAGGTAATCTGACACCCCTTTTATCCTATGCTATCCTATGCCTTCAGGAAAATAAGGGGAACGTGCCATGTGGTGGGTTGAATTTCAGTCTTCCCTTTCATTTCAGTGCAATGAGCTAGATTAAAGAAAATGCAGAAAGACAGCACTTTTTGTGAAAAAGTTGCCGCTCAGCAGAAAGTGCCATTTTTCTCCTGTTTTGCTTTTAAGGCGAAAACTTGTACCCATCCCTACCACATGATTCCTGTTTTCGGTATGGACTAAGAGAAAATTATTTATCTGTAATTACACAAAATCCCCCTTTAGCCATGAAATTCATACTTTACAACAAGTGTAAAAACAAATAATAAAATGGGACATGAGGATGAAGATTTTTTTTTTTTCTTTTCATCTAGCTTTAATAGTGGTTGATTTTTGTTTCAGCTCATGGAAACTTCAGGTACTGACATGTTGAATGATGCAGATACCCGGGCACCTATAAGTCCTTTGCACTTAGCCGTAAGTACCTTGGTGTGACAATAAGCATCACTGTAAATGTAGAATGGAAAAAAATATATTATTAGAAATTGTGCATATCCTATATAATAATTTGCATAGGTTTGTCAGAAGCCGTCACACGCAGTAGAGACGGCTGCTCGCTCTTTAGTCATGCGTGGCTGTTATGAAGCAGGGTTCTCCGAATTCAGACCGGAGTCTCACAGAGAGGACTTTGGTCTGATTTTGGAGCTCTTCTCTCCATATCACCCACGGCGCAGCCACTCTCTACTGCTCATGCCTACAGAGGGGGAACTGTGGCCCGTGTAAATGGGCCTTTCAACTTTTATATAATAATCCAACTAGTACAACGAAGCAAGGGAAGACAGTTGTTAGAGAGTACATTTCCCATTATCCCCACCCATCCAATGGGTGGCTGGAGATAATGGGAGTTGTCCACAATAGCCGGAGAGCTTATAGTAGCCTACCCCTTATAATGTGTGTTCCTCTGCTTGAGGGAGCAAACAGTGAGCTAAAATGGCATTAAAGTTGAATTATATTGAAAAAGTAGGTATTGGTTTGATTTATACACTAACCTAGATGTGTTTCTTTCATACAGAATTGCCATGCTTACATGGCTATAGAGAACATCATGGTTTCTCTTACCGCATTCTGAATGTTAAGTCTTTACTATATTTCAGGTTTAAACTGAGACAGCACTGGTCTGGTAATAAATGCAACCAGGAATAGCTATAAATATGCACTGTTTGGGCTTTTAGGGATGCAGCTTCAGAATCCTAGTTTAAAGGGTTAGTAATGTCTATTCAATCTTTTGCCGAGTCTTCTTTATATGAAAATTAACACTATGCTCTATGTGTAAATTCTTACTGTTGTGTAGTTCAGAACTTGTGAATAGATAAAGATCACCCGACCACCCCTCCTATCCACGTCACCAGAAGCTGCAGTCTGGTCCGGAAGGCTGCAGCAAGGTACAAACTTCTGTAAGCAAAAGGAAATCCTGCCGTCCTTAGTCAAGGGGGGGGGGGGGCAGGATCTCCCTTATACTTACTGAAGTTTGTGTCTCGCTGCAGCCGTCGAGTCGCGCAACCAGATTTGAGATTGAGGGAGGCGGCCAGAAGGGGTAGGGGATCTTTATCTCTTCATAACTTTTGAACTACACAACAGTAAGAACTTACAAATAGTGCATTGTGATAATTTTAATATAAAGAAGACTCGGCAAAATACTTTTCAATATACATTACATCACTTTAAACCAAAGGCAGATTAAAATTTAGATCCCTAAATACAGGCAGCTACAGATAAATACCTATTAAATTAATAGCCACATATTCCTATTGATATGATTACCCTTTACATTTTAGGCATATAATCTGATTAAGTTGCCAAAGAGAATAATTTGTTCATAAAAACTTTTATGGTGGTAGTGTTCTGTTCTGTTTGAACAGCAGATCCCTTCACCTTTCTTAACAAGAGTTCAACACAACTGTATCCCTTAGGCTTACCATGGTCACCATCAAGCCCTGGAGGTGCTTGTTCAGTCTTTACTGGACCTCGATGTAAGGAACAGTACTGGAAGGACACCACTGGACCTAGCTGCATTCAAAGGACACGTTGAATGTGTGGATGTTCTGATCAATCAAGGTGCATCGATATTGGTAAAGGACTATGTAGTCAAAAGAACACCAATTCATTCTGCAGGTATGACTTGTGCAGGCTTGGATTTGTGTGGGCTAATGTTTGATGGAGCTGTTAAATATACTCTAAAAATATTATAACAGCATTGCTCTTGTACCTGGTGACAAGCAAGAACAATACAGAATGTCATCATTTCCATGTGGGAGTTCATTGCTTTATAACTGTTCTGCAGTGATGGAAAAAAAAAAAATCTGGCAATTGATTCTACAAGCATGGTATCCATTTTGTATAAAGGGGATTGTGTGGTCAGTCTGTATTAAGTATAATTTAAAGTGATAGTAACACTTAATATGAGGGGAAAAAAAAAAAAAAGCATATCGTAGGGTTTATACTTCTGATTAAAACCATGGTTCTCCAACTGCTAAGGTGTTTTATTCAAAACGTATTGCAGTACAAACTTGCATTTTTTGGTGCAATATTTCAGTAGCTTGAAATTTTACAGTGATTCTGTTGATTGAGAGTTCATTTTCTGAACCACTCTAGTCAGTTGGGCATAAACATCCATAGGATGGTGTAGCAATAGCACCGCATTATTATTTCAGGCAATTGCAATATTGCATTTAAAAAAAAAAAAAAAACATTTGAGCTGCAATAACACAAACGCTCCTCTCAGCAGTTGTTCAGGACGATAAACCTCAAAATATATTATTAATATCGCTTCAAATGTTTTAGGACCCTATGTTCAGAAGAAAATTGGCGTGGTTCTTAGGGTAAGCCACCTGCACCATGTGCGACCTCTAACATTCAAGTGATTAAAAGCCTCATTTGCATCAGTGGTACAGTGCAGACTTTGCTTGTATTTAGTTTTAAAACCATCACAAATTTTAAACTTGTCCAAATATTTTCAGTAAATTATATTTCACTGTAAATCCTTAATTCCCTTGAAGAAAATGTTTTTTTATGAAAACTCATGTTATAGATTTCTTACGGCTAAGTACAAGAGTAACCCCACTGCTGGCATTTGTTGTACTCAAAAGTTATAACAATTTAGACTGTCAGGGAGTGAGTGTCAACATGCTTACTTTCCTGACAGCATGACTCAGCAGCTTGATGTTTAAACCCTTAACGACTGCCCAATCCAATGCCATCACAGAATTCCAGGACATTTACGGTACTTAAGGTGTTATACTGTTATTACTCTGGAAAGTTGCATTTCTGAGTAGCCTTGTTTTACTTGGCAGAAGAAGAACTACAGTGTGATTTATTTATTTTGTGTTTGAAAAGGTGATTTACGAGGTAAATGTGTGGCTTAAGAATGTACAGGGTAGCATGGTTTTTAGTTAAAGTAATTTTTTGAAACTTTTTAGAACTAGAGGGATATACTAAGAATACTCCTATTGACTCACATTTTCAACTGCTTTCATAATTAGGAATCCAGATAATATCCACTTTTGCTAGTAAACAGTATGTTCAGGTGTTGGTAAAAGTTCTATAGAAAAGTCTCATAATTAAGGCACTGTTGATTTTTTTTTCTGTTATCATAGCAGTTTGTTTTAAGCAGCAGGCATTCAGATGACCTTATGTATAAAGACAATGGTGCAGTTCTGGGGCAAGCCTGCTGTACCATGGAGTCAAATAAAAATCTCAAAATTCCCATTGATTTGAATGGTAATTTTTACCCTGTGAATGCCAGATTTCATTTCCACACATTGGAGCCACTGGAATTCAGGGCATTAAAAGTAGATGTGTTTATTTGTTCGCTGTGTTGAATTTGGTTTGCCCCAGAATTCTACCAATTTTCAGTAGTGATGAATCCATGTTCTAGACGTCAATTATTTATGTCACTTGGTGTTGTGTTTCATTTTATAGCTATCAATGGTCATTCGGAGTGCTTGCGGCTCCTCATAGGAAATGCTGATGTACAGGCAGCGGTCGATATTCATGATGGAAATGGACAGTAAGTGAAGGTTTCCTTCAAAGCCAGTGGCGGGCAATGTGAGGACTGCCAGCTGCAGCCAGACCGCAGTTCCCATCACTCTGGCTTTAGTTTGAAAAATACCAACATTTAATGTAATTGAAGCATTTTGTGAGAGACTTTTTTTCTCTGTCGTCCAAAACAGGTTACTGGTAACTTTGGGTAGGCGATTAGCCCCTTTAAATAGGCAGGAACAATTCTGAGAAGTGACTGCTGAGTGGAGCCTATCTTCTCTCCTTAGCCTGCAGCTAGCCAATCCCCAACCAGTAAGATTTGTTCCTTGGTCAAGACACAAGGCAAGAGACCAGTTCTGCTATAGTTTTAGCTTTATTATTTTTCTTTTAGATATGGAAAACCACCATTAGGCAGATTACTATCACTGACTATTCCCATCACCCAAATGTAGATAGCTCAGTTTACCAGGTGCTTTTGTGGACCTAAGCCCTGGGGGTGAAATCTTGGCTGCAAGTTCTTTCCCCAGGAGTTGCCCACTGAGGCTTCTTCTTGATATATGGTAATCTGAAGACAGAAGACCTGCTGAAAAAGGTGAGCACCCTTTGAGTGCTGAGGTCCACATGTCCAGTATGTCCTATTACATACTCATGCACTCACTGGGTTTACCTGTATGTCTGTGAGGTGTTTGGAGCAAGTTTCTGTGGTAATTTAACACTTTTGTTGCTGGTTAGGATGTTTTGAGGGGTCTTTGGACACTTTCCCTACTGGGACCTGTGCTTATTGGGTCTACTGTTTTATTCTAGTGGGCTTTTGTGTAGTTTACGTTTTGGTATTCACCTCATTAACTTTGTTCTGCACCTTTACGCCATTGCTTCATGCACGTCTATGGGACTTTACAGTTTGGGACATATCTCTGCAACCCCTCCATGTAGCGAGGTCAGAGAGGGCACATTTTGTGGGTTTGCCTTTGCTCTGTCATCCGGTCAACGTTCTGGCCATGTTGGAGAATTTAGGGGGCTTCGGGCACTGTTGGGGTACTCCATTAGCTAAACTACGTTTTCCATGCGCGCTTGGTTCGCATGGTCGTTTTTGATTGGCTCCTGTCGCGGCAGCCATTTTGTATATTCACAGATAAAGTATCCTACGCAGGGCTTGGACTCTCCTTCTCTCCTCTGCAGTTTAACCCTTAGCCTACCAGATAAGTCTTATTTAACGTTTCTGGGGTGCATTTATCATACACACTATTTTGCGGGTGTTTTGATACTTTGACCGTTTGACTTTGTGAGAATATCTGCTCCATTAGACGTTGGGGCTAAACCTAATACTAAGGATACTGGGGTGTCTGTGTCCCCCATTGCCCCTCATGTCACTCAGGGTTACCTAGAGAATACTCGGGTCATGTTTGTCCAGCATGCTCTGTTGCCCCTGAATCCCCTGCAGAGGCCTCCAGCCATGCACTAGAGCCAGTATGGATACAAGAGTTTAAGGCTACTACCAGGGACCTCCGATCTACCTTCCAACTCCTTCCATCCACTTTACAGGGGGTCTTCCACTCGTGGCAGACCCCCGCCCCGTCAGATCTTCCCTGCCTAAACCGTTGGCTGTACCTGATGTGTCTGATTCCTCTGAAGATGAATTATTGGTGGACTCTGATGATGATGATGAGTGTTCAGCTGTTTCTTCGTCTCAGTTTTTTGGGGACCCTTTTGAGGCTGACCCCATTCCCACAGCTGAGGGCCTGATCGGGGCTGTGTTGACCACCATAAACATTCCTTTGGTACAGGAGGCATCTTCTGAACCCTCTGATGTGTTCCAGGAGCCTGTTAGGCCCCATACTTGTTTTCCACCTAACCCCCACCCTTGACCACTTGGCATCTGAGGAGTGGAAGTTTCAAGACAAGAAACCATCTGTGTCTAAGAAGTTTGCTAAGCTTTACCCTTTCTCCGAAACGGCCCTCAGGCAGTGGGTCCATCCCCCACTAAGGTGGATGCCCCTGTTTCCAAGCTTTCTAAGTCCACTGTCTTGCCTGTGGCTGACGCCTCTGCTCTCAAAGACTGGACTGATAAGAAGCTCTCTCAAGGCTATTTTTGCGACTGCTGGCTCTGCCCTTTGCCCTGCATTTGCTGCAGCATGGGTGAATAGGGCTGTGGCTGTTTGGACTAAACAGCTCAATTCAGCTGTCCGTCAGGGGGCCCCTACTGCTGACATGCTGCGACTTCTCGTTAACATTGCAGATGCTCAGCATTATGTCTCTGCTGCCATGCCATGTCTGTGGTAGCCAGACATGCTCTTTGGCTCAAGATCTGCTCTGCTGACACGGCCTCCAAGATGGCTCTCCTGACTTTGCCTTTTATGGGCTCCTTCCTGTTTGGGCCTGAGCTCAAGGATCTCATCAGCGAGGCAACTGGGAGAAAGAGTACTCACCTGCCAATGGTCCTGAGGAAGAAGGCTCCTGTCAAGAGGAATCTGCTTTTTCATTCCTTTCAAGCAGACAATCGACACAGACGGTCCCTTAGGCTCAGCTCTCATCCAAGCCTAAGCAGCAATGGAGATCCAGGTCCTCCGCGAAGTCCAAGGCTTCCAAACCTCCTCCTGCATGACTCACCGAAACCGGGTCCCCACCCACAGGTAGGTGGCCTCTTATGCCACTGCCTCTCGGCTTGGCAGGCCTCTGTGGCAGACCCGTTGGTTTTACAGGTGGTGGCTACGGGGTACAGGATTCCCTTCACCTCTCTTCCTCCTCCCAGGACCTTCGCTTCCTGTTCTCCTTTGGGAGCAGAAAAGCACGACTTTTCGAGGAAGCTATACAGGCCCTTCTGGACATGGCGGTCCTGGAACCACTTCCTCTTCAACAGAGGGGCTTGAGATTCTACTCCAACCTCTTTGTGGTCTCCAAGAAGGACGGAGGCTGTCGGCCTGTTTTGGATCTGAAAGATCTCGACTCCTTTGTGGTCAGGTTCCAATACCGCCAGGAGTCTCTGCTCACCATGATAGCGGCCATGTCCCCTTGGGAATTTCTGGCCTCTCTGGCTTTTCAAGATGCTTATCTGCACATCACTATTCATCCAGAGAGTCGTCAGTTTCTCTTCTTTGCATGCGACCCAGGGCATTTCCAGTTTTCTTCCCTCCCCTTTGGCCTAACCACGGCTCCTCAAGTCTTCAACAGAGTCCTGAGAGCACTGATTGCCATCCTACATCGGAGCGGCATCAGGGTGACTCCATATATGGACAACCTCCTTCTGAAGGCCTCTTCTCCAGAACTCCTTCATCAGCAGGTTCAGGACTGCATTCATGCTCTCTCCCATCAAGGGTGGATCATCAATTTGGACAAGTCAGACCTTGTTCCTTCCCAGAGGATGGTCTTTCTGTGCCTCCTCTTCAACACTCAGAGAGGGATGGTATTTCTCATGGATGAAGTGGCTCATCAGATAGAACTGAAGGTCCAGTCTATCCTGTTTCAGGATCCAGTTTATTTCCACCATAGAAGCAGTTCTGTTTGCCATGGCTCACACCAGGGAATTTCAGAGGTTTCTAATCTTGGCATGCAGGGGTCGACCAGATCTACTGGAGAGATCCCTATCTCTGCCTCTTCACATGGAACAAAGCCTTTTCATGATGGCTCAACCTGAACAATCTCCTGAAAGGCAGGCCCTACCTGGTGCCCTTCTGTACCACAGTGACGACTGATGCCAGCCTCTCCAGATGGAGAGCGGTGCTGGGGCACTTGAGTGTTTAGGGCCGGTGGTCTCAGGAGGAATCTCTCCTTCCCATCAATGTCTTAGAGCTTCGAGCGATATTTCATGGCCTGCATCACTGGACACAGCAACTGGAGGATTGCCCTGTCAGAGTACAGTCGGATAACACCACAGCGGTAACCTACATCAACAAGCAAGGTGGCACACGAAGTCTCGCAGCTTGGCTATTTTGTCATGGGCAGAGGAGCATGTCCCTGCCATTTCCGCAGTTCGTATTCCTGGCGTAGACAACGTTCTGGCATACTTCCTCAGTCGGCACACGGTGGACAATGGAGAGTAGGAACTACATCCAGAGGTGTTCAACCTCATCATCCAGCAGTGGGGTCTTTCAGGCATTGACCTGATGACAACCAGGCACAACAGGAAGGTTCCAACGTTCTGCTCTCGCTGGGCGGATCCCCTGGCTCTGGCAGTGGAAGCCTATTCGATCCCGTGTACTTTTCCTTTGGCATACATCTTTCCTCCAGTTCCCCAGTTGAACAGGGTGCTATGGAAACTGAGACTGGAGCGCTGCCCAGTGATTCCTATTGCTCCGTACTGACCCCCGACAGGCTTGGTTTCAGGATCTTCTGGACCTCTCAGTAGCAGAGCCTCTTCGACTCCCCCCCCACACACACACACACCTCCACCCTCCCGGTCCGGACCGTCTTCTACAAGGTTACCTCTGGAAGGAAGACGTTCATCGTCTGGCTTTGACGGCATGGAGATTGAATCCTCAGTTTTGAATAAGAAGGGATTTTCTTCTGGTGTGGTGTGGCTACTTGTCTTAGTGCCCGTAAGCCTGTTTCCTCTACGGTCTACCATCTCAGGATTTTGACCTTCCTACGGTTCTTTCCTTTCTCCAGAATGGTGTGGATAAGGATCTCAGTCTGAGTTCTCTTAAGGTTCAGACTTCTGCGCTCCCTGTGTTCTTTCATAGGCGTCTTGCTATCATTCCTGATGTCAAGGTTTTCTTCCAGGGTGTTACTCATACCCGTCCGGTGTTTAAATCCCCTGCTCCTCAGTGGACCTTGACCTGGTCTTGAGAGTGCTTCAGTACCCTCCTTTTGAGTCTCTGGCTACCATTCCTCTACATATGCTGACTTGGAAGATGGCCCTTTCTCCTGGTCTTTCACAAGTATAAGGCGGTGCTTCACACCTCACAAGAGTTTCTCTTGAAGGTTGTGTCTGAGTTCTGCATTAATCAGGAGATTGTGTTCCCTTCCTTCTGTCCTAACCCTGCTTCTTGCAAAGAGAGCGATCTTCATCTGTTGGATGTTGTTCGTTGTCTCAAGTTCTGTGTGCATCGCACTGAGCCATTGAGGCAGTCTGACACACTTTTTGTCATTCCTGAGGGTCCAAGGGCAGGGAAACCTGCTTCCAAGGTAACCATTGCTTTCTTGGATCAAGTCCACGATTCGTAAGGCGTACGAACTTCGGAAGAAGACTGTTTCCTTCAGGGTCACAGCTCATTCTTGAGAGGTCTGTTGCGGCTTCTTGGGCCTACAAGAACCAGGCCTCAGCTGATCAGTTGTGCAAGGCGGCCACTTGATCGTCTGTGCACACTTTTTCTGAACACTATCATGTCGATGTTCTGTCATCGGCTGATGACAGTTTTGGGAGGAAGATCTTGGAGGTGGCCTTGCCTCTAGGATCTCTTTAGTCTCTCAGTACTCTTTCACTTTTGAGCCCTGTTTGCTCTAGTTCAGTGTTCTGTGTATCAGTTTATGGGGTTTGTTTTACCCCTGTTCAGTGTCCGTTGACGCTTTGTGGTTAGTGTTGAGCTATTTATGATCTATAGGTTTATTGGTGCTCTGGTGACTTTGGGGGCATGCGCCTGGTCCTTGCCTTTCTTCCCGCCTGGGGAACTTAATGGTTGGACATCCCAAAGTTACCAGTAACCTGTATTGGATGACAGAGAAAATGGGATTTTAGTCTTACCTGTTAAATCCTTTTCTCTTATCCCATACATGTTACTGGTCTCCCACCCTGTCAAGGGACCATGCTTGGCTCTCCTGTGGCAGAACGTGGGGGTCCTTTCGGGTTCATGCTTACAGGAATCTTCCTTTACCTTCTTACTTCCTAGTCCAGTGATTCTCAACCAGGGTGCCGTGGCACTTTGGTGTGCCACGGACATCAGCTTAGTGTGCCCCATGTTTTCTATGAAGACTAACAAAAATGGACTGTTAAACAAAGATTTATAGATATTGTTATGCACAAAAGATTTAGTTTTGTTATCAAGATTATAAAACCTAATAATAACTATATATTTATGTATTGTATCCTTCTTATGCCCTTGATAAAGTACATTAACTATGTTAGGGGCGCCCCGAACAAAAAAAGATTGAGAACCACTGTCCTAGTCAATAGTTAGTCTGCAAATCTTACTGGTTGGCTAGCTGCAAGCTAAGGAGAGGAGGTAGGCTCCACCCAGCAGTCACTTCTCAGAATTATTCCTGCCTATTTAAAGGGGCTGATCGCCCACCCAAAGTTACCAGTAACCTGTATGGACTAAGAGAAAAGGATTTAACAGGTAAGACTAAAATCCTATTTTAACTCCTTTGTGTGATTTTTTTTTTTTTTTCTCCATATACAGTACCAAGCATACAGAATCAGTTCACTCACTTCTAACACTAGGATCAGTACAGATTGCTGTTGGCTGCACCAGTTGGCATCTAGATATGTTTAGATTAATATCTAGTCATATCTAGTCTATCATTACCAGCTAACTGTACATAAACTGATCTGAGTTTTATATATTTTTTCATAGCTGGAGGCTGGTACATTTTGAATTCGTTACAGTTGACTTCAGGTCTTAACACTAAATTTTTATGGCTTGATCATTGTTTTAATTTAATTTGTTGCACATACTTGGAAGAAATTGGCTGAACATGTTCTCAGTATGGGGCCAAGATTTGCATTGCATATCCGTTTGCAATTTAAGTGCAGAGCTGGATAATGGCCATAAGGGTGTAGCTTTGCTGACTGAAGCACTTTCCGGTAAAGCCTCATGTCTTTTTGTAATGTCTGCCTTCTGTTGCACAGGACGCCGTTGATGCTTTCTGTTCTAAATGGGCATACGGAATGTGTTTATTCCCTGCTAAATAAAGGAGCCAATGTAGATGCCAAAGATAAATGGGGAAGGACCGCATTGCACAGAGGGGTAAGTTTTCAGTCATCCTGGCCACTCTTTGCCTACTCTTATTTGTGTGCCGTTTTGTTTTATTAATGTGTCTGTCCATCTTTGGAGTTGTTTGTCATAATGCTAGAGTCGCCAAAGCTTTCCAAAACCTCTTTAGCATCCAAGACATTAAAAAAAAATCCATACAGCTGGTTTCTGTCTTGCGCAAGTAAACCAAAGAAATTATGGAGCAAACAAACTGCACCATTGGGGCATATGAACATTTCCACTGGATTTTATTGAAATGTAGCTTTTAACCCATTGAATACTAAGAAGCAGACCTTAATGGTTTAAAGGAGCAGTAAACTTTTTTCTTTTTTTTTTTTTTTTTTTTAACATATTTAAAGGACTTTCTGTTGAGTAAAACACAGATACTCCTACTGCTTTCAGTTTTGTTTGTTTTTTTGTTGAGGTGTGTGTGTGTGTGTGTGTGTGTGTGTGTGTGTGTGTGTGTGTGTGTGTGTGTGATAAAATAATTAAAGATTGGCACTCTCACTTTAAATCAAAGTGTGTATTTTCCGGGTGCTATAGAAATGCAGATTGTAGACAGAAGAAGCTATGCACTCACGGACTTCAAATGATCTAAATAATTTTAATATATAGCAATGTTTCAGTCTCTCTCGAGGACCTTGACAAAATGTTGCTATATACTAAAATTATTTAGATCATTTGAAGTCTGTGAGTGCATAGCTTCTTCTGTCTATCTATCGATCATATATATAATATATAATTTTATTTTTTTTATATGTTTGTTTTTCTCAAATGTTATACTTAAAATTGTCAGAAAGTGAATTTACTGTGCGGTTACTTCCTGAAAGTTGTAACTGATAATGTAAAATAATAATAATAAAACTGTTTAAACTGTATTAAAGGGATAGTATTGCTTGAAAGTAATTTTATTTTATATTGTAGCCCTTAAAAAAACATTAAAAGTGATATAAGTCTTATCTCCCAAACCTTTATGGTTTGGGAGATATTAGCAAGTAAAGTTTCCCCTGGAGTGATGTCACTGCTCAAGCCTTCAGATTTGGAATCTGGTCCTGGGACCGTCCGCGGCTCTTCAGCAGTGCCGAGATCACGATCTTTAAAAAGAATTTCTTAATTGGAATGGTCTACAAAGTGTTCTTGCAAGCCAGGCACACTTTGTAGACCGTTCCAATGAAGTAGTTCTTTTTAAAGATCGTGATCTCGGCACAGCTAAAGAGCTGCCCGCTGATCTGTGGATCGGATTCCAGATCTGTCCACTAGATGGCAGACTTGGCTAAAACAGCCAGGAAAAGGGAATTTTACTTAAATTTACTTGCTAATATCTCCCAAACCATAAAGGTTTGGGAGATGAGACTTATATCATTTGTAATGTTTTTTTAAGGTCTACAATATAAAATAAAATTATTTTCAAGCAATACTATCCCTTTAACCCTGGACATATTTGTCTGCCAGGAGTGGGAGTTCCCTTGATTCACTCAACAGGAAAAACCCTTCAAAATATATTTTTCACAACAGGTTATCTGCTCCTTTAAAAGCACACTAAAACTAACTGAAATATGGAGATATTTTATTAATTTTCATAAATCTTTGGGAGTAGTTGTGAAACACACACATACACCATTCAGAGCAAATGAAAAATTCCATTAATTTAAATGAGGCTTGAAGTCTTTCTGTGTGCAGGCAACCCCTTATTTACTATTTGACATCTTGTTTTTTACTTTCTTGTTAATCTCCTTAGATGCTATGTCACAGTGCATTTCTTTGCAGTGCATTAGAGACATCTCTAGCACCAAGAGAGTTAAAGGACCCATACGAGTTGTTTCTGTTTATAGTCATTTAGAATTCTGGTTATGTTTGCTCTAATGTACGAAAGACATTTCCAGGTAACAAACTGCTGCAAATCTATTAACATAAGTAACTATTTTTTTCATTCAAGGAAAAGGATTATAGCATTGTGTTTGGTAGAATTCTGTTTTTGGGTCATTGATCTGCCATTTATTAGTAGATTCTTTTAAACAGCAGTTGTGTCATAAGAAGTACTTATTTTGTGATTTTCCGTAAATTTCCATAAAAATTTAATTCTTTACCAACCACACTCTTGTACTAGCTTTCTTTATCAAGTAGAGACAGTCATTGCTCGTAAAGCTGTTAAATCTAATGCGGTCTTATGACTAATTGTTATATCTTAAGGCTATTGGCCTCAGGGCTTCCTTATATATATATTCATAAAATACTACAGATACATGTGCTCATCTCTGGTGAGTAGGATTTATTTACTGGGGTATGTTTTTGAATTGTCTGCTGCTCTACACATATATAGGTATCACTGAGATTTGTTTTTCTTGTTATTCTGAAACCCACATCTACAAATTGTCATTTCTTAATATTTGGTAGAGTAGTCTTTCTTTTAAATGCATTTCTGTAATGCCATGGCAAAATACATTTGGTTTACCAATAAAACAGTGTCTTTATGGTAACCACTTGACTAAAGTGGAAGTAATACCTAAGAAAACACCCAAAGCTTTCAAAGTCACACTAAACTTTTAGCTATTTTTTAAACAATAGTTTGAGATATTTAGCTTGTATATAACTCCCCGGGTAGAGAAGTCCTCTTGGGGGTCTTTGGTCAGGGGATTCCCTTTCTTTATTCCTGCTTTATTTTAAATATATAGGATTTTGTATTCTCTATACTGCAGCTGATTTGCAATACTTTTGTGTTAACACATGACCCTATATCTTTTTGTTAAAACAATCTAGTAAGAGGACTAATTAAGTATATTCTATACCAGGATAAGGTAACCTTTGGCTCTTCCAACACTGGGGACGATATCTCCCAACATCCCTATTAGCTGGTTGGAATTGGTGAGAGAAGTAGTCTTCAAGAGCTGTAGAGCAAATGTTTTACTGCCACCTGTACTCTACACCATTCAAAATATGTGTAAACACTGGATACTTTTCTGTAGTTACTACCTGTTGTTATACATAGCTTGTTTCTCTGATTTACAGGCAGTAACAGGGCATGAGGAGTGTGTAGAAGCTTTGCTGCAGCACAACGCTAACTTCTTGCTACGAGACTGCAGAGGACGAACGCCTATTCATTTGGCAGCAGCCTGTGGTCATATAGGAGTTCTTGGTGCTCTCCTTCAGACTGCAGTGTCAGTGGATGTTGTCCCAGCAATAGCAGACAATCATGGTTACACATCCCTTCATTGGGCCTGTTATAATGGTATGTTACATTGTCATATGGTAAATCACTCACTGTCCCCAGGAAGAGTGCAGAGCAAAACAAAAATGGTTATTTATATTCTTAACCCTTTAGCCACAAGAGGGGTGCGTAACACATTGAAGGCTAAACCATTTGAGTGTCAGAGTGATACGGAATGCATTGAAAAGCAATGCATTCTGTAC
Organism: Rhinophrynus dorsalis; assembly: GCA_037306005.1. Lineage (NCBI taxonomy): Eukaryota > Metazoa > Chordata > Amphibia > Anura > Rhinophrynidae > Rhinophrynus > Rhinophrynus dorsalis. The sequence goes on along the minus strand of CM074723.1, from coordinate 371,698,325 downwards.
CCCTCTGGCACTCAAAGGGTTAAAGGAAAAATTGAGAAAACGGAGCTATAACCACTGCACCATTATGTAAAATAAGATCCTGTTGATTTTAACTATTTGAGTTCCAGGGGGTAGCCAGCGCATTGCAACGCATAGGATTTTTTTTTTTTTTTTTTTTTTTTTGTAAAGGAAGTACAATAAAGGAAGCAGAAGATTACAGTTCCTAGGCAGGTAGCCTACTCAGAGGCAACAATTGGAGGAAATGTAGCCACTGGTTCTTGAGGATGCTGACATATGAACCAGTGCAAATTATGAAATAATGGATAGATCATTAAGAATTAGAGGTTAAAAAAAAAAAGACTAAGGGGAGGGGAGGGATGGCGGACATGTGGGTCCATATATGGGCCATCAGCTAGCATATGTGATGGGGGGGTAGCATGATGCAGACTGTATGTGAGCTGTCTGGACCTGGGAGTGCACTGTTAATGTAAAAACAAAACAAACCCCGGTTCTGAATACAATATTAGTAATAAGTGCCCTTGTTTTTTACTCAGCAGGAAAAGCCATACTATATGTATTTTCATAATAAAAGTTAAAGGGACAGTAATGTCCCATAAAAATAGTTTCTAGTTTTGCAGAGCTTAAAATAATAAAGTGTAACAAACCCCATCTCTGAAACCACTATGGTTTGAAAGATATAGGCATTGAAATTTCCCTCCTCCCTCCCCTTCTCCTGATGTCAGCTGTAAAGCTAACAGCAGGAGATTTGAGTCGTATGACTTGAGGAGGCTTTGCAGCAGAGCCAAAATCATGTTATTTAAAAATAATTACTTCATTGGAAAGGTCTACAAAGTGTGCCTGGTTTATAAGCAAACTTTGTAGATCTTTCCAATTAAGTAATTATTTTTAAATAATGTGATTCCAACTCTGCTGCAGAGCCGCCTGCTGGTCCCCGGACCAGGATCTCCTGCTGTCAGCTAGACGCTGACGTCAGGAGAAGGGGGAAGCTTTCAATGCCTAAATCTCTCAAACCATAGTGTTTTGAGAGATAGGGTTTGTTGCACTTAGTTTATTATTTTAAGCTCTAGAAAACTAGAAACTATTTTTATGGGACATTAGTGTCCCTTTAAAGGGATAGTAATACTTCAATTTTACTATCCCACATCTTGTAGCCCTTGTAGTCGGCTAGAACGCTGACGTTTGGATAGAGGGAACTTTGAAAGCGGATATCTCTCAAACCATAAAGGTTTGAGAGATGCCACTGGGCTCGGTTAATTCAGTTTTTTAAGGGCTACAAGATGGGGAATAGTAAAATTGAAATATTACTGTCCCTTTACTCATTGAATGCATTTTTTTTATATATACAAAACATTGAAATCTTCCCAAGTTTAACAGTTGGTTATCTCTAAATGTAATTTTGTTCTAAACTCAGAAACTTATGTCTTCGTTTCCCCCATAGGTCATGATGCATGTGTAGAGCTGTTGTTGGAACAAGAAGTTTTTCAGAAAATGGAAGGAAATTCTTTCAGCCCCTTACATTGTGCAGTGTACGTCAATCACAGACCTAAAGAAATTGCATCTTTATAGATGGATGTCTCTTTAAACAGTTTTTCTCTTCCCTGTAGTATAAACGACAATGAAGGTGCTGCTGAAATGTTAATCGATACATTAGGTACCAGCATTGTGAACTCTGTGGACTCAAAAGGAAGGTATAGTGTTCTTTATAAATGTATTTGTTTCATAAATACACTGAATAAATAACAGGTGGAGTGCCCCCAACATAACTGTCACTTTCACAGAGTGCATTATTAACCCTCAGAGCCAGAGAGATATCTAACACATTGGGGCAGATTCACTAAGTGGTGATTAAGGGGTGATTAAGTGGAGATCACTTATCCAGTTTATCACTTCTCCATTTCCCATGTTATTCTCCAGTTCCTATGTTATTCTATGGAGCCTATTCACTAAGATCTCCAATGTTGAAGAAATGTTAGTGCATAGGCTCAATAGAATAACATAGGAATTGAAGAAGTGATAGATTGGAGAAGTCCTCACCACTTTATCACCTCTTTATCACCGCTTAGTGAATCTCCCCATTGTGTTGTAATGCATTGGACACCAAAAGAGTGTTGCAGCATTGCAAAGCAGTGTGTTGCACATGTCTCTGGTCCTTAACCCTTTGAGTGCCACAGGGGTATGCAACCCATTGCAAAGCAATGCATTGCGTACCCCTCTGGCACTTAAAGGGTAACAAAAAAAAACAAAAAAAACAAACACATTTCCACCCCAGTTGACTCTATTGGCAGCAGTGTAATTAAAGAAAAAATGTTTCAACTGTAATAATTTCTGAGTAAAACAATGTCTCCGCAGCAGGAGTCCCTTTTTTTTTTAAACTCTGCTGGAGAATTTGTAAAACAGTTTTTCAATAAGTGGTTCTGTAAGACATGAACATATTGTCTAATGACTTTGATGGCTATATTTATATATTTATACCTTTTCTTACGCTTTAATTACAAATGCATACATAAGAATGAACAGAGGAGGGGTGAATGCAAGGGAGAGTCTATGTGCTAGCTGAATTGGCAGAAATAAATGAAGATAACATATTAATTTCATTATAACATAAGCTGCAATTTAAAGGGGTAGTATGGTCAAATATTAACTAAACCATCTTGTAGCCATTACGAAAGTAAACTAAATGCGCCCAGTTCCATCTCTCAAACCTTTATGATTTGAGAGATATTCGGGTACAAAGTGCCTCTTCCCTCCCCTTTCCTGACGTCAGCGCGCAAGCTGACTACAGGGTTATCTGGTCCCTGGACAAGCGGAGGCTCTTCAGGAGAGCCGAGATTGCGTTATTGAGACAAAAATCCTTGACTGGAACAGTCTACAGTGTGTGCTTAGTTTTCAAACCATAAAGGTTTGAGAGATGGAACTGGGTGGGCATTTAGTTTACTTTTGTAATGGCTACAAGATGCAGTTTAGTTAATATTTGACCATACGATCCCTGTAACAATTGATGTTAACTGTTCTTTGAATAGACATTACCATAATAATCGGGGCATTCATGGTGAACCAGGGGAAACAGAGCAGTCTTCTACACAAGCAATTTGTCTTGTGAAGGGAAGCTTGATTTACCAGTGAAATAATGTGTGGTGATCTGTTTTTTACTGCAATTTCATACGGCAGTCTATGTGAGAACTTGAAGATTAACCAATGCTAAAAATGACCACTTTAAACAGAATTCAGACAGGTAAGAGGAGGGTCCTATTTGAGTATTAGTGACCTATGTCTCCTCTTCTGTTATGCCAACAACAGATTTCTTTGGTTTGCATGTGGGAACTTGTACTCCTAAGTATATCAGCCTCATTGTCTCACTGGGATGGAGAAGAACTGGTGCAATTGTAGCGCAAAACAACCGCACTGTGAGGGACACATAAAAATCACCTCTGATTAAATGGGACTTTTCACCGCTTGAATTCTAGAGAGGTCTCCAATGCATTGCCTTGTGATGCATTGGAGACCTCCCTAGCATTCAAGAGGGTAAAAAGATTTAAATTAGTGAGAATTGGTTTTTGTTTTTGTTTTTTTTCTTTAAATCTGAGGCAGGTCACATGCTGGAGTCAGGTGGGCCACATTTGGCCTATGGGATGCACGTTGGATTCCCATGTCTTAGTACATCTCTATGAGGGTGTTGCTAAATATGAAGAACACATTTAACATAATGTTATTTGTATTCATACTCAGGACACCTCTTCATGCTGCAGCTTTTACGGACCATGTTGAATGTTTGCAGCTTTTGCTCAGCCATAACGCTCAAGTGAATGCTGTGGACTCTTCTGGGAAGACACCACTAATGATGGCAGCTGAGAATGGACAAACTAATGCAGTAGGTAAGTGACATCAAACCATGCTCTTTTAATTCATATTGGGGAGAGATGCAACTGTAAATTCCCCTGAATCTTAAGCTTGTTTCTTTTTTTCTATGTAAAAAGTGTTTGTGAAGACAAATTGCGGGGGCTTTTCTTAACTGAAATAAGTGGTGGGCAACATTAGGCCCATCAGCCGTTTTTGAATTTCAGCTCCTGTCACTCTCTGCTAGCTAACCAAGAGTCTAAGACCATTGCAGATATTTTATGTGTTTACCCACCTCACTTTACTTAACCCTTTAAAGGACCAGAGGGAATTTTAATGCTTTAATATTCTCTGGTCCTTAACCCTTTGAGTGCCAGAGAGGTATGCAATGCAGAGTGTGGGCCTGGTCCCTGACAGTAAGAAGCCTTGCAGAAGAAAGCTCACATTGGAGGATTACACTTAGGAGAACACCCTCTGTCCACTCAATCTCACAGTCCTTGTGCCTTCCCTGCTTTGGGAGTGAACAATCCAACTGCTTTTATTGTAAACACCTCTCACATCATCCTCCACCAACTGCTGCCTGATAATCGTGGAAGTTGACTGGTGCGATACATAGTATATAACCCTTTGAGTGGCAGATGAATGTGCAGCACATTGAACTGCATTACATTACACACTCCTGTGGCACTTTTATTCAGCCCCAGTGGGGGGGCTTTTCAGTGTGACCTGCCTATTTGCTATGTATAGGTAAACACAGGACCAACCGCCTATCAGCTGATTCATGTAAACAGTGGACTGGCTCTTATCAGCTGATTCATGTAAACACAATACTTAGCCACACTCTGCAATGAAGCTTGCACTACTGTGGCCAGGTATCCATGTCGCCTGGATAAAAATGGTGATATGAGAGTCTCGCATTGCGTTACAGAGAGTAAGATTGTCATGTCACCTACTGAACGGACCCATAGAATAATTATACAGCCTGTAATTCTGTTCACCTCCCAGCCACTCTATTCCATTTGAGCCTTAACAGTTTTTTGGGTTTTTTTTTAACTTTGTCGGGGCAGCCTCTTTCCGCAGCATTATGAACAGAAACCAAAACCCCTACACAAATACGTATGTGAGCCGCTCCTGCCTCTCTCTGCCCTTCTCTGCATGCTCCGCTCCTCCCTGTCATTCTACATGTAGAGAAGGGGAGAGAGAGGCAGGAGCAGCTCACAGACTTATTTGTGTAGCGGTTTTGGTTTAATAGCCTGATCATAATGCTGCGGAAAGAGGCTGCCCCGGCAGAAAGTTAAAAAAGACAAAAACTGTTAAGACTCAAATGGAATAGAGTGGCTGGGAGGTGAACAGAATTACAGGCTGTATAATTATTCTATGGGACCGTTCACTGGGTGACATGACAATCTCACTCTCTGTCATGCAGTGTGAGACTCTCATGTCACCATTTTTATCCATTCTAGGTGACATGAGAATCTCGCACTGTCAGGTAACAGGGGCTTGGTGAGTAAGTAGAGATATTAGGTAGTTAATCGTGAAGAATTCTCTGCCGTTCCAATGCGGGTATCATCCACGCCACCCATGTCAATAAATGTATACAGTTGAAAAATGAAAACAGTGCAGAAAACAGTCTTCTAAGCATAATAGAAGCAGCAGCAATGAAATATTAAAAATGCCCTTCTTCCCCAAAGAACAAAGGTCTACTCACATTTATGAGAGGTTGCACCTGCCTCTCAGTGTAAATAGCATGCACTGGAATTCCAATATTACTCCAGGCTGTGATATCACTTAATTGAAAATGTAGTTCCCAATATAGCAGACCGTATGTTGCTCCTGATGAAGTGACACTTATTATAAATGTCATGAAACGCGTTGAGCTACATATATACAATCCCTTTGGTTCGCTTTATTCCTTCCCTCCCTTGGGGGCATCTGGTCCATTTTTATGTGCTGTTTACACTGAGAGGCAGGTACAACCTCTCATAAATATGAGTAGACCTTTGTTCTGTGGGGAAGAAGGGCATTTTTAATATATCATTTCTGCTGCTAACTACTAGGCTTAAAAGACCGTTTTCTGCAATGTTTTTCTTTTTCTATGAGATTCTCATGTCGCCATTTTTATCCAAGCATCATGGTTAATGTGTTAAATGTTCCAATGCTCTTTTGCGTGCGACCTTTTAAAAGTGAACCCTGTAGCCAAATTATCCTCTGTTGCTACATGAAAAGCTATGAGAAGATCCCAAATTCTCCATTCTAGGGGAGGCAAGTTTGTTTGTGCGCTCCAGCAGCATCTTCATCTATTGGAGCTCAGTGCATGTGGTGAATAGCCATGTTAACATATAAACATGGCCTCAGGAATATGTAAATGGATCATTAAGCTATACTTAAATATGCAAATTAGCCACTGGTAAAGGAGACACTGCAACATCTTAAAGCTGGTGAAGGCATGGTTAAAAAAGTATAGCTATATAGACGTTTTTGAGTTTTAATCCCCGGGATGAGATGGTGAGACACCTTAGTAAATACTATGAGATGGATTTGAGTCCAGTTTCTCACCATATTGACAAACTGGACTCTTCTCAAACCTTATTGCATCATTGTCCACATTAAAATAAGCATAAGAGTTGCATGCTGGACACAATTACATCCACTCAGGGCAGCTCAAGGCAGCTGATTAAATTGAGCATGTTTGCTTGTACCTGGCACTCTTCAGCAATTAATTGGTTATTGTGGCAGGTTGAGTGCATGCAACCATCCTGCATTTTTTGTGAACCATTTTCCCCAACACACACATGCATTCGATGTAATTATTTGTTATAGGTAATGCATTTAGTAAGTGCCTGTTAACCTCCTTCACATGCTGGAGAGGTCTCCAGTGCATTGCTTATCTAGTTTGTTGAAGCCCATTGTAACCGTAAGACCGTTAAATGACAAAACTTTCTCTGGTTTCTATTTGTAAACAGATAAATATAAAACTGGATTTATCATGTATACATTGTTGGGTTTTTTTGGGGTGGAGGGGTTCAGTTTTTAGTTGAATAATACATGCTTACTGTGTTTTTCAGAGGTGTTGGTTAGTAGTGCAAAAGCTGACCTAACGTTGCAAGATAACAGTAAAAATACTGCACTACACTTGGCATGCAGTAAGGTACGTTACTACAGAACTTAATACTCTTGGTGGAGGATACATTTCATGTCGCATGTACATTTGTCTTCATCTGGGAAAATCAGACACGGTGATCAGAACTTTCTTAACCTCACTTGATGCTTCCATTTAATACATCTCACTTCCACTTTGGATGCCACTGTTTGTCTTTGCAATCTTACGCTGTTTATTTCCTTGAAGGATCTTATTTGTTTACCATTAAAAATGATTTTAGCACATATAAAGCACAATTTATACAATCAGTATTTTACTGACTTGTGACTTTTTTAATTATTGTTTGAAATTGAATTGCTGTAAAGTAACTCCAATAAAAATTTGGAAATCATTTCCATCATTTCCTTTTGTTTACATTTTAACGCGATATTTATTGCAAATCATTTTCTTAACTTGGAAACTTTGTGGGTTGTTTTCTTTTCTTTTTTTTGTTTTCTTTTGTTTGTTTTTATATTTTCTTTCTTTCCTTTTGTTTTGGATCTTGCATGTGCGTGTTTGTTTGTGAACATGTGTTTTTTTTTTGTTTTGTTTTGTTTTTTTTTTGCTGTGGTGGTTTTGTTTTTTGGGATTTTTTTTTTTTAATTTATTTTTTTAACTTTTTCGGTTTGTATGGTTTTGTTTTCCCATTTTGCTTTTTTTTTCTTTTCTTTTTTCTTTTTCTCCTTACCCTAGGGTCATGAAACTAGTGCCTTGTTAATATTAGAACAAATCACAGACCGGAACCTCATCAATGCAACAAATGCAGCTTTGCAAACGTAAGTTTCCAACTTCTATTGAAAAGGTAAACTGTGTCTAACAAGAAACAATCTTTTCCTGATTTTCACAAATTAATATACTCCCGAAAGTTGTGGAATCCATTATTCACCAACTAATTCTAGTGCTCATAAAAGTTTACTGATCCTTTAAAGGGGCTACTTATAATAAAAATATTATACAATTATATTTTATTAATGTTAGAATAAGATATATAATTTTCTGCCACTGGAAGTCACACATTTTATGGTCCATTCTGTTTTTTTTTTTTTTTTTATTAATCTAATTCATTCCTCTTCATAATCCACCACAGATGTTCACATTTCCATGCGCAATCCACAAAACTCTTCCCAGTCACTTGCAAACACCAGTGTTTTGCTCTCCTCAGCTGTGCAAGATGAATGGACTGCTAACTGAAAGTCTCTAGCTACACATAACTGCAGACTTCCATTACATGAAAAGCAATTCCACACACACAGCCACACTCGCATCTAGACACCACATATTTCTGAATTATTGACCACAAATTATATATATATATATATATATATATATGTAATATTATAATAAAGATTTTGTTTAAAAATGTTTGAAAGTACCAAAAATACACTCTACTGCTCTCAGGTGTTGGTTTATGGGGAGTTTGAGGAAAACCTTATTAATCACTTGAATCCATCCATTCACTGCTCTGTCAGGTACATTAATATTTATTTGGAGAATTAATTATCCTGACCTGAAAATTGCAATTCTGGAGCAACCCAAGTGCACAATGTGGAGAAATGAGCATTACCATTTCATTTAAATGGGGATTTAACCCCTTGTTTGAGACCTTTCTAGCATTCAGTTTGTTAAAAGCCCATTTAAAATCAGTAGGAATGTGTGTTCCTTTTGGTAAAGTTTATTTATGCCAGAATTGCACCTAAAGTGTTGTACTTTCTCAACATAGGGCCCACTGTAATATACTTGCACTATTTTCACTTAAAGGAATAGTAACCCTTTATTTTGACTTGTATGTGACATATTTTGCAAGTACATATGTACAGTCAAATTGTCAATAAGTTTTATCATTTTGTTTTTAATATACTTGTATGTCCTTGACAGCGAGCCACCTGGATCTGTTTCTTTATCGGGGAGTTTTATCAGGGAACATGAAAGCAGGTCAAGTGATACATATATATATTGTCAACTAGTTAGCACACATACTGTTCATTGCTGCAGGGAGCCTGTATTACATCCTGACTTAATGGTCTGTCAATTAGGAAACACGTTTAATTCTTGTCCAAGGAACTCATTTTAGGGACATAAGTGTAAAGTAATAGGGGAAGATGGGGGGGGGGGGTGAAGCGTTGTTACCTTGTAGTATGCACTTGAAGACTATATAAAGTGAAAATTAAGATCTGCTATTCGCTTTTAAGTCTCTTGCCATCCACTCTGAAGCTTTTGAGCACCACAGAGGATCAGGAGACAGCACTAATGAATGCACGAACACAAAGAAAAGAGCATGATAAAGACCGATACTCAGTAAGCTATTGTGTTGCACACCCTTGGGGAAAATTTAGGGAATTTTCATTTTCCCCTATGGTGCAGTTGCCTTGCCCAAGAATTGCACCTCTTTAGATTGCTGAAATAATAGTTATATTCCGGAGCAAAGCAACAGCCCTACAGTGGTGAAATTAATATTGTCAGTAATTCAGAACAGAAGCTTTAACCCCTAGTATGCTATATAATTCATTCATGCTTTACGTTAAAGGGATAGTAATGTTTCACAAAAACAGCAGCTCCAATTAATTTTCATAGTATTTGGACCATGGAGAGTGTTATTTCAATACTGTCAGAGTTGTAGTTCAAGAGTAATTGAATGGTAAAGTAACCCCGTCCCGCCTCTTTTACCTAGTATAAGCCACCTCCCCTCAGATGTGAAATCTGGTCCTGGGACCAGACCGCTTACAGCAAGGGACAATCTTATTGTGAGCATAAGGAAACCCCTGCCCCCTTGACAGGTTTTTCCTTATGTTCACTGAAGATCGTCCCTCTCTTTGATCCATCCGGACAGTGTTGCTGTTCTGATGTGAGGAGTGTTACATCGGTAAAAAGTGCGGGAGGTGGAGAATTTATCATTCAATTACTCTTGAACTACAACTCTGACAGAATTGAAATAACACTCTCCATTGCCCAAATACTATGAAGATTAATTGGAGCTGCTTTTATTGTGAAACATTACTATTCCTTTAAAATGTGGTAGAGATTTTTTAGCATTAAGCAGGCTAAACACCATTTTGGGAATTTGTATTTCCCATTGATGCTAGAGCATTAGCCAGTGCACTGCTTTCCAATGTGCTACAAACTTCTCTAGCTTTCAAGGTGTTAAATGTCTCTATTTAAATGTATGTTTTTGTTTCTCTCCCATGACACTGTTGGTTTATTCTGGATGTGCACTTATTTATCGAATTGACTACACCCCTTAATATATCACGTTTCGAGAGGTAAAATCTAAGATTTCGTATCAGTGGAATTTCCCAACTGGGTAAATGGCAAAACCATTTAGAGTGAATGACTTCTACTTTATAGATGCATTGCTTTACTTGAAGTCACAGGATAAATTACTTTTTCCCCACTTAGAAATTTGGAGTCATTTAAGAGAGAAAACACCTTCTAAGTATGTAGTTACAGTTAACACCATTTGAAAGCAAAGCATACATTTTTACTAAAATCTGTTTAATTCCGGTCAGTCAAACGTGTACTGTTAAGTGAACCAATGGAAACTTCGTTTGGCCAAAAGCAGTAGGAAAAGTGACAGGTTGTCCGCAAACATACACTTTACTCTTCTGGACCAGTGGTTCTTAAATCTGTCCTCAGGGACCACTAACAATATATGTCTTAAGGATTTATTTGCTTCAGTAAAGGACCTGTGTGCTCAAACTAGGATATCCTAGCTGTTTCCTGTGGACAGGTTTGAGAAACCCTGTCTTATACCAATTATTACTCTTTAGATGGTATTATATCATAACCAGTCTATTTTTTTTTCTAATACATATTGACATTGTCGTTGAGTGCTTAATTGTAATGCTAATCTGCGGATATTGTCAAAAAGTAGCAACATTCCGGAGTTTCATTATTGAAACCTCAGAAACAAATACTAAATATCTGCCTCCCTCGATAGTCTTAGATAACATTACCCTCTAAGGGTCGTCAATAAATTTCTTGTGACGTTATCATAATTTCCTTCTTTCAAATGCATTGTAGCTTTCAAAACATTACTTTTCAGAGGTTACAGAATATTGGGTGGTAAATTGTGATTACCAGTTTTATAACATAAGCCTTCATCAGAAGACTTCCAAGTTGACTACTGAGGAAATGTCTAGGGTCTTTTTATTTAGAGGTTTCTTATTAGGGTCGTAAGAAGATGGACCATTTACATGTTCATATGCTGGGAGAAAAATAAATTATGTATGTATACACACTGTAATGAAACCCTTCATAACATAAGGGTTGATGTTAGATTGTGAAATAAACATGTCATAGCCTATAAATATCGCATAATATGGAACAGGTGCATTCCATTTGGGTAGTTATGTATCAAGACTGATAAGTATAGCTCTCAAACTGTTCCCGTGCCCTTTTCTTATAGTCTTGTCATCTGCTGATAAGATGCAACATTGTTATCTATGTTTGCAACACATTTTACACCATCCATGCCCCTAGAAGAAGTTGCTATTTTTATTAAACATTTAGACCTACGTAGCGTTTCCCCGGGTCCAAGCCAAAGGTAGCTGGGCATCAATTGAAAGGTACCTATATGGCACTTCAGCTGAGAACATGAAGACAAGCTTAACAAAGCACACTCTTGATGCTTGTTCTGGAACGGTAAGTCTGCAAGTGGAAGGCTGGTGATGAAAGCATCTACCATTGAATGAATATCGAGTGGGATTTGATTGCCTCTTCAGAGTTGAACCGTGACCTCTCCTGCTTGGACCTGCCTGGTAAATTGTAGCAGCCAAATAGTCATATGAGGAGAAAGCTGCTTTGGAGGCTCTCAGCCTTTCGACACTGCATTTTACATGATATAGTTACCTCCCAAAAGGTCATAAAATCTTCAGTAATGTCCCATAAAAATATTTAGAGTTGGGTAGAGGAAACTAATTGCCACAAACCCTATCTCTCAAACCACTATGGTTTGAGAGATATAGGGATTCAAAGTTCCCTCCCCTTCTCCTGATCTCAGCTGTAAAGCTGACAGCAGTAGATTTGAGTCGTACGACTCAAGGAGGCTCTACAGCTGAGTCGAAATCGCATTATTGCAAAAGAATTAATTTATTGGAAAAGTCTGCAAAGTGTGCCTGGTTTGCAAGCACACTTTGTAGACCTTTACAATGAATGAATTATTTTTAAGTAACGCGATTCTGGCTCTGCTACAGAGCCACCTGCTGGTGCCTGGACCGGGATCTCCTGCTGTCAGCTAGACGCTGACATCCGGAGAAGAGGATGGAGGGGGAAACTTTGAATCCCTATATCTCTCAAACCATAGCGGTTTGAGAGATGGGGTTTGTGACAATTAGTTTCTTTTTTCAACCTCTACCAAACTCAATACTTTTTTAGGAGACATTACTGACCCTTTAACTAAAAGCCAGTTATAGACATGTCGCTACTGTACAGGGGGTTCGTTAACAATGTATGTAACCAGAATGCTTTAAGCCATTCACCAAATATTATGTTGTATAATGCATTTAAAACCTATCACAAATTGCCATGCAATAGTTTGTAACATTGTACATTATACTCATGCCCTAGATGAACTTATAGCTGGATAACCTATATTCTTTCTTTGTCAGACCTCTTCATGTAGCTGCTCGAAATGGCCTAACTGTTGTAGTACAAGAGCTTCTGGGAAAGGGGGCAAGTGTTTTAGCTGTGGACGAAAATGGTAGGTTTTGTTTCTGAGGCATTGGTAAGCTACACAAGTGAACACTGAACAGAAACATATGTTCATGGAATATTTTAAGAGAAAGTGTCAAAGTAAAAAAAAAAAAAAAAAAAAAAAATATATATATATATATGTTTTAGCCACAACAGTATACTAGACAAAGGGAAATTTAATTCAGTGTTTATATTGTATATTGGAGCATGGACTAATTCCATGCTTTTGCTTCTCTCAACACCCTACTAGGTCTAGGTTTCTGTTACTACAAGCAACTTTAAAGGACTATATTAAAGCTGCCCATGTAATCTCCTTGTGGGGTGGTTTGGGATCTGATAGCCCATATCCATGATTGGCTGACACCCACATGGATCTGCCATTCAGTAGAGTTTGCTATGATTGTTACAACCTCCTAGTCATCTATCTGTATGATCTGGACGCTGGTCTCACATGCCCTTGTGCATGTTAGCCCCATGTAAACAGCCTGATGGGGGCCAGTTGTCCTGTTTTAGGTCTAATAGCACAGCAATTATTTCTTTGCACTAATTATTCTTTGTACAAAAGGGTTGTGAAGCTGCAAGAGAGAAAAGCTAGACTCTGGAGGTCACTGCTAATTGTGTGCGTTTTTCAGCATCATAAGGCTTCCGATTTTGGAATAAGAAAAGGAAAAGTTGCAATGTGCTGGATACTGCATGTAAATCAATTGGCATTTTATTGATTGCCTATGTCTATTCGGTTTACCCCACAATTACTTCAATTTGCATTTATACATATGCCCCATGTATATTTTCCATTGGTTACAGCATGTATATATGTGGTACTGTGGCTATGAAATGGAATTTTTAAATTATGTCCTATTGCAATGGACTTGCCACCCTAAGATTAGTTGAGGAGAAATAACCCTTTGTGTGCCAGAAGGGTATTGCTACCCCTCTGGCACTCATGGTTAATTGCCTATATGATGTATTATCCATTTGTTAGTAATACCAATATTTCTGAGCATATTCCTACACACTGTACTCTGAAAAATAAATAAATCTAAGCATTACACACTGGGAAGCATGTCTAATAGTACAGTGAGCGATACGTTTTGCTCCAAGATGAACTGATTATGCAAATTTCCCTACAAGGAATGCTATTGTCGCAATGATTTAAGATCACATTTTCAAAAACTATTTTTCTCTGTCATCCAATACAGGTTACTGGTAACCATGGGTAGGCGATCCACCTCTTTAAGTAGGCAGGAACAATTCTAGAATTGATTGCAGGGGGTGGAGCCTACCTTCCCTCCTTGGCTGCAGCTAGCCAACCAGCTACAGAAAGATTTGTTCCTTGGTGAAGAGACAGGCAAGAGAACAGTTCTGCTATAGTTTTAGAAATTTTTTATTTTTCTGTTAGAAATGGAATACCACCATTTGGCAGACTACCATAACTGACAGTGCCCTTAGATGTGGCTAGCTCAGTATCCAGGTGCTTTTTGTGGACCTTAAGTCCTGGGGGGAAAATCTTGGGTACAAATTCTTTCCTTGGGAGTTGCCTTCTGAGACTTCTTCTTAATAAATGGTAATCTAAAGACAGAAGACCTGCAGGAAAGGTGAGCAACCCTTTGATTGCTGCAGGTCCACATGTCCCACAGTGCCCCTCCGCACAGGGGTTTTTTCCTTGGGAGTGCTTATTGCACACTCCTGCACTCATTGGGTCTATCTGTATGTCTGTTGGGTGTTTTGTTACAGGTTTATGTGGTGACTTAACCCTTTAGCTGCTGGTTTGCATCTTTTGGGGGGGTTATTGTCACTTTCCCTACTGGGTTCAGTGTTTATTGGGTCTTCTAACTTGTTCTAGTGATGTCTCATGTAATTTTATTTCACAGTTTTAACTTTGACAAAATTTGAGTTCTGCGCCTTTAAGATGCGTTTTACCCCATATATGCCATTGCTCCATTCACTCCTATGGGACTGTACAGTTTGGGACATATCTCTGCAACCGCTCAACGTAGCAACTTCAGAGAGGGCTCATTTTAATTGCCGGTCCTTGCTCTATCATCCGGTTACCATTGCAAATGTTTTTGGGAGCTCGGGGCTTCGGGCACTGTTGGGGTACTTATTCTGGGAAAACTACATTTCCCATGATCGATTGCTTCGCTCGCTCGTTTCTGATTTTCTCCTGCCACGGCAGCCATTTTGTGCCTTTTCTAGAACGAGTATCCTATGCAGGGCTTGGACTCTCCTTCTTAAGTCCATTTTTGCCACTGCTGGGACTGCCATGCGTCCGGCGTTCACTGTGGCATGGCTTAACCAGGCCATTGCGGTCTGAACTGAACAACTCACCCTGGCTGTCCGTCATGGTGCTCCTTCTTCGGATATGTTGCTCCTTCTTGCCAACATTTCTGAGGCCCAGCACTATGTTTCTGCTGCCTTATTTGATGCCATCTGTTTGGTGGCTAGGGTTTCCACCATGTCTGTGGTTGCCAGACGGGCTCTTTGGCTCAAGATCTGGTCTACTGACACTGCTTCCAAGAAAGCCTTGCTCTCCATGCCTTTTCAAGGCACATCATTGTTTGGGCCAGATCTGAAGGATCTGATTAGTGAGGCCACAGGGGGTAAAAGTACCCTTCTGCCTTTTGGTCCCCAGGAAGAAAACCCCTCTCATGTGTAATCATATTTTTCGTTCCTTCCAGACTGAGACACGTCTGGCGAACCAGGCTGTTCCCTCAGCTCCGCGTGCCTCCTCCAAGCCCAAACAGCAATGGAAGCCCAAGGTCTCCTCCAAGCCCAAGGCTTCCAAGCCACCTTCGGCATGACTCGCTGAACCCAGGGCCCCACTCTGCTGTGGGTGGCCGTTTGCATCACTACCACAGCATCTGGGTGGATTCAGTGGCGGACCCATGGGTTTTACAGGTGTTGACGGAAGAGTACAGGATGCCTTTTGTCTCTCTTCCTCCCTTTGCTTTTTCCCTTCTCATACGCTTCAGGGCGCAGAGAAACGCCATCTGTTCAACAGCGCTATTTAGGCTGTTCTGGACAAGGATTTTCTAGAGCCGGTTCCAGTTCAGGACAGAGGGATGGGTTTTTCTCAGACCTCTTTGTGGTCTCCAAGAAGGACGGCGGTTGTCGTCCCATTTTGGATTTGAAAGATCTCAATTCCTTTGTGATCAGGACTCATTATCACCAAGAGTCCCTATGGACTGTGATTGCTGCTATGCCCCTGGGGGAATTCCTTGCTTCTCTGGATCTTCAGGATGCATATCTACACATCGCCATTCATCCAGAGAGCTGGCAGTATCTCAGATTTGCCTGCGACCCTGGGCACTTTCAGTTTTCAGCTCTTCCCTTTGGTCTGACTACAGCTCCTCAAGTCTTCAACCATGTCCTGGGAGCTTTAGTATCCGTCCTCCACCGGGACGGCATCAGAGTTACTCCATACATGGACGACCTGCTTCTGAAAGCCCCCTCTGCGGAACTTCTTCATCAGCAGGTTCAGCAATGCATTCACACTCACCCATCATGGGTGGATCATCAACATGGACAAGTCAGATCTTGTCCCATCCCAGTGTCTAGTCTTCCTGGGCCTTCTCTTCAACACTCAGCAGAGCATGGTGTTTCTCATGGACGAGGTAGCTCACCAGATCGCCCACAGGGTTTCTGCTGTTCTGGCTCACGATCCAGTTCCAGCTAAGAAGCTGTCCTCTCTAGTGGGGAAATTCATCTCCACCATAGAAGTGGTCCCATTTGCCATGGATCACACCAGGGAACTCCAAAGGTTTGTGATCCTGATGTGCAGGGGTCAGCTGGACCTTCTGAAGATGTCGGTGTCCCTTCCTCTTTATGTCGAACTGAGTTTATCCTGGTGGCTCGACCTCTCCAGTCTGCTGAAAGGCAAGTCATTCCTAGTATCCGTCTGGACCACGGAGATGGCGGATGCCAGCCTCTCCGGATGGGGAGAGGTCTTGGGTCGCCTGAGTGCATAAGGTCGGTAGTCTCCGGAGGAATCTCTCCTTCCCATCAACGTGTTGGAGCTTCGGGCGATATTCCGTGCCCTTCGTCATTGGACTCCCCAGCTGAAAGAATGCCCAGTCTGGGTACAGTCCGACAACGTCACGGCCATGGCCTACATCAACAAGAAGGGCGGAACAAGAAGTCTCGCCGCTTGGTTAGAGTTCAAGGCTATTTTGTCCTGGTCAGAAGAACATGTTCCTGCCATATCCGCAGTACACATTCCTGGCGTAGACAGCGTCATGACAGACTTCCTCAGTCGACAAACAGTGGACAGCGGAGAGTGGGAACTGCACCCAGAGGTGTTCTCCCTCATTGTTCAGAAGTGGGGTCTTCCTTGCATCGAATTGATGGCGACAAGACAACCGGAAGGTCCAGAGGTTCTGCTGTCACTGGAGGGATCCTCTAGCTCTAGCGGTGGATGTCATGTCCATTCCTTGGTTATTTCCTCTGTCTTACATCTTTCCTCCCCTTCGGAAGTTGAGATTGGAGCGCTGTCCAGTCATTTTGATTGCTCCGTACTGGCCTCGGCAGGCTTGGTTTCCGGAGCTTCTGGATCTTTCATTGGCGGAGCCATTCCAGCTCCCTTGCCGTCCTGATCTTCTTCTACAGGGTTACCTGTGGAAGGAGGATGTTCATCGTCTGGCTTTGATGGCTTGGAAGTTGAATCCTCAATACTTTAAGAAGGGTTTATCTTCTAGTGTGGTGGCTACTATGCTTAGTGCCCACAAACCGGTTTCTTGTAAGGTCTACCATCGTGTTTGGTCGACCTTCCTATCTTGGTGTGCTGATCTCTCAGGATTTTGTTCTGCCTACGGTCCTGGCCTTCTTGCAGGACGGTGTGGATAAGGGCCGCTTGAGTTCCCATAAGGTTCAGACTTCTTTCTCTCTCTCTCTCTCTCTCTCTCTCTCTCTCTCTCTCTCTCTCTCTCTCTCTCTCTCTCTCTCTCTCTCTCTCTCTCTCTCTCTCTCTCTCTCTCTCTCTCTCTCTCTCTCTCTCTCTCTCTCTCTCTCTCTCTTCTTTCAGAGGCACGTTGCTATTCTTCCCGATGTCCAGGTTTTCATCCAGGGCGTTGCTCATACCTGTTTTCAAGACTCCCGCTCCTCAGTGGGACCTTAATTTGGTGTTGGGCATCCTTCAGCGCCCTCCCTTCGAGTCCTTGGCTACTATTCCTCTACACCTACTGACGTGGAAAATGGCCTTTCTCCTGGCGATCATGTCTGTTCGCCGTGTCGCAGAGTTACATGCTCTGATTTGTAAACCACCCTTTTTGGTGTTTCACAAAGACAAGGTGGTGATTCGCACTTCTCAGGAGTCTCTCCAGAAGGTAGTTTGTGAGTTCCACATTAATCAGGAGATTGTGGTGTGGTGCCTTCTTTCTGCCCTGACCCTACCTCCGACAAGGAGAGTGATCTCCACTTGTTAGATGTGGTGCGTTGTCTTTAGTTTTATGTGCATCGTACAGAGTCCATTAGACAATCTGATGCGGTGTTAGTCATTCCAGAGGGCCCCAGGGCAGGAAGACCTGCATCCAAAGTGACTATTGCGTCTTGGATCAAGTCCACTATTCGTAATGCTTGTGAGCTGAGGAAGAAACCCGTTCCCTTTCGGGTTACGGCTCATTCTACCAGATTTATTGGGGCTTCTTGGGCTTACAAGAATCAGGCCTCCGCTGATCAGTTGTGCAAGGCTGACACTTGGTTGTCTGTGCACACCTTTTCGAAGCACTACAGTGTTGATGTGCTGGTATCGGCTGACACCAGCTTTGGGAGGAAGATCCTGGAGGCAGTCTTGCCTGTCTAGGATCTTCTTCGGTTCTTGGTGCTTCCTTCACTTTTGAGCCCTGTTGGCTCTAGTTTGGTGTGCTTTGTAACAGTTCTTGGGGTGTTGTTACCCCCCTGTTCACTGTCCGTTGACACTTTTGTTGGGCTATCTCTGATCAGATCTGGTTCATATCTGCTCTGGTGACTTTGGGGGGGCCTTGCGCCTGGTCCTTGCCTTACTTCCCACCTCTGGGAAACTCAATGGTTGGACATCTCAAAATTACCAGTAACCTGTATTGGACAACAGGGAAAAGAGGATTTTAGTCTTACCTGTTAAATCCTTTTCTCTTAGTCCATACATGTTACTGGTCTCCCACCCTGTCAAGGGACCATGCTTGGCTCTCATGTGGCAGATTGCGGGGGTCCTTCGGTGTCATGCTCACAGGAGTCTTCTTTCCCTTCCACTATCTAGTCAATAGTTAGTGTCTCAAATCTTTCTGGAGCTGGTTGGCTAGCTGCATTGAAGGAGGGAAGGTAGGCTCCACCCCTGCAATCAATTCTAGAATTGTTCCTGCCTACTTAAAGGGGCGGATTGCCTACCCAAAGTTACCAGTAACCTGTATGGACTAAGAGAAAAGGATTTAACAGGTAAGACTAAAATCCTCTTATTTTACAGAAGAATGGCTAGTACAAAATATTGGGAATTTTAATTTTCTGTAAAACAAAATAAATGTATCCTTAGATGACAGGTACACTTTAAATCCGAAATATTCTATAGTCCATGAGTGGTTTCTTTAGATACCTATAATTCACTAACACCTAGCTCAAAAAAGTATCAAATTAGGATTGATTCAGTGCATATGCTAATTTCTCTGTCGTCCAGTATATCTCACAGGTACCATGGGGAGGTGACAGCTCCTCCCAGTGGGCTGGAACAATTCTAGAAGTGGTGCGGGGTGGAGCCTCCCCCTCCTCCATATAAGGCTACCTCACTAGCCTTGTTCCATGTTCCTGGTTAAGTAGCTGAGAACAGCTCTGCTTAGTTTTTAGTACTTTTGTTATTTTTTTGCTAGATATGGGGTGTTCAAATTCCTCCATTAGGCACATTACCATTACAGGCTTCCCCTGGAGGATTGCCCCGATATCAAGGTGCTGTTGTGGACCCTTTGCAGCCCTGGAAGAGAATCATGCAACCCATGTATCTCTCCTGAAGATGTGTTTCTGAGGCTTCTTCCCTCTCAATGCTAATCTAAAGAAAGAAGACCAGCTAAAAAGATGAGCAACCCTTTGAGTGCCATGGTCCACCTGTCCCACAGTTCCCCTCCGCAAGGGGATCTTACTGGAGTTTTAAAGCTCCTGCACTCATGTTGGGTACTTATGTATTTGTTCCCTGGGTCATTGGAGCTTGGTTGGCTGCTCTTGTGGCATTTAACCCCCTCCCTGCTGTTTTCACTGTGTTCTGGGGCTTATTTTTCACTTTTCCTTTCGGATTTTTGAGTTTTTATTGGTCCCTACATGTTCTATATGTGTTTGGGGTACTTTTATCAATTTTTCAAAACTTTTTTTTTTTTTTTTAATTATTGTGCTCCTTTAAGGATTCTTTACAGTGTGGCCGCACTTGCTCCATTGACTTCTACCTTTGCAACCGTTCCACTTAGAGTTGAGAGAGGGCTCATTCTTCTTGTCTCCCCTTTCCCTGCATTCTGGTTCAATCCTCAGGGCCCCTAGTCCCCCGTCCCCAAGAGTTCAGGTTCTAATGCTGCTGTGGAACTAGAATTCCCAGAATGCCTGTTTCATGGGCATTTCCCTGATTGGCTGTGAGTTCGGTCGCCATTTTCTATCTCTCTTTGGCTGAGCATCCTACACTGAGGTTTGGATTCCCTTACTCTCCTCCGCAGGTTAACCATTTGACTGCCAGATAAGTACTCTTTGGGGCTTTCTGAGGTGATTTATTAATCTTGGTGACAGTATTTGGGTTTCCTCTTACTGTTTATACACTTCTCCTATTAGGATGTTGGATCCAAAGAGACATTGGGCTAGACCTAAGGTTATAAGGACTCAGGGGTGGGGTGTCTTTGACCCGCCTTGCTTACTGTTCCTCATGCCTAGCGGGGCTTACTAGAGAGTACTCAGGACAATTATGCCTCTCGTGCTGTGGCCTCTACCACTCCACCTGGGCCTTCCAGCCTTGAACAAGAGCTTCTTTGGATCAAGGACTTAGTCTTGTATGGCACAGTTCCCTCCAGGGGTTTCTCCAGTCTTGGAAACCGTCCACGTCGTTCAGGTTTGTGACCCCTAAGGCCCCTGGCATTCTGACCTTTCTGATTCCTCTGAGGAGGATTCATTTGAGGTTCATTCAGAAGAAGGGGGTGTGCAGAAGGGGCTTCTTCCCATACATATGGCGACCCCTTTGAGGCTGATCCTGGGCCCTTTGCTGAGGGTCTCATTAAGGCGTTTTTAACTACCCTACAGATTCCTGTTAATCCTTTTGAGAGCCAGACTTCTGATGTCTTTCAAAGGTGCAAAAAGTCCCTCATTATGTTTCCACCTAACCCTACTCTGGACCAGGTTATCCTGGATGGGTGGAAAACATCAGACCAGCGTATTTCTCTTTCCAAGATGTTTTCTAAGCTGTATCCATTCTCTGATGCAACTTTGGCTCACTGGGCTGCACCTCCTCAGGTTTGTCACCCTATTTCTACACTGTGTAAGTTTACCCCTTAACCTCTGGCTGATGCCACGGCACTTGAGGCTATTCTGAAGTCGTCCTTTGCTGCCCTAGGTGCTGCCTTGAGGCCTACCCTGGCTTCTGTCTGGGTTAACAGAGCCATTGCTGTTTGGACTGAGCAGCATACTGACGCTCTCCGCAAGGGTGCCCCTAAGGAGGACCTTTTAGCCAACATGTCTGAGGCTCAGAACTATGTTATTGACACTCTTTTTGATGTGGACAGGCTTGAGCCTAAGGCTTTTGCTTTTTCTGTTGCTGATAGATGCACTTTGTGGCTTAAGATTTGTTCTGCTGACCTTTCATCTAAAAAGTCACTGATTTCTCTCCTCTTTCAGGGCGTGTCTCTCTTTGGCCCTGAACTGAAGCAAATAATCAGTAAGCCACTGGGGGCAAGCTCACTCTGTTGCCTCAGGTCCCCAAACTCCCTAATATGGTGACAAAGCAGCATCTTTTTCATCCCCGTGAAAGTGAAGCACAAAGGCCAAATCTGAGTTGGGTCTCAGACCAGCGCCCCACCCCCAAGCCCAGGCAGCAGTGGATGTCCAAACACTCCTTCACCAAGCCCAAATCCACCAAACCTCCTTCGGGCATGATTTGCCAAACACTGTTCTGCACCTTCTTGTGGGTGGTCGCCTTCAGCATTTTTCATGCATTTGGGCAGGCTCTGTTGTGGATCAGTGCGCATTGCAGGTGGTTTCAGGAGGCTGCAAGATTCCCTTCATATCCCTGCCTCCCTTCAGATTCTTCCATTCAAGGGCTCCTCTAGGTCAAGAAAAGCTGCGTCTTTTCAACAGGGCAGTGCAGGCTCTCTTGGACAAGGGAGTCCTGGCTCCTGTTCCGCCTCAAGAGAGAGGTTTAGGATATTATTCAAACCTCTTTGCGGTTCCCAAGAATGACGGTGGCAGTCGCCCCAGCTTCAATCTCAAGGATCTTAACTTTTGTGGTCCATACTCACTTCAAGGTCGAGTCTTTGCACTTTATTATCATAGCGATCTGCCCAGGAGAATTTCTGAAAGCTACTTCTAGGGACTTTCTGAACCGTTAGGTCCAGGAATGTTCTCAGATCTTCCTCCGTCACAGGTGAATTCTGAATATGGACAAATCTGCTGTGGTTCCTTCTCAGAACCTGGTTTTCCTTGGTCTCGGGTTAGACACCTGCCAGGGTATGGTCTTCCTGACAGAAGATTCTGTTCAGCAGATCATTCATCAGGTGTCCCAGGCCTTGGAGTAGACCTCAGCTCCAGTGCGCAAGTTCTGGTCTCTGATAGCCCGCATGATCTCCACTATGGAGGCGGTTCCGTACTCCATGGCTCACACCAGTGAGCTCCAGAGGTTCACCATCTGGGCTTGCCGTGGGAATCCGGATCTGTTGGACCATCTGGTCTCTCTTCCTCTGAAAGTGAGGCAGGACTTCCTTTGGTGGTTGGACAGATCCAACCTGGAGAAGGGGAAGCCATTCGTTGTCCAGAATTTGACTCTGGTGACAACGGACACCAGCCTCTATGGCTGGGAAGCTGTCTTGGGTCATCTGTGGGGTTCAGGTACCAATGGACTGTGGAAGAGACCCTCCAGCCCATCAATATCCTAGAGCTCAGTGCGATTCTTCATGCTCTGTTGTACTTGTCCTCTCCATTGAGGGGCTGTCCGGTCCGCGTCCAGTTGGACAACACCATGGCCATGGCATACATCAACAAGCAAGGCAGTACAAGAAGCACTTCTGCTTGGTCCAAGGTAAAGGCTATTTTAGCCTGGGTGGAAGAGTGCATTCCTGCAGTCTCTGCTGTGCCCATCCCAGGTGTAGAAAACGTCCTGGCAGACTTTTTCAGTTGCCAGTCGGTGGACCCCGGGGAGTGGGAGCTCCATCCGGAAGTTTTTGACCTGTTGGTGCAGAAGTGGGATCTCTCTTGGATAGATCTGATGGCCACCAGAGACAACAGGAAGGTTCATATATTTTGCTCTCACTGGGGGGACCTTCTGGCATTCACAGTGGACACTGTTGATTCCATGGCGCTTTCATCTGGCCTACATTTTTCCTCCATTCCCTCTCATCCCCAGGGTACTGAAAAAGATTTGGATCGCCTCCTATTTGACCAGATAGCCTTGGTCCCCAGAATTAGTGGCCTTATCTGTTCAGGATCCGTTTCCTCTGCCACTCAGACTGGATCTCCTCCTTCAGAGTTACCTCTGTAGGGTGGACACGGAGTGTCTGGCTTTAACAGCATGGCTGTTGAAGCCTCCTCCCTAAGGAGGAAGTGTTATTCTCCTGAGGTCCCTCTGTCTTCTACCAGAGATGTATTGCCATCTTACCAGTTGTCAAAGTCTTCTTTCAGGGTGTCGCTCATGCTTTCCCTGCCTTTGAGGCTCCTCAGTGGGACCTTAATCGGGTTTTGAGAGTCTTGCAGCGGCCTCCTTTTGAGTCTTTCGCTACTATTCCTCTACGTCTTTTGACATGGTAGAGGTTGTGGGGGGTTTTTTGTTTTTGTTTTTTTTTGGCTGTTGTCTCTGTTTGCAGAGTTGCTGAATTGCATGCTTTGTCCTGTAAAACTCCTTTCTTGGTGTTTCACAAGGATAAGGGTATTCTCCTTACCTCCCAGGAATTTCTTCCTAAGGTGGTCTCTGAGTTCCACATCAATCAGGAGATTGTTGTGCCTTCCTTTTGTCCTGACCCTAAATCTGGCAAGGAGAGGGATATTCACTTGTTGGATGTGGTACATTGCCTTAAATTCTATGTGCACCATACTGAGTCTGTCCTGGCGATGGATGCTCTATTTGTTATCCCTGAGGGTCACAGGGCTGGTTTGGCTGTGTCCAAGGTAACTATTCCATCCTGGAGTATGTCTACCATCTGCAAGGCTTATGAGCTCGGAGGAAAACCTGTTCCCTTCCGCATTACAGCACACTCCACCAGGTTTGTTGGGGCCATCCAGTGCCTACAAGATTCAGGCCTCTGCTGAACAGCTGTGCAAGGCAGCCACTTGGTCTTCTGTGCATACCTTTGCCAAACACTAACGTGTGGATGTTCCAGGCTTCAACTGAAACCAGTTTTTGCAGGAAACTCCTGGAGGCAGTTTTGTCTGTCTAGGTCTTTTCTCATTCTGTGCCTTATAGCTCTTTAACCATTTGAGCCCTGTTGGCTCTTGTTCTAGTGTGCTGTGTTCTGTTGTTCAGTGTCTGTTGATACCTTGTTTGAGCTGTTCCATGTCATGGATAGTCCATGGGAACTCCGTTATCATGGGGGAACGGCACTTGGTCCTTTCCTTCTTTTTCTCACCCTGGGAGCTTAATGATGGTACATCCCCATAGTATATGTGAGTTATATTGGACCACAGAGAAAAGATGATTTTTAGTTTTACCTGTTAAATCCTTTTCTCTTAGTCCATATAACTCACAGGTCTCCCAACCAGTGAAAGGGACCATGCTGGGTCTCCTGTGGCTGGACGTGGGGGTCCTATTGGGTTAATTCCTCACTGGAGTTTTCTTCTTTTCCGTCTTGCTATCTTTCTTAGTAGGCTTTTTCCCAGGTCTATCTGGGTGGGGGCTAGTGAGGTAGCCTGATATGGGGGAGGGGGAGACTCCACCACTGTACTTTTTCTAGAATTGTTCCAGCCCACTGGGAGAAGCTGTTGCCTCCCCATGGTACCTGTGAGTTATATGGACTAAGAGAAAAGGATTTAACAGGTAGGACTAAAATCCTTTTTTTATATTACTGTGTTCTCTTCACATCTATTTTTAAGTACTATTGACATTTGAACCCCTTGAATGCTTAAAGGGATAGTAATACTTTGTTTTAACTTTATTTTATTTTGTAGGCATTAAAAAAAAATATGAAGAATGATGTGTCTTATCTCTCAAACCTTTATGGTTTAAGAGATATTCACAAGCAAAGTTTCCCCTCCCGCCCCTTTTACCTAGTGTAAGCCATCTCTTCTCAGATGGGGAATCTAGTTGTAAGACCAGACAGATAACAGCAGGGGACAATCTTCTTACAATGAAAGCCCTGCCCCCCCCCCTTGACAAGTTTTTCAGGTTTTTCCCTTATCTTAATTGAAGATTGTCCCTCTCTGCAGTCTACCTGGGCACCTCTCTTCTGCTCTGGCTGAAAAGTGTTACATCAGTAAAAGGGACGGGAGGGGGACACTTTGTCATTGAATTACTCTTGAACTACAACTCTGACAGAATTCAAGTAACACTCTCCAAGGTCCAAATACTATGATGATTAATTAGAGCTGCTTTTATCATGAAACATTATTATCCCTTTAAGATGAAGCAATGCATTGGAGATATCGTCATCATTAAGGGGTTAAAACATGTAGTGTTATATGGAATTACTTACAGTGTTATAGTTTAAAAGCTATTCAAACCAAAAGGATCCTTCTCACGCCCCTTTGGCCCCCTCCCCTTAGATCTTGAATCTGGTCATGGGACCAGACGGATGCAAAACTGTAAATAATTACATATAGAGCTACATATTAAAATATTAAGACGACTAGGAGCTGAACTTTAATAGAAACATTACTATACCTTTTAATTGTTTGTGTTCTTTGGAATGAGACAAAAGCCAAAGCAGTTTGTTTATTGAAAATAATACCCACACTCTTTTCGCCAGAAACATTGTCCTTACAGCAAAATCAATTCAGAGCCAAGCTATCAAAGGAGCCTTAAAAAAAGGCAGGGATTGCTGTCGCCACAAAGCTTATGTAAGATTAGTTTTTAGGCCTCAGAAAATAACTTTTCCCAATGCTAGCATGAAGTACATAATATTTGTGTGTGTGTGTGTGTATATGTATATATGTATATATATATATATATATATATATATATATATATATATATATATATATATAATAACCTCAGGTCATTTTTAGGTGTTATTTCGTTTAACTTGGCTTTGGGCAACACTACAAATACAATTTTTATCCTTGGAATGACAGTTTAACTGAAAGCTGTTTTATCTCCTTCATAGGTTACACACCAGCATTGGCCTGCGCGCCCAATAAGGATGTTGCGGATTGCCTGGCTCTTATATTGGCCACAATGATGCCAGTCTCATCCAGCAGCTCCTTGCCAGCTGTGACTTTAAATGCCATTAATCACTACACCAACACCTCAAAGACTGTCGCTTTTGACTCTTTACCCATAATGAGAAGCGAACACAGCTCTTACTGTAGTTTCAACAACATCGGCAGGGAAGATGGATATCCTTACACAGAGGAGGATGAGCTCAATGACTCCGACTCAGAGACCTACTGAGGTTCTGCAACAAAAAACAGAAGCAACCAGATTTTAAATCGTTTCAAATTGTTCAGATTAAAAGGTTGTTTGACACCCATGTGCTGGCATGCTGGCCAGACATGCAAGGATTTGTTTTTCCAAGTTCAACAGGAAGTTATTTTTTTGTTTTTTTTATTTTTAAAGTATACACTGATTTAGCAAATGACTTTAGAAGTGTTTTAATCTGACCACTTTTTTGGATAAAAAAGCTGATTCCCTGATTTATTTTTTTCATCCATATTTAATCCCTTGGATGCTAGAGGCATCTTCACAATGCATTGACGATATCGCTAGCATCTAAAGAATTCATGTAGGAAGCTGGAGAGGTGGTTTTTGAGCAAACCAATTTCACCATTGGAGGGGGAAATAAAATTCCCAGTGATTTAAATGGGGAATTTACATGTCAGCGAGGGAATTTTGGGAATGTTTTCTCCTCACTGCATCTGTGATGCGTCGCTTTGCCCCATAACTGAGCCTCTTTAACTTCCTGCATAAGGAAGGCCCTTGTGTATAAAGGCAAAATTGAGCAATTCTGGGGCAAGCCAGTGCTAACATGGGGCAAGTAAGTGTTCGTTGGCTTAAAACGGACTTTTAACCTCTTAAATGCTAGAGAGGATTGCAAAGTAATATGTTGAGGACCTCTCTAGCATTCAAGAGGTTAAAAGGCCAATCTAAAACAATGGAAACTTATACTAGTTAACCTTGGAGCAGTCTGCTTGCCCCAGAACTGCATCTATTTAGCTTTTGCGTTAGGCCATAGTGTGTTCTAGAGGTTCTATGTCTTCTTCAGGGGAAGAAAGGTATTTGGATATGTGAAAGCATTTAAGCCAGGGGTGGGCAGCCTGTGGCTTTTTCCATATGCTGTTGGGCTACAAATCTCAATCCTCAGATAAATGTGATGAGAACTGATTGCATCCCCAACAGCTAAAAAATCACAGGCTGCCCACCCCTAATTTAAGCAGCATTTACTGTTTTATTTAATATTTTATTGTCTGTTGCAAAAATAATTTTTATATGGCAGGGCACAGAAATCCAGTTTAGTGGATGACTCATACCATTGTACAGCAAACACTACAGTGAACATTGTATAAATAAAAAGCAATTTTGTTGGCAATAAATTAATTTGGTACAGCTGGCATTGTGTGTATCAATTTGCCAAAGGACCAAATAAGTTAGTTTTTTGGGGGTTTATTCTGCATAAACAAAATGCTCTTTTTTTGATGTGAACAACTGGAATTTGTTGTGCTAGAACTTTGCATCAAAACCATGCTGTCATGTGTAGAACTAACAAATATTTGCCTGTCAGGGGTTGATTGTTTTCCCCATCCTTGCAAGACTATACCCAATACATATAGAATATGTGGTGTTTTGTTTTTTTTGTTATCTTTTGAGGAATAGCTGTGACATTAGATCAGAGTTCTTCAGCCTTCACGCAATGCTAAATGGGGAACAATAATTGTTGCACAGTTTTAGATTTGGCGCTTTCATGCAGTCATTTTATGTTGGTTTCTTGGATATTCTGGATCTATGACTAGGCTATCTGAAAGGTGTCAATGAATTATGCAGTATCGCATAATCACTCCCACATATACATTTTGCTGCAGTATTAGGAAATGTTAATTTGACAGCTTGAAGATCCTTGGGGTGAATGCCAATGGGATGAGCAACTCTGCAGTGCAATACACTCCCCTCATGCCAGTTTAGTCTGAGACTGAAGGATCGGAACAAAGGGTGTATTCCAAACAATGTGAACTGTTAAAGTACAATTACCATAATCCTTTGTTGTTTGTAGGCAGTTTCAGCATGACGGTAGTTGTAGTGTATCACCAGTTAGAGAGCCACAGGTTGATCCTTCCTGTCATAGATTTTTCTGGTGTAAAAATACATAAACATACATTCCCCGGGGTTCTCTTAATACAACACAAGCTAGCATATTTTTTGGGTGAGCAGTAGGCAACCCGAGGCCCTTTAACTGTTGTAGACTACAACTCACGCCATCCCCCTCCTAAAATTTGACTGGCTGGGGTGGAGGGAGTTGTAACCTACAACAGTTGGAGGGCGTTAGAGTGCCCACCTTTGCCCTAAATTAATCCAAAACAATGTGGCATAAAAATAATTGTCAGCTATTCAGATCGTGTTATCATACATTGTCTAACATACAGGTACTCAAACACCCCAGTGCAGGCATTCAGGTTGTACTCCATTCAACATAAGTGAGTTGTCATCAACACATAAGGATCTTTGAGCGTGAAACAGTCTCTTATTGATCCACTTCTCTTGTGGGGGACATCCTGAAACCTGCACTGGGATGGGCGGGGGGGGGGCACGGCATACATAATGACTTGGGTGAATTTGAAAGGCCTTTCAAAATTATCTGTGTGTGTCTATATAATAGGGAAGAGAGTCAGTGTGTGTGTGTCTCTATATATTAGAGAAGAGAGTATGTGTGTCTATATAATAGAGAAGAGAGTGTTTGTGTGTGAGATTCTGAAATCTTTCACATTCACCCAAGTGTTTTTTAAATTGGAACCAACACTTTATAAAGTTCATTGGATTTAGTGGAGTTACAGCACTCAACGAACACATTGCTTTGGTCAGCATTAGACGTCATGTCTCATTATTGAATTCTCGTGAAACTCCTATATTTATCTGTAGACAGATGGAAATTTAAAGTAAGGTTTCTGTTTCATTTGAAAACAAAATGAAACATATAAAGTCCTTAAATAAATTTATAACCAGTTTGGTAGAAAATGTTCTAAATCATAAAATTGCTAATTTTGTTGCAGAAATAATTTGCAAGTCCATGGTAGTACATTTTCCTGAAGAAGCAGTGAAGTTTTAATATGAAAATAATATATATTGTAGGGCTTCTCCTATTGGTTGAAACAATGGTACCCCCACTTCCAGGAAATACATAATTCAAAATGTATTACAGTTAAAAATATTAGGATTTGTTTTTGGGGGTTTTTTTCCCTCTTTCTCTCTATGGAGCCTTAGACTAGTCCCTATAGAACAACACTGGTTCTCATGAAACACGAACAGGAGAGGTCTTCAGGATATTCTTGTTTGATAACAGGTAATCATATTTGGTTAATTTCAGAGACTTGGGATTTTAACCCAAACCTCAGGGTGATGGGACAAATTCTCAGGGTGACTGTGTCCACTGTTAACTACTATATGATCTGTACCGATTTGTTTCTTTAGTCCCCAATATGATCCATTTATACCAGTGAGGCAGAGGGAGATGTCCTGCTTTTTGTTTGTGTGTTTGTCTGTGTACTTTGGACACCCCTCTGGCATTTAAAGGGTTTCTTGTGGACTGATGGAAGCATCTCTCTATTACGGCAAACATGGACATATCACTAGATGTTATGGGAAGCTTTAAGGGTTAATATTAAAAAAAAAAAAAAATAAGACTTCAAAGATATCCAGGTCAGCTCACATTGAAAGTTTCCAGTTATGTAGATAATCAGCGGGTCAGTCTGTGTGATTGTTTTTTAATACGTAGGAATATACTGAAAATCTAATTTGTTAATGTACCCTATGGACTGAAGTTGAGAATCATAGAAAGTGATGGTAACCTCTTTACCTTGTCATGCCGATCGCTCTTAATACCTATTTGAATTAATCATCACCAAGGAGTGAGTGTGCCATTGTTTTATGCAGCAGGAAAACCCAATAAGGACCTGATCGGTATGACACACATTGCTTTACAATGCATTTTGGACCCCACTGGTCCATTTAAAGGTTAAAGTGACTGATCACACATTAAACTGTTTTAAAGTCTCCTAAACATTGCAGGCAAGGTGATTACTTCTGATGCTTTTTTTTAATCCTTTGGGCGCCAGATTGCTATCAACACATCACAGTGCATTAGAGATACCTCTCTGGCATTCAAAAGGTTAATAATATGTATTTTTCTTGGCTATTCTCTAACAAATTTTAGCTGTTAATTTTCAAGTGATATTCCATAATCTACACTGATGTGTCCAGGTTCTATACAAAATTCTGTTATAAATCAATTCTAATTTTATTTTTATTGTGAAACTGGAAAACTTTTACAATGTAAATGATCAACTGGTTTTCTGAACAGAGTGAAAACAGGACAGTATTTTGATCTATTTGATAATTTTTGTGAGTTTTTTTTTTTTTTTTAAATACTATATCAGCATGTACATAGAAATAGTGACTGCTTGAATACTGTATCTACCTGCACTCTTTCAGTACATTGAAATTCCTGTATATTTTATGGAGTATAATAAAAAAAAATGTGAGTTATTTTTCATGGTTGCATTGTAATATATTTTTACATTTTATAATGTGATCCAAATAATTACTTAAGCTCTTTGAGTGCCAGAGTAGTACGTTGCATACCATCCTGGCACTCAAATGGTTAATATTAGAGGAACTCTGATACTAAATACAAGTTGCCTTTATATACAGTAGCATGTGGTAACATTCACAGATTCTTTTTTAGAAATGTCAGACTAAAGATTAGTAAATTAATTAACAGGCACCTTCCCTTCTTCATTCAAACAGGCACAAATTAAACCCCTACTCAAAAAGACTAAGCTCGACCCCTCCTGTCTCTCTATCGACCTGTCTTCCTTCTACCTCTTACCTCAAAACTCCTAGAACGCCTTGTCTTCTCCCAAATAACAAAATTCCTCATCTCTAACAATCTTTTGGACCCTTTGCAGTCTGGTTTCCGGTGCAGTGGCTCAACTGAGACAGCTCTCTGCAGAATAGCTAATGATCTCCAGACTGCAAAAGCCAAAGGACAGTTTTCTATACTTATACTACTTGACTTTTCCTCTGCCTTTGACACGGTTAACCATTCTCTTCTTGCTCAAATTCTCCACAATCTTGGTTTTCCAAAATCAAGCTGTTTCATGGCTCTCCTCCTATCTCTCACAACATTCTTTTTTTGTGTCCTCTGGCAATAACACCTTCTCAACAGTCCCTCTGTTTGTGGGGGTGCCTCAAGGCTCCGTCCTGGTCCGTTGCTTTTCTCACTGTACACCCTTTCATTGGGTGAACTTATTAATTCATTTGGCTTCAAGTAGCATCTGTATGCTGATGATACACAAATTTACATCTCCACTCCTGATCTTTCATCTCAAATTCAGCTACAAATTTCAGACTGTCTCTTGGCCGTTTCCTACTGGATGGCAGACCGTCAGCTGAAGATAAACATGTCCAAAACTGAACTGCTCATTTTCCCTCCAAGACCTTGCCCAACACCTAGCTTCACTGTTACAGCTGGTGAAATTGACATTGATCCAGTCAGTTCAGCCCGCTGTCTTGGAGTCACATTTGATTCCTCTCTTTCCTTCTCCCCCCACATTAACTCTGTGGTTAGATCATCTCACTTCTTTCTCTGCACATTGCTAAAATCTGCCCATTCATCTCCCAAGAAACTACTAAAATTCGTATACATGACCTCATTCTGTCCCGCTTCGACTATTGCAATATCCTACTAACTGGCCTCCCTGCTACTCATCTTTCACCTATGCAATCTGTTTTAAACTCAGCTGCACAAATCACCACACTCTTCCCAAAAACCAAACCTGCTCACATAATTCTTAGACAGCTGTCATGGCTCCCTATTCAGCAACACATCAATTACAAAGTCCTTCTTACCTTGAATGCTTTCCATACTGCTGCCCCTCCTTACATCTCTTCCCTCATCTCCTCTTATGTTCCTGGCCAGCTCTTTCACTCGGCACACAACACACTTCTTGTTGCACCATCCACACCCTCTCCCGTCTCAAACCTTTCTCTCTTGCTGCTCCCTACCTATGGAACTCCATACCCCTCCGTACTTCTTGAAAAACCCCCCTGTCTTTAAGTCTACCCTAAAATCTTATCTTCTGGAGCACTAGGACCATGCACTACCTTTGGCCAAACTCAGCACTTGTAACCTCAGCACTTGACACCCTCTGTCTCCTTTACCCATTTAGGCTGTAAGCTCCTTGGGGCAGGGGCACCTCTCCTATTGTTTCTATGAATGTGGCACTTATTTTATCTCCTCTTATTTATTGTAACATACGTCCGTTGTAAGGTGCTGCATACATTGTGTGGCGCCTTATGAATAAAGATATACATAAATACATCCATACATACGTTTATCTGCACTAGTTTTAAAAACATGAAGGAACCATATTTTCTTTGGCGTTCTTTCTTGTGCTGTATAAAGTAAAGCATGGCTAGTCAAGTATTGGAGCTAAAACTGTTGGGGACTACAGCTCCCATTATCCCCAACAATACATTGGCTGGTTGTGAATAATGGAATATTTGTCCAACTGGAAGGCCAACAATTGTCTACCCCTACAGTAATGATGCTTCTACTGCATTACAACAGGACATGAGAGGTGCATCACCTGTAAAGAATCACAGCCAATAGCTGGCAAGGTTTGATGTGAGCTGTAGTCCTCAACAGCTAGACTGCCTCGGGTTACTCAACCCTGTTAAAATGAAAGGGAGGACTTGGTCATTGACTGCTGTAGTAAAAAAAATGTCTTCCATTGCTAGGCTATGAATAAATGAAATCTAAGCCACAGGAAAAACATCATGGAGATTATAATCTGTATATAGAAATAAAAGCCACAATACAATGACTGTTAATGAGCATGAAGCAGCCTTAGGTAGAAAACAGCATTGCATTTCCACTTTAGTTGTCAGGAGGCATTGCTCAGTTCATCCTTTTCTGCAGTGATTCTCCGCTCATATCCTTTGTGCACAGCAGGTCTGTTTTTCACGATATCCCTACCTAAAAAGATCAGCCACAATGATCCCATGTTTAGCTACCTTTAATCAAACAGACATACCCTAAAACCCTGTCCTGTTAGTATGCCCTGAGGACTAACACTGAGAATCTCTGCTTTAGTAGTAAGAACTCTTTGGAAACAAAATGGTGTTTGACTTTGTTTTCCCATTTATGGACTTTGTGTATAAAGGCAAATGTAACAGTCTAGAGGAAACCAGCTGTTTTCACACTGAGATTGTTAATAGTCCCATTTAACCATTTGAATGTGTATATCTCCACTGCATTTTGTATTGCTGTCTGTCTGAAGATGCCCACTGTTAACAAGCATCTTTACCAAAATGATGAGAGAGGCAGAATTTCTGATCCACGCACTGTTAGGCATTTTGCATTTCTTCATTTATGGATGGCACATCTGGGGGTAGAGCTGCTTACACAAAATGAAGTGAGGCTTATGTCCTGTGTCTGCAGTGTGATACCCCTCACAATTGCAACCAAGTTATGAAAGCTAACTTTAAGTGGGGCAGATATGGCAGTCCAGCCCATTTGTCAGATGCAGTGGCTTACACGGTCTCCTTCAACCACAATGTAACGCTTCATAGAATTTGGCTACTTGTGCTTTACATCTTACACCTCCATGCTTGGCCACAGATAAACTTAACCTGAACATACATGATTTTTAAGGAGAACCTTTGTGTGTCTGGGTGTGACCTAGGCACCTCTCCCTCACTCTTATCTTGTTTGTTTCTTACTATCGTGGCAGCCCTTGCCAGTTACTATATTCAAATCTGTCACTGTTGCATATTCCATGTGTGTGTCTACAAAAAAGCTTTTGTATACTGATTTATCCCTGTTATGTTCACTTCTCTTGAATGAATAGATTTTCTTGTTATTAAAAAGGGCCCAGTTTATTTGATGGGAATTTTGTTTGCCCGGTATGATGCAGATGGTTTGCCACACTTGTATACAAGTTCATGTGTGTCATGGACCAAACATGGGATTCCCATCCTAAAGTTTCCAGGTAAGTATGTAAAGCAATGTCTAGAATGTGTTTTCATTTGCATCCAATGTGGAACACAAGAACAATGGGTTAAAGTCCCCTTCTCCAAGGGGACAAGGCACTTGATAAAAAGAGCTCTCTGAAGTGGACACTCTCTCCTATATCCACTTTACTTCCACCTTTACAGAATGTGTTTTAGGTGACCTTGCTCCAGCTGGATGCAGGGCAAAGACTTCCTTTTACCTAGCCTTTTTTTTTCCTTCTGATAGGAGAGGGGCTGTATACTCCCCCATTAGGTGGGCATATATCTCTGTCCTCCACTGTCTGAACCAGAGAACATACTTCAGGGGCCTTGCTTACATATAGGAGCCTGAAAAGATTGGATCCTTTTGTTCATAGTGCACAGGTCCTGTGAATGTCACAGTTCGCTTGTCTGGCAGTCAGATTTTTTTCTCTGTGGTACTGAAGCATTCCTAGCACTGTAAGGCATGCTGTAACAGCACATGCATTTGTGAAATGTTCTGATTCTCCTCTTTTTCTTTCTACTTCTTAATGGCTTTTAATCCTTGCACAGCCTCTCTGTTTTGACTTGCTAACTGGGTTTCTTGACTTCTGTCCTCTATCTGGGAATTCTAATTTCTCTGTCGTCCAATATGACATACAGGTACCATGGGGAGGCAACAGCTCGCTTCTCTATCCTGGAACATTTCTAGAAAAAAGTTGTGGGTGGGGCCTCCCCTTCTTCTTATCGGGCTATCCTGCTAACCCTGCCCCAGTTAGACTTGTTCCAGCAACCTAGATGAAGGCTGATAACTTTTCTGCTTAGTTTTAGATTTCTTTTTTATGTTCTGTGGTAGATATGGGGTGTCACAATTCCCCCATTAGGTGGATTACCATCCCTGGCTTCCCCTCGTGGATTGTCCAACTGACAGGTGCTGTTGTGGACCCTTGCAGTCCTGTGGAGAGAATCATGCAGCCCATGTTTCTCTTTCCTGACTGGGTTTCTCTGAGGCTTTGGACAATAAAGGTATGGAATTCACTGCCTGAGGAGGTGGCGCTATCAAATATATTAGATGCCTTTAAAAAGGGCCTGGATACCTATTTAAAAGAGCAGAACATAGAGGGCTATGTACGTTAGTATTGGGATTAACATTTAGTTAGTGCTTGTTGATGCAAGGAGAAATCTGATTGCCATTTGGAATCAAGAAGGAATGTTTCCCCCCATTCAAGGTAGAATTTGAAATTGCTGTATTCAGGGTTGTTTTTTTTTTTTTGGAGGGGGGGGGGTTTGTTTTGTTTTTTTTGCCTTCTTTTGGATCAAAGATGGTAAACGGGAATAGGAAAAGGGTTGAACTACAAGTCTTTTTTTTTCAACCTAAATTACTATGTTACTTTCAATGGTAATCTGAAGACAGAAGTCAAGTTTGGTGTGTAACCCCTTGAGTGCCACGGTCCACTTGTCCCAGTGTTCCCCTCCATACAGGGGCCTTCTTGGAGTCTACAACTCCTGCACTCATGTTGGGTATCTTATTTAGTTTGATCCCAAGGCATTTGGATCTTGGATGGCTGCGTTTATGTAATTATCCCACTTCCCTGCTATTTTCTCTGGGTTCTGGAGCTCATTTGGACTTTTCCACTTATCCCTTCATGTTCCCTTGGGTATTTGGGTAAGCGCACTCATTTTTGGAAAATTTGTAATTTTTGACTTCTGCACCTTTAAGGAGTGCTTCTTGTCTCCTCTTGCCCTATGATCTGGTTCACATCCCCAGTGTCTTGGGGGCCCTGCAAGTGCAAGTTCAGGTGTTAGGTAACATCAAAGAGAGATTACTACAACTCCCAGAATGCCAGTTTCGCGGACTTTCTTCTGATTGGCTGATAGTTTTACAGACTCCATTTTCTGTTTGCTGGAGTATCCTACGCATAGGCTTGTCTCTTCTTGCTCTCCTTCTCAGCTTAACCTTTTGCCTGCCAGTTAAGTACTTTCTTGGGCTTTCTGATGTGATATTTTATTCTGTGTGACAGTATTTGGGTTCTGCAAGTGGTTTAAGAAGGGTACAAGATTGCCTTTAAATCCCTTCCTCCCTACAAATTCTTCTAGTCCAGAACTCCTTTGGGCCTAGAAACCCTGCGTCTTTTCATCAAGGCGTTTCAGGCTCTCTTGGACAAGGGAGTCCTGATTCCAGTTCCTCCTCAAGAGAGAGGTTCAGGTTTCTATTCAAACCTGTTCCTGGTGGCCAAGAGGGACCGTGGCAGTCATCCTATCATGGACCTCAATTCCTTTGTGGAGGTTGCACATGTCAAGATGGAGTCTTTCCACTCTGTTATCACAGCTATGTCTCCAGGAGAATTCTTGGCATCTCTGGATCTGCAGGATGCTTACTTGCATGTCCCGATTCATCCTGACAGTCAGAAGTTCCTCCGTTTCACCTGCCAATTGAGGCACTTCCAGTTCACTGCTCTGCCCTTTGGGCTTACCTCCACTCCTCGGGTGTTCCCCAGGGTCTTAGGAGAATTGATTTGCCTTCCTGCATGGACAACCTTCTGCTGAAGGCTCCATCCAGGGAACTCCTGGGCCAGCATGTCCAGGACTTTGCTCAGATTCTCCTCCACCATGGGTGGATTCTCAACATGGAAAAACCTGCTCCGGTCCCCTCTCAGGTCTTGGTCTTCCTTGGACTCCGTTTCGATACCTGTCAAGGGAAGGTTTTTCTGTGAAGAGTATTTCAATCAGCAAACCATGCATCTGGTATCCCTAGCTCTGGAGTGGTCCTTGGCCCCGGTCTGCCAGTTTATGACCCTTAAGGGCCGTGTGGTGTCCACAATGGAGGTGGTTCCATACTCCATGGCACACAACAGGGAGCTCCAGAGATTCACTATACGCTCTTGGCATGGGTATCCGGACCTCTTGGATCCGCGTGTGTGTCTCCATACGGAGGTCATGCAGGACCTGCTCTTATGGCTGGACAGGTCCAACCTGGAGAAAGGGAAAACCATTGTGATCCAGGACTGGACCATTGTGATGACAGATGCCAACCTAAGGGGCTTGGGAAACCATCCTGGGTCACCTTGGGGGTTCAGGGCAGATGGACATTGGAGGAGTCCCTACAGTCCATCAATGGTCTGGAACTCATGGCGATTCGGCATGCTCCGGTGTACGGGTCATTTCAACTGAGAGGCTATCCAGTTCGCTTCCAGTCAGACACCGCCATGGCTGTGGCATACATCAACAAGCAAGGAGGCACAAGAAGTGCTCCCGCTTGGTCAGAGGTCAAGTCTATTTTGACCTGGGCAGAAGATCAAGTTCCAGCCATCTCTGCTGTACACATTCCATGGGTAGACACCGTCCAGCAGACTTTCTCAGCCACCATCAGGTGGACCTAGGAGAGTGGGAGCTCCACCCAGATGTTTTCGACCCATTGGTGCACAGGTGGGGTCCTCCCCAGACCTGATGGCCATCCTCCCGTTGGAGGGATCCTTTGGCCTTTGCTTTGGAGATTCTTTGGTGCTTTCATCTGGCCTACATCTTCCCTCTAATCCCCCTCATTCCCATGGAGCTAAGGAAAATTGGGATGGACAGACCTGCAGTGATCATGATTGCCTCTTATTGGACCAGGAGTCCTTTGTTCCCAGAACTAGTGGGCCTCTCCATTCGGATCTGTTTCCACTGCCACTCAGACCCGGATCTCCACCTTCAGGGTTACCTATGGAAGGAGGATGTGGAGCGCATGGCTTTGACGGCATGGCTGTTGAAGCTTCCATCCTAAGAAGAAAATGTTTTTCTCCTAATGTGATCTCCACTATGATCCAGGCTAGGAAAATGATCTCTTCCAAAGCTTACCACAGGGTCTGTTCCATTTTTCAGTCTTGGTGTGTTGACAGGGGCCTGTCTTCACAAGAGTTTGATCTCCCGGTGGTCCTGTCCATTTTACAGGATGGTGTGAACAAAAAGGGCTCTGTCTTAGCTCCATGAGGTTCAGACTTTATCTGGCTTCAGCTGAAGCCAGTTTTTGCCAGAAGGCCCTATAAGCCATTTTGCCATTAATTGTACTTCCTGATTTTATTTTGACCAGTAACCTGTTAGTTTCTATTCTTTGGTTTGCAGTGTCTGTCCATTGACACCTGAGGTTCATGTTTAACCATTTTTTTTTCTTGGAACTGGTCTGTGTTTGGAGTGGTTTTACTGTTTCCTACCCTGGACTCTTGGTAGATTCTTTGTTATATCCCTATGGTTCCTGTGCTCCACATTGTACATGAGAAAATATTTTGTGTACTTGCCTATAAACCCTTTTATCTTAGTCCATGTGAACACAAGATCTCCCCCTGACAAAAAGACAGTGGTTATGTCCTGGGCAGGGCGGTTCTCTGTTTCAGGATTCCCTTTCTTGTTCCACTTCTGTTTTTTGTTTGTTTTTTTGTTTTGTTTTGTTTTTTTGCCTTTGCTATATGTTAAAATTGAGCATGTCAAGGCTGCTTAGAGAGAGACATGAGAATAAGGTGGCCTAAACAAATCCCCTTCCACCAGATCCAGGTCCCTGAAGGCTCTCTTCTCCGGTTCAAACCAACAGTGGCGGCTAGAGATAGGAGCCCACCTAACAGGGTGATTATAAAGCCCCACGCCTATCAGGAGAAAACATAATAGAATGCTAGATAA
This sequence comes from Rhinophrynus dorsalis, assembly GCA_037306005.1. NCBI lineage: Eukaryota > Metazoa > Chordata > Amphibia > Anura > Rhinophrynidae > Rhinophrynus > Rhinophrynus dorsalis. The sequence continues at coordinate 371,659,491 of CM074723.1, read as the reverse complement.
TATAATATTTGCCTTGCATCCAGCCAAAGTGAAGACACTTAAAATGGAGCATGTCAAGGCAGTGGTAAGGTGGATAGAGAAGGAAGTCTCCTCCTTGGAGAGCTTTTTTGATGAAGTGCCCTACCCTGCTGGAGGAGGAAACTTTGCCCCATAGTTCCTGTGTTCCACATATGATGTAAGAGACAAAGATAAGTAAGTATACAAAAATCCCCTTAGTGTATTCTGCATCCAAAATCCAATTTGTTTGTAGAGGATTATACTAAATGAAGGGTGTTTATTGCTTTTGGGGGAGTTTAAAGGCACACTGGCTACTCTGGTGATTCAGAATGATGGCATGCAAAGTAAGACTATCCGTGGTAGTAAGCTTATGCTACACTCTTTGAATCCATGTATTCAGTATGTTTTGTCTTCTAAATAAAGCTAATTACTTAAACACAGATTTTATCATTTGTGGATTCTTTCTTTCATCCATGTGGAACACAGGAACCATGGGGTAAAGTATCATCTGGTCAGGTAGACAAGACCCTTGCCTTAAAAGGCTCCCTGGAGATGGAGACTTGATTCCTACTTCAGTTTACCCCCACCAGATATTCTCAGTTGTAAAATGTGAACTCTAAGGAGGTGCATCAGGGCAAAGTTTATTTTAGTTAGCCTCTTTATATTTTCTTAACTTATTTGGGGCTGTGTAATCCCCCATTAGGTGGAAGTCTATCTCTGGCCACCTTGATGGATACTGATTAGAGTGCAGATTGTTGCAGGATCTGGGTCTGCCAGATGATGGGCTTGCACTATTGCTTTATTCCTCACTGCCTGGCTTGTGTGAGGGCATTCAGTATGTAGAAGCCTGAAGAGAATTCCAGTTCAGTGTACAGGTCCTGTGATTGTCTGTCTAGCAGCCACATTCCACTGGTCTGTGGTAAAATGGCTAGGTCTGCACTCTGCTCTTAATTTCATATTCAAGACTGAACGTTTAATTCTAAGTTATGGGTCAGTGGTGGCTTTAAGAAACAGGTATCCATGGTGGTGTTCAGTGCAAGGGAGGCATGGGTGAGTTTATTACCATCATGACGTCAGGGTTTTTCTCTTTAACCCCTTGCTCACATGTAATTTCTAAGGCCTTTTCATGAATTAAATCTGTGAAATGATGTGTGGCCTTTTTTACCAGGCCCCTCTTCTTCTGATCAGGGGCCGGGGGGGCAACTGAAACCCCTATTTCCATATTTCACCCTCCTTCCACTAATTACTGAGCCTTTACAGATTACTTAGAAATGTTGGAGGGGGGTTGCTTTTGGTTTCTACTGTGGTATCATCTTTTCTTTTCTGGGGTTTCCATATTTTTGCTGCAGACCGAGATCCTCTTGTTCTTTCTGTGGACATATGGTTATTCTGTGGTAGTGTTTCCATGGTGTACGCCATTCTTTCAGATCCTCAGGGTATTGAGGAGTGTTGGGCTTCTCATCACCCCATTCTTGTCTTGCCAGGCCTGGTTCTATGTTCTTCTTCATCTGTAGCAGAGCCATTTCAGCTACTACTCCTTCCAGGCCTTTTTTTCCTCAGTGTCCTCTGCATCTCCCAGATGTGGAGAAGCTGGTTTTGACTGCCTGGGTCTTGAAGCCAGCTTCCTGAAAGAGGTTCTCTGCTTCCATAATTGGGTTCACTTTTAAAAGGTCTTGTTTTAAATATCGTTCGGCTGCACACCACAATAAACATGTCGCCTGGATGAAAAGGACAACATGAGAATCTCACCCTGCATATAAGCTCCAGATTCTCATGTTGCCTCCTTAAGAGTTGCACAGCAACCCTTTGAGTACCAGAAGTTTTTTTGTGCAGCCGCATATTTAAAACGCAACCCTTTCCCTCATGCATGTTAATCTCCTTATGTATCTGGTTTATGCTTTCTGCATGTGGCAAAAAATTAAGTTTAATCCTTGAATTTTGTGATCTCCTCTTCAAGAATGTCTGTTCTCACCTTTATCGTCTCTCCACTCTCTCACATCTCTGATGTGTGGTATAGGCTTGGCTTTCCTTTCTATATCTCCACACTATTTGCCTGCTCCTCCAGTGATGCTATAGGGATTCCAGTTAATCACAACACCTAAACAAATCTTACCTACCCAGGCGATACCGTTTATACTTCTTTCAATTTTTCATTTATGGACATACCCCAGTCGGCCATCTGGAGAACCACCTGAGCACCCTGTAGAAATCCTTTACTTCTCAGCAGTCTGCCCTTACACCCACTTGCAAGGCTGTTGCTCCAGTACAGAAGGTGCAAGTCTGCCAAGGTCAGAGAGGAGAGACTGCGCCAGTATCCAAGAACTCTGGTGTCATTGCTAAGTCCTCCATTCTGTTAGATGTCGAGCTGTGGGATGGTGAGCCAGACATGACAAAGCTGGAGGAGTGTATGAGGTTGGTACAGATGGACGGGCTGCTCTGGAGCTCCTCAAAGCTGGAAATTAACATGTATTCGGGAAAGGGTAGTGTTTTTAAATATCGTGTGGCTTCACACACAAACCTCTGGTGCTCAAAGGGTTTCTGTGTGGTTTTAAGGAGGCTACATGAAAATCTCGTGTCACCCTTTTCATCCGGGCAATATGTTTAATGTGGTGTGATTTAAAACGCGACCTTTTAAAAGGATGCCCTATAATTGCTACTTCTCTGAGGACTCACAAGCTGTTGTCATCAAAGATGTACTTTAAAGTGTGGTCTTTCTTCTATAAGTGGCATGAAGATCAGAGTTTGCAGCCGCATCCTTTTTTTCTTCTAGTTATCCGACTTTTGTCAGAATGGCCTTTAGCAAGGGCTTAGTCTTTTAAGGTCCCAGATTATTTCTCTGTGTCTTTTTCAGAGGCACCTTACTGGTTGTGCACTCTTTGTGTGGCGAGTGACTCATGCCTACTCAGTCTTTTTGGGATCCCATTCTTCCATGGGTCTTGACCTCTTGGAGTGCTTCAGTAGGCTCTTTTTTGGTCCTCTCTTTCTGTTCAGTCCATGACTCTTAAGACAACTTTTCATGGTTTCAGTTGTGCCTGTTCAATGTGTGGCCAAACTACAGGTTTTCCTATACACCTTCCTTTCTTTTATTCAGAACTCTGTAAGATTTCACTATTGGTTTTTTTCGGAGTTTCTCATTACCCATGAAACTGTCCTCCTTTTTTGTTCGGCTCCGTCTAACATACAGGAAGGAGCAGGTGCTTCTTTGTTTTGATGTAGATAGGTGTTTGAATTGCTGTGTTCATTGCATGAAGCCTTTCCACTAATCAGACTCCATCCAGAGGGCCCTCGTGCATGCCAGGTTCTGTTTCAGGCAATAGTTGTTTCCAAGTTTAATGCGACCGTTAACCAGGCCTACATCCTCAGGAAATAAGCAAGTACTCCTGTAGGGTTATATTCATTCCACCAGGACGTTGGGTGTTTCCTAAGCCTACAAGGTCCAAGCTTCTGTGGATCAGTTGTATGAGGTGATTGTCTCTTCTCACATGTGTTTAAGTCTACCCTGTTAGTGTTCTGGGTTTGGTTCAAGTCAGGTTTGGATGGAAAGTCAAACAGGCTATTGTGCCTGTGTGGGTGTCCTTTAATTCAAGATGACCTATTTATTTCCTGTTACTTGGGGTGTGGTGTGTAGGTGTCTGTTGACACCACAGGTTGTATCTGCTCCAATTCTTGCACCCCATGTTTCCTGTGTTTCACATGGGCTAAGAGGAAAGGATTTAATAAGTACATAAAAATACTCTTTTCCACTTCGGTGGATATAGAACAGGAGGCAGATATTCCCAGGACCTGAGGAAAAGCGAAAATGAAAAAGGAGAGAGTGAGCTCTATGCTAATTGATTAGATATAAGATGGCATAATAATAACACTTGTACTCACAATTGTTGATCATCCGGTTGTTAGATATACAACTGGTCAATAGTGGCAGGGGTATGAGCCTGTACAGGCACTCCAAGGGTTATCTCTAAGGTATCCAAAGGGAAAACAGCAATCAGCACGTATAATTCGAAGTATAATTTTAATGATGAATAAACATTTAAAATCAATATGATAAAAAGTACACCAACTCATTTCAGAATCAATAGATCCTTTCACCAGGGTGTCAGATGTCAGAAACACGTCGAGGTTTCTTTTTATCATATTAATTTTAAATGTTTATTCCTCATTCCTTTTGTAGGGAAACCGCTTTTTGGACCTAACCTAGGCAATTTCATTGGTAAAGCCACCGGGAGGTAAGCGCACCCTTTTGCCTCAGATTTCTCCAAAGTGTGCTGTTTTCCCAATCAGGATGCATTGATTTCATTCCCCCCCTCCAATGTAGGATGCCTAGGATTCAAACTGCTGAGGCTTTTCAAGCCTGCCCTGCCCCAAAGCCCAAACAGGTTTGGCAGAACAAAAATTTGCTCAGAATCCTAAGTCTGACAAACCCAAACTCCTAATGACTTGTGGGATCCTGATCCGTCCTCTCACCACTGGGAGTCACCTCTATCTTTTTCGAGACACATGTAAGACTTCAGTGACTGGCCAGTGGGTGTTTCGGATCATTTCAGATGGGTACTGTGTAGACTTTGTTGCTTCCACCTAACATTTTCTTTCTGTCCAGGGTTCCTCAAGTTCTACTAGGACAAGATGTGGCATGATCCCCCTGCCCTTTTTCCTGCTGTCTACTGATGGTGAGTGTGACACTGGTATAGTGTCTACTACTAGAACTACTTTCTGCACTTATCAACACTGACTTGTGGTAGTTGTTCAGGTGTTGGTTCATCCTGGAGGTGGTTAGATGACCCAACACCTTCCCACGGCTGACTTCCCTGCCACACAATTTGCATTCGCTAGCTCGCCATCGCCAAGTGCCACAAAATGGTCCCACGCTTTGGAGCTACGGATTACTGGAAGATGGTGGAGAAGAAGAATCTGAGGTGACACTTTCTTCATCTTCACATGCTGGAGCAACCTCACTTTTGTTTTTCTTTCTACGTACCATTACAGGGGCAGATAGCAGCAGGGATGTTGGGACTGGGAATGGAGGAGGATAGTGGATTTGTGATACTGGTGGCGGAGATACTAGCAGCTACTACCTTGCTGGGACACTCAAATGGAACTGGAGAGGCAGGTATTGAGTTGTCAATAGAAGACACAAGTGTAACTGTAGAAACAGGAGGAGTACTATGGGAACCAGGGGAAAAATTAAGCTCAATTGAATAATCAAGGTCAGTGGAAAAATCAAGCTCAGGGGACTAATCAAGCTTAGGTGGCCTTGATCCCTCAGATTCTTCTACCTCTTGTAGGTTTTGACAGGAAGAACAATCATCATCATCAGCAGCAGATTTTGGGGAGCCCTGCTGAATTCCCTCTTCTGCCTGGTGGCTACCCGGAAATGGTAAACTATCTTCCTCAAAAGCATTTTCTGGAATAGAAATGCTCTCAGTGGCAGTGACAGTGGTGGCAGGAATAATGTTATCCAAATACTGCAAGAATTTCTGTTTGGGCTGCTTACACGGATGTTCAATCCCGCGTTGATACTGCCCGCAGTGTCCGACCAGTAGTAGTAGTAGTGTTACACACGCTAGGTGACCCCAGGTTTATACAAGTGGCTGTAGTGGAGGTGGTGACTAAACTGGCAGTGGCACTAGTCATTGTGCAGGTGGTTCTGGGGGGATCATCACGGAACAGCTGATGAGACACAGGTGACGGCTGCTTTGTGGTCTCAGAGGAGGACCTGGACCTATCTACCCAGCTAGTAGAGGTAGAACAACCTGCAGTTCCCTTCTTTCTAGTTTTTGGTTTGGAGTGCTGCTGCGGAGTCTGACTAGTACTACTCAAAGTACTCTTCTTTGCCCGCCTGCTGCTGCTAGCTCTGCTTGAAAGCAACATCACTGTTGTGTTGGTGTTGGTGGTTGCTGGGTCACTGCAGCTGGTACCAGGATCTGTTTGTTCACTAGGACTCAAATCCATGACAGATAGGTAGGTAGAGAACTATAATAGTTTTAAAATGTAAAAACCTGGCCACACAACAACTATGAGACTGGCTGATGTCACTGAAAAGTATTCAAACACATTTCTACTTATAATTTTAATGTTTAACACAGAAACAAAGGTAATTTTCCCTTGCAAATGCAATAAGGTACTAGGCCTGCCTGCAGAACTGTGAGATTGGCTTAAGTGTCACTCTGAAAATTATTCAAAAAAATTCCTACTATTATTTTTAATATTTTACACAGGAACAAAGGTGACTTTCCCATGCAGACGCAATAAGGTACTAGGCCTGCCTGCCTGCAGAACTGTGAGACTGGTTGATGTGTCACTCTGAAGATTATTCAAATAAATCCATAATACTTTTAATATTTTGAACAGGAACAAAGATGACCCTCTCTTGTAGTGGCAATAAGGCAGTAATGCTGGCTGCCTGCCTATGCCTAATGCTATCTTCCTGCCTACACAACGACTGGACACACTAATATCTCCTGCTTCTTCTCTCTCTCAGGTCCAACACAGCACTAAGAGAAAATGCAGGCTGTCTGGGTGTCTGTGTCATTAGTCCAACCACCATCATGAAACGAAGAAGCCAATTGGAATAGAGCCAAAGCGGGAAAGTAGAGCATGAAACTGAGAAGCTAACTGGACTAGAGACATGGAGGGAAAATAATCAAGCTCTGGTAGTAGTCGCCAAATTTCCAAAATTTTCAATAACATTTGGACCAGGGCTAGTCAGATTAGGATTTTTTTGGTGGACGACCCTTGCCTTTCAGAATGCCCAAATGTCACAGAGTGACCCATTTTCATCGAATTCCGAATTTTGTGAACTGTATAGCACAAGCCTAATAACAGATACTAGCCTGAAGGGTTGGGGAGCCTTTTTTCTGCCTTTTCACCAACAGTGAGCATCTTTCTATCAGTGTATTAGAACTTCAAGCACTTTGCTTGGCTCTTCAGCACTGGTATCAGTTACTCAGGCATTTACCGGTGTGGATTCAGTCCAACAATGCAAAGGCAGTGGTTTATATAAGGCACCAAGGAAGGACCAAAAGTGTGGCTACATGGTCAGAAGTTTTTCTGATTCTCATTTGGATGGAATCTCATGTTCCAGCTCTATCAACCATTCACATTCCAGAAACAAACCATGTGGTGGCGGACTTTCTCAATGTCTGGATCCCGGGAATTGGGGACTGCACCAGACAGTGTTCAACTCCATTGTTCAATTGTGGGGTCTCTCTGTTGTGTGGAGCTGATGGCATCCTGGTCTAACCGCAAGCTTCCCCTGTTTTCTCTAGAACCCGGAACCCCCCCCCCTTATCTCAGTGGTCGTGATGGACATTCCATGACAGTTTTTCCAGGTGTATATTTCCACATTCCTGTCTATTTCCCAGATAGTTAAGGAAGGTCAGGATTGAGAAAGTGTGGATAATCCTGATTGCTTGTTATTGGCCTCATCAGGTATGGTTCTCTGAGCTTGTCAATCTATCACTTGCCATATTGTCTGCACTTTGCCTGGAACTCTTGAAACAGGGTCTTCTGTATTACCCAGATGTGGAGAGGTTAGCTTTGATGGTTTGGATCTTGAAGCCAGCTTTCTGAGGATGAAGAGTTTTTCAGAACCATCTCAGCCATGATGAAGCCACCTAATATAGTTTCATCCAAGGGAGATCACAGGGTCTGCTCTTTGTTTTCAAGTGGTGTGATGACCAGAGGGCTTATGCACTTAGTTGTGATAAAGTGCACATGGCGTCTCCAGTGATATCACTTCACCAGTTTATATGTGGAGCCTATGTACTAAGATTTCTCCAGCTTTGGAGATTTTAGTGCCTAGGCTGTATAGAATAACATAGGAACTGGAGAAGTGATATCACTGGAGAAGTCACCTCCACTTTATCACCTCTTTATCACGCCTTAGTGCATTTTCCTCAAGGGAGTTGCAGCAGCATCCCTTTTGTCTTCAGACTATTTTGACTTTTTCTTCAGGAAGGACTTAGTTCTATAAAAGTCTGGATTTCAGCCTTTTTGTTGTTTTTCAGTGCCTTTTTGCCTTGCTGCTAGTTACACAAACCTTTGTGCAAAGGGTAGCTTATGCTTACCCTATCTTTTGGGATCCCACTCCTCAAACCTGGGACTCAGACCTGGTCCTGGGGGTGTTTCAGACAGATCCTGCTGAATCTCTGTATCTTTTTGTTGCTTCACTCTCAAGACAACTTTCCTACTCATGTATGTCTTTTTGTATGCATGTAGCCAAACTGCCGGCATTGCCATGTAGATCCCCATTCTGATTTTTCATGCAGATAGGGTGGTGCTATGTAATCTATATGCAAGTGCCCTGCCTTCTAGAGGAAAATTCTTTACCACATGTTTCCTGTGTTCCAGAAGAACTTAGAGAAAATATATATTGGTAAATACACAAAAATCCCTTTATTATACCACTCTCTCCAAATTCACTCCTCACGGACCACCAAAAGGCCAGGATTTAAGGATTTCCCTGATTATAAACAGGCGAGATGATCAGTGGCTCATTAATTTTGACTGACTCACCAGTGCTTAATCAGGAAAATCCTTAAATCCTGGCCTGTTGGTTGCCCTTTCAACTTCACCTACTGTTCTACTTTAAAATGCCCCAGTTTAAATGATTGAGAATTCTCCCCACCCCAATTTGGTTTGCTCCAATTCCTGTTTATTTCTCACACCCCACTATATGGTAAAACATTATATACATATCCACTTGATGTGAATGATTTAGTCTGAGATTATGTTGTGCATCACATCTGATTTCCCTGTTTTTTATCACTCCTACATGACCAGTGATGACTTTGACTTAACACTGGGGCAAATCCATTAAGCTGCCAGAGAAACTTCACTGAGTGATGCAGCACAGACCAGGGAACATACTCTTAAAGAGATGGTAATACTTTGTTTTATTTTTATTTTATTTTGTAGGCATTAAAAAAAAACATGAAGAACGATATCTTATCTCTCAAACTTTTATGGTTTGAGAGATATTCACAAGCAAAGTTTCCCCTCCCGCCCCTTTCACCTAGTGTAAGCCATCTCTTCTCAGATGTGGAATGCAGTCCATAGACCAGACAGATAACAGAAGGGGACAATCTTCTTCCTATGAGAACAATGAAAGCCCTGCCCCCCTTGACAAGCTTTTCAGGTTTTTCCCTTATCTTAATTGAAGATTGTCCCTCTCTGCAATCTACCTGGGCACCGCCTTTCTGCTCTGGCTGAGCAGTGTGACATCAGTAAAAGGGGCGGTAGGGGGACACTTTGTCATTGAATTACTCTTGAACTACAACTCTGACAGAATTGAAATTACAGTCTCCAAAGTCCAAATACTATGATGATTAATCAGAGCTGCTTTTATTATGAAACATTACTATCCCTTTAAAAATGTAATACTGGCAAGAGCCTTATGCATGTTTCATTGTATGCAAAGGAAAATGGTGTAAAGTTATAAACAATTTCCTCTATGCCTTTTTTAATATGTGGCCTAGAAAGAAAAAAAAAAAAAGAGTAGATGAAAGAAGCACACATAGACTGTCCCATTGCCCTACCATTCACAGTGAGCTGCTGTGCACTGATCTGGACCTGAAAGAGTTAATGCAAGGTTTTGCCACTAGATACATAGGTAGAACTAAAATCAGCGAGATGTGCAATAGTACTAATAGGAACAAAACTGTATGACGACTTGGAGAGTAGGGGAGGCAACTCATGATGTTTACTTAAACGTCTGATTTCCAGCTGTCAGCCAGACAGGAAGCATCTAATGTATGGTGTCTGGCATCTAGGAGTCTTTTTTTTTTAATTCTCTATTGGTGATAGTCCTTTGTTTAACTCCAGATGAAGTCTGTACTTACACTGGTCTCCCCTTCACAACTACCAGTGGCAGAACAGGTTGAGCTGTGATACAGTTGGACTTGCAGCATGGAGAGGCTGAGGAATATACAGCTATGTAGCTTTCCTCCAACACATTTTATGGCTCTTTATACTAATTTGGTTCTATGTTGGACCAATATTACCACACAGTGTGATATGACTGACTCTAGACAGAGCAAACACACACACACTGGGCCACTGCATGCACTATGTTTATAATACAAGTAATTATCATGATGTGCATAGGACTAGTATGTAATTCCATACTGTGCAATGAAAACAAAAACATTTATTTCACATCAAAAAAAGGTTATGTACAACATATATGTATGTGAAAGTAAAGCCTGGATTCCGTTACAACCAGAAATGTTTGCTGAATTTTTTTTTTTAAATAGCTTCAGCAGATACTTTCATCTAGTCAATTCTGCAATCGGGTTCTGACTGAGGTTTGTCAGAATTGGATTGCTGAATTGCATTTTTCTTCTTCTTCAGGCAAGTGCCCTGTGGAATCCTTTTGCAGCACTGAAAAATGGTCCAATCAAAGCTCAAGAAGCCTAAGGGGAGTTGCTGGATATTGGTAGCTTCCCTCTGGCTGGATCAGGCAGAGGCCCAATAGCCTACTTGTTTTGCCCTAGTCCTTCGGTCCTAGTGGACCCTCCATTGCTGGGTCACAGAGATGGAGGGTTTTATCATAATGTTGAAGCAAAAAATAAATAAAAACATGATTATCCCTTCACTACCAATTGATGGGTAATTAGTGAACATACTGGAATCCCCATATTCCCAAACACCATCCGCACCATCTGCTTTTAACCACTCTGATGATGGATTGTAGCTCGGATTGGCTAGTTGAAGGGTTCATATAGAATGCATACATGGCCCCTTCTACTTACCTGTGCTTTTGGAACTAAAGGTTCTTTACATAATAGTGTTCTTTTTAGACAAACTCTGCATATGTTAAACTTTCCAGAGGAAATACCTATGACAGTGTATTAAGAAGGGAAAAAAAAAAAAAAACATATCTGGGTCACCTGACAAAGTTATACTGTCCAAAAGACTGCAAAGTTTAGACAGTGTCTCAGTGCTGATGTGTTGCACTGTATTATCCAGCTCTTTGGCCTGAGCTAGAACCTGTATATACACTGTAGATGCTTATGGTGTAGCTCTGATCCCTAGTACCACATGTTCTGCTTCCCAATTACCAACTAATTCTAGACAGGAGATGTAAAGAACAGTCTATTATGCAAGATATATTACCCCAGAGAAAAATATTGCATTACACTGAACAGAAACAGGTTGGGTTATTTCCATAACTTCCCCATAGTGTCATTCAGTTAGTCTTTTCCATGCCAGTTGTGAGAACCCTCCCATGTAGTCAGCGCTGCCCCCATTTTACCTGTCCCAGAAAAACAGACATATATACATCTTTTATGTAAGAAACTTGTCTTTACATCCCCCCATCATCATCAGTATCCACAGAACATATACAGGGTCAGGCTCAGGATGAAAGCTGGGTACCATCACTGGGGACCAGACTACACTCTGCAGCATGTTGGAGGGCACAGTTTCCTTGGCTAGAAAGGGAAAGTACTTCACAGGCTCTTAAAGCCCAAGAAGGTGTCCAGTGCGTGCATTAATTTGGGGATAGGTGGGATTTTTTTGATAACAGCTTTATTACACCTAAGTGCATAATCCCCCCACAACAAAGAATTATGTCAGCCACCATGAACGTGATTTCCAGTATTAGTTAAAGATTTTGGTGAACCAATCCATGCAAAACAGATTCATAGAGGCCATTAAGATTTCTTCCTAGATTAAAATAAGTGGGAGGCTAATATTAGGGGACTTTGATGCCTTTCAATACACAACAACCTTATTTTACCAGATATTAAACTAGACAAACTTTGTATCTTGTGATTTTTAAATAACATCTGATGCACATTTGGAAAACAATTACTCAAATTTAGGCAAACAGACTGATCTGTAAATTACCATCCTCAAATGAAATTGGCACAAGGATATAGTAGCTTGTTTATCAGCTGAGAAAGCAAACTCACAATGCCAGCCCTCACACAGACACCTACATTTCTATTCTGCTTGGCAAATACCTTACTATGAGTAAAATCTACAGCAAGCAGCTTAACCCTTTAAGGACCAGAGAGTTATGCAACATGTTGCATACCCCTCTGGTTAGTATTTATTAAAATAATACTTGTTACGCTAACTTATTTTGAACCATTTGAGTCCAAAATACATGTCTCCTTTTGTCAATACCCACTGTCAGGGATGGTTTAATGTCATTGGAGTGCTGTCATTTTGTGTTTGCTTTCTCAACCAGCTGCTATACACAAGTTGATATATCTTTGTCTCAATTTAATGTAAGCAGAAGATTATAACTTACTGATCTATGTAGCTGCATGAATGTTTATGTATAAAACTGGATTGGTACTATTCTGGGCTAAACCAAACTGCACCTTCCACAGATAGCCATTGATTTAAATTAGATTTTTAACCGCTTAGAATGATAGGTCTCCAAAATGTAGCATTCAAGGGGTTAAACGTCTCATATGAATGAAATGTAATGGTTATTTATCCCCTGATGTAAAATTGGCTTGCCTACGACAGACAATGGACTATGTACTTGCTATGTAAGCGCCTTAAATGGCAATCCAGACTACACGCTCCACCTGGGCCTAATTCTGTGATATTCCACCCAGACTATTTCTTTATAATCATTTTCTTACATTTTATGCTCAGAAAAAATATTCCTTAAACTTCACCTCCTATTCCATTATAACTGTGTTTCTATATAAAATTCACTGTTTCCAGATAGGATGGTGGTGTAATAATTGGAGTAGTATTTGTATATATTTAGATAATTGTATTGATTTGATGTTACATTCTCCCAACAGGTATTAAATTATAAAGGGGGAATACATTTTCATCTAGATACCTTGACGTACAAGCAATGTAACTTCTGAATACTAATAATATACTGTAAAGATATCAAGAAACAGTAGCCACCAATGTCACTCAATGTGATATGAAATGTGGGAAGAACACCGTTCTATCATACTATCAAAGAAAATCTCGCTACATGAATGTGGATGCCAGGAAGGTTTAAATGTGTAACATTATGTGGCCCAATATCCTGACTAATATTTGAATGTGTAAATTGAAATATCACCTTACTATACTTTATCAAGGAAACCGTAACTGGCTTGCAAACCAGGCTCTGAAGATCCTATGCAACTTTCTGGAAACAAAACTAGTAGAGAATGGAAAAATACAAGATATATGGACTTATGTGGCTTTTACAAGTAAATAAATTAACTTACTGCATTATTAAACACGTGTGACACCCTAGTACAATAAATGCTTGCATCCTTTTGCACAAGAGATTAAGGAAAATGTGTTATAATTCAGTAAAAAAAAATGATTACTGTACTTAATTATAATATAACAAACTGAGCCCCATGAACCTGGGCCCTCATGTTTTAGTGAGTGGTATCTTAGCAGTATCTTAACCTCCAGGTCACAGACCCCATAAACATCTTGAATTAAATGATATCACAACATTAATTATTAAGCTCACCCCAGCTATGGTAAAGTATTACCATCAAAAGAGGGAATGAAATATAGATAATGATACAGTTTACTAATCCTATGGAATGCTGACTTTCTTCCTTGGTCTTCTGGATACAAAGTCTTTGGTGGCAGATAAATCCATTTGATTTGGAGATTTGAAAGTGCATGCATGGAAGGTATGAGAAAAAACAAAAAGGTACTGTTAGATCTTATTTCAGCATTCACTTATATACACAAACTTTACCTCCACTCCCATCACCTCTCCACCCTGCAGGCCAACCCCCTTGTCCCATGGCCATTGGCAACACCGCCAGCAAAAGGTTGTGGAGGCTAGAGGGGGGTTGTGGAGGTCAGCCAACAGCATGTAAAGAAGGCAGGGCTGCCTGCCATCTTAATGGGCTTTCAGGGGCATGCTGCCCCTTCTGCCCTCCAAAGGCTGCAATTACTAAGGCAGATCTGTAGATGATGGCAAGTCTTGTGCCCCAGGATGACCTCAAAGGTCTTATGGAGGACATTAAACTGACCATGCACTCTGAACTGGTGGTAGTCAACCCTGACCTGATACAGCTGGGTAATATACTAAGTTGACTACCTAATTCAACTATGTTATTTTTTTTATTTTCTTCTGTTAGAGATGGGAGAACCCTCTGGGTTTCTGGTGGTGTTACCCACACTGACGTTTTCTTGGCGTTCACCTCTCCTCTCAAGCCTTTTTCTTGATACATCCTCCTCTTTTGTCCTGCTCTTGTAAGTTGACCATAAATCTCCATAGAAAGGTGTAGCAACTGTACCACTGGACAATTTCAGGCCACGGAGATACTGCACTGAGCTGTAATAACCTTTGAATAAAACACTTTTCAGCAGTGGGAGTACCTTGTTTTACTCAGGGGGATAAGTATTACTATCCCATTAAAGGGTTAATAAATATTGTCATTTGGAATACTTTCAAGTAATGAGCAGCTGCTCCTTTATTCCATCTGGACTATCGTGACTACCCCCAAACTTAGATGGGTCAATTTCTCAGTGTGTGCTTTTGTCAGGTTATAGGGAATATTACCATGTGCATATAGTGTTGAATCATTTACAATATTAGACTGTTGGATGCCCTTCTTTCTTCTCCTTTATATGTTTGTTCTGGTGGGGAGAGAGAGATTTTGAGGAGCAACCCATCTACTGATCTGTCATACATATGAAGGAGTCTTCCAACTGCATTTGGGGAAGTATCTAATTCCAGGAGTGTTTTTTTTGCTGTGAACTACATGTGTAGGATCCCAGCAATTAATTTTGTGAGTAACCACTTTTATGGTGGTTTTTAGTGGTGTTATAAATTAGTCTAATTTTGCACAGGGGACACACCTTGTGTTTCTCTCAATGTTTTCTTCCTTATATTATTTTCAGTCTTTGATTGTTACAGTTGCTTCCGTACTTTATGAAGCAATACATTAGATATCCATTTTGCATTTAACAGGTAATTATCTTTGTGTTACACCATGTGCTAATATATATTTAGATTAAAATAATTGTAGTATGGGGCTCTAAAAGAGTCTTTAAAATGATAGAACTCCTGGAAGTACTAATGGTTGATCACCCAGTGTTCTTGACACATGTTTCCTGGGAATGGGTGACGAGAAGGCATAACAAAAATGTACCCTAACCACCACCATGCTCCTTTTAAAGGGGGGTGCCTTTGAAAGTACTTATGTTCTTAGATGCCTGCTTTAACCATTCTACCCATCTAGTCTGCCCATTTTTCCTACTGTAAAAACCTCAAACCTTGCTTGGTCCTTAGTCTTGTCTTATGTTTAGGATTGCTTATGCCTGTCTCAGGCATGCTCAAATTCCCTCACTCTGTTAACCTAAACAGCTTCCGCTTGTAAGGTATTCCTTTCTAATGCAGCTACGATGTTCACAAGAATAAATTCTGACCAAACCATATGTCCTCTGTGTTTCTGTGCTCCTGACACGACTTATAGACTTGAGCGATTCGGGTCAGCGACATTCGGAATTCAACGAAAATGGGGTCATTTAGCAGTTAGCATTAGGCATAGGCAGGCAGCCAGCATTAGTGCCTTATTGCCACTGCAAGGGAGAGTCATCTTTGTTCCTGTGCAAAAAATTAAAAATATTAGGGATTTGTTTGAATCATTTTTAGAGTGACACATCAGCCAGTCTCACAGTTCTGCAGGCAGGCCTATTACATTATTACCACCGCAAGGGAAAGTCACCTTTGTTTCTGTGTTTAACATTAAAAATAATGGTAGGAATTTGTTTGAACAATTTTCTGAGTGACACTTCAGCCAGTCTCACAGTTCTGCAGGCAGACAGGCCTAGTACCTTATTGCATCCACAAGGGAAAGTCACCTTTGTTCGTGTGTAAAATATTAAAAGTAATATTAGGACTTTGAATAATTTTCAGTGACACATCAGCCAGTCTCACAGTTCTATAGGCAGGTCTGGTACCTTATTACCACTGAAAGGGAGTCACCTGTGTTCCTGTGTAAAATATTAAAAATACTAAACTAGTAGGGATTTGTTTGAATAATTTTCAGAGTAACACAGCAAGTCTCACAGTTGTCGTGTGGCCAGGTTTTTAAATTTTAAAACTATTATAGTTTACTACCTACCTATCTGTCATGGATTTGAGTCCTAGTGAACAACCTGATGCTCCTCGTCCTGGTACCAGCTGCAGTGACCCAGCAACCACCAACACCATCACAGTGATGTTGCTTGAGTAGCAGTAGTCAGACTCAGCAGCAGCAGCACTCCAAACCAAAAACTAGAAAGAAGAAGGGAACTGCAGTTCATTCTACTCCTACTAGCAGGGTAGAGAGGTCCAGGTCCTTCTCTGAGACCACGAAGCAGCTGTCACCTGTGTCAGCTGTTTGGAGATGATCCCCCAGAACTACCTGCACAATGACTAGTGCCACTGCCAGTTTAGTCACCACTTCCGCTACAGCCAGTTCTGTAAACCTGGGGACACCTAGTGTGTGTAACACTACTGGTCGGACACTGCGGGCAGTATCAACACTGAATTTTTATAGCAAGCGTCCGTGTAAGCAGCCTAAACGGAAATTATTGCAGTATTTGGAGAAAATTTCTCCTGCCATCACTGTCACTGACAATGAAAGCATATCTTCTCCAGAAAAGGTTATTGAGGGAGATGTTTACCATTTCCCGGTAGCCACTAGGCAGAAGAGGAAATTGAGCAGGGCTCCCCAAAATCTGCTGCTGATGATGATTTTTCTCCCTGTCAAAACCTACAAGAGGTAGAAGAAGAATCTGAGCTATCAAGGCCTCCTAAGCTTGTTTTGTCCCCTAAGCTTCAATTTTCCACTGACCTTGATTATTCCCCTGAGCTTCATTTTTCCCCTGCTTCCCATAGTACTCCTCCTGTTTCTCCAGTTACACTTGTGTCTTCTGTTGATGACTCAACACCTGCCTCTTCAGTTCCATTTGAGTGTCCCAGCCAGGTAGTAGCTGCTAGTGTCTCTGCCACCAGTACCACTGTTACTCCACTATCCTCTTCCAATCCCAGTCCCAACATCCCTGCTGCCATCTTTAGGTCTACTGGTACCCCTGTAATGGTATGTAGAAAGAAAAAGCAAAGTGAGGTTGCTCCAGCATGTGAAGATCAAGATCAAGTGTCACCTCAATTTCTTTTTCTTCACCACCTTCCAGAGTCATCTGTCGCTCCAAATCATGGGACCATTTTGTGGCACTTGGCAATAGCCGGCTAGTGAAATGCAAATTGTGTGGCAGGGAAGTCAGCCATGGGAGGGTGTTGGGTCATCTAATCACCTCTGGGATGAACCAACACCTGAACAACTACCACAAGTCAGTGCTGATTATTGCAGAAAGTGGCACTACTGCATAAACCAGTGTCACACTCACCACCAGTAGGCAGGAGAAAGGGCAGGGGAATCAATACAGACCACACTGGTAGATTTTGGTGGGTTTCATTCAAAGGGCATGTGCAGACAGCAGTCCCGAAAAATCACATGCCTCATTGCACAGCTCATAGCCCTTGGGGGTGCTACTTTTAATTTGGTGGACAGGGAGTCCTTCCAGCAACTTATGGAGGCTGTCGCACCCCGATATAAAATTCCATCCTGCACCACATTTAGTAGAACTATAGTGCCCTCACTGTACCGGTCATGCTTTGGGCTTTTGAAGGACCTGCTAGGAAAGGTTGGTTGCCAGTCAGTGCATTTTACCACTGATTTATGGAGTGCTCCAAGTGGCCAGCATGGCTTCCTGTCATTGACGGCACATTGGTGGTAGCCCAATGTGTTGCAAGACACCCCATTACCGACAAGAAGTTCAGGTGCAGTAGCTAAGCTGGAAGGGCACCGCTTTTTCCTCCTCCATGCTGAGGTAATGGATCAGCAGCACGCCTCAGATAACATTCACAAAGCACTACAGAACATGGTGGCTCAGTGGCTAGGGGAGCAGGCAGGCACACAGGCACAAATGGGGTTTGTGATCACTGACGGCGCAGCTAATATGATAAATGCTCTCCGGGATGGCAGATTTGTGGGTGTGCGCTGCTCAGCACATGTCCTGCATCTGGTAGTGAAGGCTGCCCTTGAGGATGACAGTAGCACTGGAAAGTTGCCATCACTTCTAGAGTAATGCCGACAAATTGCTGGCCACTTCCATCGGAGCGTCAAAGATAGCCAGCTCCTCAGGGAGGAACAGAAAAAGGCAGACCTCCCAGAGCACCGCCTGACATAAGATGTTGGGACCAGGTGGAACTCCACCTTCGATATGCTAGAGTGTATCTTGGAGCAGAAAAATGCAATTCACGCAATGTCATGTCACCATGGAAGAAGTCATTCCCCCTTGTCACACACCTCTCCTTAAAAATTGATAATTTCCTTGCCCATAGGGAACGCTTGCCTGGTGCTGAGGGTAATATACTTCCTGATGTTGCTGCCCTTCTCACAAGGCTGAAGAAGGAACTGACATGGAAGAGCGCATGGACGATTGTCCCGAGTTAATGCTTGCCACAATTTGCAATCCTCGAATCAAAGGCAAGATGGCACTTAGTTCCAATTCACTCACTACCTGGAGGGAACAATTGATAGTGAGGGTGCGTGAGAGGCAAAATAAAAACAGGATGCAGTCACAGGAGGAGGGAGAAGATTCCGCAGACGAGCTGTAGGAGCGTGGTGGTCTTCCGGGTCCTATCAGTAGCAGTGCCAGTAGCACGTCATCTTCTTCCGGTGGAGCAGCTGCTGCTTTTTATGCTGAGGCAATGGAAAGATTATGCTTTGGAAAAAACAAACAGCTCCCTATCAACAGAAAAAGTGCTGAATTTGAGGTTAAGGCTTACCTTGCGGAACCTTCTTTGCCCCCCAAGTACAGATTCCTTGACTTTCTGGGATAACAAGAGGGCTGTGTGGCCTACTTTATCCTTGGTAGCCCAGGAGTTGCTTTCTTGCCTCCCAAACCACTGTCCAGAGTGAGAGGGTATTTTCCGTAACCGGAAATATACTTAGCCCCCAGCGCTCTCAATTGACCCCCCAGCTCATGGCGCAATCTTCATTTAGACCCTGGAAATGGTTCCTTTCATTTAATTTAAATTTTTTAACATATTTTTAAAGGTATTTTAAAGTCGCAGAATAATTCAGACTGTTGCCGACTTTCGGATCTGAATTGCAGAGTCGACGAATGGGGGGAAAAAAAAAATGGTCAGACATCGAATTTTACAGAAAATTTTTGTTGTGCACAAGTCTAATGACTTACATCAGGGAATATCATACCTGTCCTCAAGACTACCCCAGTGGTGTAGTTTTCCTGGATCACCTCAAGTGAACACTGGTGAATGAGTTAGTGATTCAATTATTCTGAGTGGTCTGTTTGGTTAACAACAATCACTTGTATTTAATTGAGGAGATTCTGAAAACATTCACTTTTTTTTGGGTGTGGGGGGTGCTAAGGTCAAGTTTGAGAGCCTCTGCCTTACAGTATGTCAAAACACATGAATGGGGTTCTATTTTCTCTAGAGGAAACTAGCTACTTACTATTTCAGTAATTTTGGAATGGAGAAACGGTGAAAAAATACACATTTTCGCATATAAGTCCGTATTTTAGAATAACTTTTGCACACCAGACTTACGGTAGAAAAGCAACCTTCAGTTGATGAAGCTGGCTGTCTGGTTTAAAAAATGTGACACTTTGTCTACTGTATCGTCATGCTTTTAGTTCAGGCATATCTTTTAGAAAAACAAAACAAACCAGTGTTTCGCAACTCCCTAGGCACACATATCCTCGCTTGATCACAAGCAGGAAATTAGTGCCTCCATTCCTGTGATTGTGCTGTCTGCACTTAATTAGGGAGAACCTGAAAATCTGGCATGTTGGTGTTCTCCAAAGACTGGAGCTGAGAATCCCTGTAACAAACAGGATTGTGGAAAATTCAGTTTAGGATGAGGGAAGTTCAGGATCCACAGGAAAGCAATCTAGAACCAAAAGCACAAGACAAACCAAATCTAAAAGTGGTGTTTTATTTAAATCACATGAAATACATAGTGATTGCACTTACAGACTGTAGGTAGATAGCTCGCATCTCACCCTCCTGGGTGCCAGGATCATACAATAGGATTTTAGTCTTACCTGTTAAATCCTTTTCACTTAGTCCATACAGGTTACTGGTACACTGGGAGGCGATCCGCCCCTTTAATTAGGCTGGAACATTCTCTAAATGTATGCAGGGGGCGGAGCCTCCCCTCCCTCCTAGGCTGCTCCTCAGTCAGCACAAGCCAGAATGATTTGAGACACTAACACTGACCAGAGATAGAAAAGAAGAAGAAGACGACCCCTGTGAGCATGCCCCAAAGGACTCCCACAGAATGCCACAGGAGAGCCAAGCATGGTCTCTTGACAGGGTGGGAGACCAGTAACCTGTATGGACTAAGTGAAATGGATTTAACAGGTAAGAAAATCCTATTTTCACTGTCGTCCAATCCAGGTTACTGGTACACTGGGATGTCCAAACATTGAGTTTCCCAGAGGTGGGAAGAAGGCAAGGACCAGGCGCAAGGCCCCCAGAGTCACTAGAACCTCTATGAACCCACCGGTCATAGAACCCAACAATCAGAAGTGTCAACGGACACCAACGAAGGGTAAGAACAGACTCCAAGAACAAAACACAGCACACTGAACCAGAGCCAACAGGGCTCAACAGTAAGGAAACACTGAGAATCTCAGAAGAAGAAGATCCTAGACAGGCAAAACTGCCTCCAGGACCTTCCTCCCAAAGCTGGCATCAGCCGAGGCCAGCACATCCACACGGTAGTGCTTTGAAAACGTGTGCACAGAGGACCAAGTGGCCGCCCGGCACAGCTGATCAGCAGACGCTTGATTCTTATAGGCCCAAGAGGCCCCAATTGATCTGGTAGAATGAGCAGTGACCCGAAAGGGCACATGTTTATTCCGCAATTCGTAAGCCTTACGAATAGTAGATTTTATCCAAGATGCAATGGTCACCTTGGATGCCGGTCTCCCTGCCCTAGGCCCCTCAGGAATGACAAACAGAGCGTCAGACTTCCTGATAGACTCAGTGCGATGAACATAAAATTTGAGACACCGCACTACATCCAACAAATGAAGATCCCTCTCCTTGTCAGAGGAAGGGTTAGGGTAGAAAGAGGGCACCACAATCTCCTGATTGATGTGAAATTCGGAGACAACCTTAGGCAAAAATTCCTTGGAAGTGCGAAGCACAGCCTTATCCTTGTGGAACACCAGATAAGGAGGTTTACAAGACAAGGCTTGTAATTCTGCCACCCGGCGAACTGATACAATAGCCAAAAGGAAGGCCATCTTCCAGGTCAAAAGGCGTAAAGGAATAGTAGCCAAGGACTCAAAGGGGGGTCGTTGGAGAACCCCCAGAACTAGATTAAGGTCCCACTGAGGAGCCAGACTCTTGAAAGCGGGACGAACATGAGCCACACCTTGGAAGAAAACTTTGACGTCAGGAATAACGGCAATGTGCTCCTGGAAAAAGACAGAGAGCGCTGAAGTCTGAACCTTGAGAGAACTCAGACTGAGTCCCTTATTAACACCGTCCTGTAAAAAGGCCAGGACAGTAGGAAGATGAAAATCATGCGATAGATCCCTATCAGCACACCATTCAACAAAAGTTGACCAGATTCAGTGATAGATCTTAGAAGACACTGGCTTATGAGCGCGTAGCATCGTAGACACCACAGAAGAGGAAAAACCCTTTTTCTTCAAAATTGAGGATTCAACCTCCAAGCCACCAATGAAGACGATGAACATCCTCCTTCCACAGATAGCCTTGTAGCAGAAGATCTGGACGAGAAGGAAGCGGAAAGGGCTCCACTACAGACATTGCCATCAGATCCGGATACCAGGACTGACGAGGCCAATTCGGAGCAATTAGAATAACTGGACAACGCTCCATCTTCAGCTTCTGGATGACTCTGATCAACAATGGAAGAGGAGGGAAGATGTAGGCTAGGGAGAATTCCCAAGGGATTGACAAGGCGTCCACTGCCAGGGCCAGTGGATCCCTCCACCGAGAGCAGAACACTCAAACCTTCCTGTTGTGCCTGGTTGCCATCAGATCCACTACAGGAACCCACCACATCTGGGTTAGATGGTGAAACACCTCTGGATGAAGAGCCCACTCTCCGCTGTCGAATGTGTGACGACTGAGGAAGTCTGCCATGACGTTGTCTACGCCTGGAATGTGTACCGCTGAGATGACGGGAACATGAGCTTCCGCCCAAGACAAAATGGCCTTGACCTCTAACCATGCGGCGAGACTTCTTGTTCCGACTTGCCTGTTGATGTAAGCCACTGCGGTGGCGTTGTCGGACTCTACTCTGACTGGACAACCCTCCAGTTGAGATTCCCAATGTCTCAGGGCAAGGAAGATGGCACATAGTTCCAGAATGTTGATGGAGAGGAGAGATTCCTCCAATCCCCATTTCCCCTGGGCACTGAAGCGACCCAACACTGCCCCCCATCCCAGGAGGCTGGCATCCGTCGTGACCGTGGTCCAATAAGGGATCTGGAAGGATCTCCCTTTCAGGAGATGAGACAGATCTGACCACCATTCCAAGCTCAACTCGACATGAGGAGGTAGAGAGACGGATAGCTGAAGATGGTCTGGATGATTCCTGCATGTCTGGATCACGAACCTCTGAAGTTCCCTGGTGTGTGCCATAGCAAATGGCACCGCCTCTATTGTGGAAATGAATTTCCCCACCAGAGAAGTCAATTTCGGCACTGGAATCCGCTCGAGAGCCAGAATCTTTGATACTCGGAGAGCAATCTGATGAGCCACCTCCTCTGGTAGAAACACCATGCACCGCTGAGTGTCGAACAGGAGACCCAGGAAGATTATCTGCTGAGATGGAACCAAGTCTGACTTGTTCAGATTCACAATCCATCCGTGGCGAGTGAGTGTCTGAATGAAAGCCTGGACCTGCTGGTGAAGGATCTCCGATGATGAAGCTTTCAAGAGTAAATCGTCCATGTAGGGAGTCACACTGATGCCATCCCGATGGATTACTGCTATCAAATCTGCCAAGACTCGCTGAAAAACCTGTGGAGCTGTTGTCAGTCCAAAGGGAAGAGCCGAAAACTGAAAATGACCTCTGTGGCAGGCAAACCTGAGATACCGCCTGCTCTCTAGATGGATAGGGATGTGCAGATATGCATCCTGAAGATCCAGAGAGGCAAGGAATTCCCCCGGAGACATAGCAGCTATCACAGTGTGCAGAGATTCCTGTCGATAGTGGGTACTCAAACAAAGGAATTGAGATCTTTGAGGTCCAGAATAGGACGAGCTCCACCGTCCTTTTTGGCCACAATGAACAGGCTGGAATAGAATCCTGAACCTGTGTCCTCTGGAGAAACTGGTTCTAGGACCTCTTTGTCCAAAAGATCCCGAATAGTGTCGTCGAATAGACGCCTTTTTGTGGGGTCCTGAGAAGGATGAGTAAAATGGAACCGAAAGGGAGGAAGAGAAAAGAAAGGGATCCTGTATCCCTCTGACACCACCTGAAGAACCCAAGGGTCTGCCACTGAATCCTCCCAAACCCGGCAAAAGATGTGAAGACGCCCACCTACAGCCGGATGCGGACCCGGGTTCGGCGAGTCATGCCGAAGCAGTCTTGGAAGCCTTGGCCTTGGGGGCAACTTTGGGCTTCCAGGACTGTTTGGGCTTGGAGGAGGTGCGCGGAGCAGGTGGAACTGCCTGGGATGCGGGGCGTGTCTCAGTTTGGAAGGAACGAAAGGACCAATAGCGTTTAGCTGGGAATTTCTTTTTAAAGACTGAGGGTAGAAGAGTACTTTTACCTCCAGTAGCCTCGCTAATCAATTCCTTTAGCTCAGATCCTAACAGGGAAGTCCCTTGAAAGGGCAAAGAAAGCAAAACTTTCTTGGAAGCAGTGTCAGCAGACCAAATTTTTAGCCAAAGAGTGCGTCTAGCCACCACAGAAGAAGTGGAGGCCCTCGCCATCATGCAAACTGCGTCAAAAGCAGCGTCAGAAACATAATTCTGAGCTTCAGAAGTATTAGCAAGGAGTTGCAACTGCTCTGACACTGGCGCATCTTGGCGAACTGCCACAGTAAGCTGTTCAGTCCAGACCGCAATGGCCCGGTTAACCCACACCACAGCAAAGGTTGGACGCACGGCAGTACCAATAGAGGCAAAAATAGACTTAAGACAAGTCTCTAACTTTTTGTCCGTCCAGTCCTGTAAAGCAGAAGCATCAGATACAGCCAAAGCAGTAGATTTAGACAACCTAGAAACTGGAGCATCCACCTTAGGAGGATGAACCCATTTAGCCAGTTCAGTCTCAGGAAAAGGATAAAGTTTGGCAAACTTTTTTGAGACTGAAGAGGACTTATCAGGATTTTTCCACGCATCAGAGATTAAGCGTTCAAGAGTACGATTAGTAGGAAAACATGTAACAGCCTTAGAAGGTTTCTGAAACACATCCGTTGGGTCAAGAGTAGATTCCTGACACAAGGGAAGATTGAGGGTGGTCAGCACAGCCCTGATCAAACCCTCAAGCAGAGAGTTCAGGATCACATTCAAAAGGGTCCCCAACCGATCTGGTAGACTCAATAACTGTACCATCCTCAACATCAGAATCCTGCAACAATTCTTCTTCAGAAGAATCAGAGACGTCAGGAGCTCCCTGTGGCTTGGGCAGGGAGGTCCTGACAGTGGAGGGGGTCTGCCATACTTGAAGAGCCCCCTGAACCTGAGAGGGAAAGAGCTGAAGAGTGGATCTGAGATCCCTAGTTGCAGCCTTGAACTCTTTCACCCATGTTGGCTCAACAGTGTGACTGGAAGGCCCTGGGTTGCTGCCATGACCTTCTGCACAAGTTGGGCATAAATGACCAGAAAATTCTCTAGGTAGCCCTGCGTGACAGGAGGAGCAAAGCGCAATGGGGGAGACAGATACCCCAGCCTCCTTCGTCTTAGGTCTAGTCCCAGGCTCAAGTGGAGTAGACATGCTCACGACATCAGATATACCCCACAGATAGGAATCACCCAATTAAAGTGTGAAAGATTAAATATTCACCCCAGAAATGTTTAAAACTAAACTTATCTGGCAAGGGAAGGGTCAATCAGCAGAGGAGAGAGAGAAGGTCCGGTCTCTGCGTAGTATACTCGATGAAGAGAACTCACAAAATGGCTGCCGCGACGGGAGCCAATCAGAAAAAGGGCGCGAACCGAGCACTCATGGGAAATGTAGTTTTCCTCACCAAGTACCCCAAAACAGTGCCCAAAGCCCCCCGAATCCCCCAACACACTCAAACATACAACCGGATGATAGAGCAAGGGAAAACAAATAAAATGAGCCCACTCTGAAGTCGCTATGTGAAGCGGTTCCAGAGATACGTCCCACACAGTGTAAGCCCATAGAGAGTAAAGGAGCAATGGCATGTATGCGGGAAAAGCGCGCTTAAAGGCACGGAACATTATTTCTAATAAACTTTTCTCTTAAAGTAAAAGTTCCATAACACCTAGCAAACATATGTACTATGAAAGCAAACATTACCCAACCAAGGCAAAAGTTGAAAATGCCCATAAAATTGGAAAACCCAGCAGAGAAAGGGTTAAATCCCACATAAACCGCTCCAAAACTCAGACATACACATATACATTGCATTAGCAAGATATATAAAAACACCCAGTGAGTGCTGGAGTGCACAATGAGAACTCCCAAGTACAAGCCCAATGAAGGGACACTGAGGGACAAGTGGACCTTCGGCACTCAAAGGGTGACTCACCTTTCTGCAGGACTTCTGTCTTCAGGTTACCAAGATAAGAAAAGAATTACCACAGAGGATAATCCCCAGGGAAATACTTAAAATCAAGCTATTCCCTCATCAGGGCAAAAGGTCCACCAGAAGTACCATGGAAGCGGTGCTATCCACTTTAAAGAGGGCATTTGACAGCCTTGGTAACCCGCCTAATGGTGGTATTCCATAGTTGTAAAAATAACAAAGAAACTAAAACTTGAAGAGAGCTGTTCTCTGCCTGGTGTGAACACACCGAGGAACAAATCATTCTGACTTGTTCTGACTGAGGTGCAGCCTAAGAGGGAGGGGAGGCTCCGCCCCCTGCATACATTTAGAGAATGTTCCTGCCTACTTAAAGGGGCGGATCGCCTCCCAGTGTACCAGTAACCTGTATTGGACGACAGTGAAAAAGTATTTCCTCCAATATCTGTCAACGCTTGTCAACCACTGTTACCAATACATTTTGCTTTCAGTCTGATATTGCCTTCACTGCTACTTTAAAAGCACATTCTTTCGTCAAGTTGACATAGATCTGGGAGGCAAAAAAAGTTGGCATCCTAGTTTGCTGGAGATCAAAGGAGGGTGTACCCCAAACTGTGTCTATCATCTGTATGACCTATAATAACCCCACGCATTTTGCGGGCCACTCTGTAAGCTTTCTCAAGGGTTTTACAGCTAGCTGACTTAATAATAATAATGATGAATCCTCCCTGCCACCAGCTTAGCTTATTCTGTGTGATGGAATCTCCTCAGATGCTGCTCAATTCCCTGCCTGTGATAATCCACCACCACATTGCCATATGTGGTCAGAGCACCACACAGTGTACAATGGGTGGACACTAGCTGCCACATCCTCGCATCTACAGAATCTCTATCCACTGGTATGGGGAGGTAACAATGACTGAGATGGTAAACCAGAAGATGTTGCTACATCTTCCAGTGCCCAGACCCCAGTGTAGGAAGTTGATGATGAGGCAAGTGTTTTGCTCATCATTGAACTTTCAAGCTGGGTTTCTCTATTCTTCTTCCTCTTCGATTTCAACCTATATTGTTGTTGCCCTTGCAGAGAGACGGGTACAGCAACACCGGCTCCTGATTTCTTTTGCAGAGATTTAGCTTGAGCATGTTGCTCATAAATGTTATGGTATGTTTTTCATGTATGTTGAGGGTGCTGGTGCCAAGGTGTGTCCCCTCCTTTTCACTGACTTGTCACATATAGTGCACAGTGCTGTCACTATGACTGCACTGTGCCTGCCTAAGAGAAAAATAGTACCACACCTCTGGGGGGAGGGGAAAGGCGGATAAGAATGGCCTCTTTCTTCTTTTCCATAATTCCCTTCCACGGCTGGGGCAGATTATGATGATGCTGCTGCTCCATCAGAATCAGCACTAGAACTAGGACCAGGATCATTGCTGGCAAGTGGAACCTGTCCTAGTCCTGCATCATTACTGCTAGAACCTAGTTCCACTGTGGCCACGGTGGCCTGCGGCAAGCTATCCTGATCATCATCATAGCAGCAAACTCCACAATGTCACTTCTGATAGGGGTAGTAATGGCCATCCCCATTTGCATATCTGACTTCCATTCTTTTTCCTTTTCAGCTAAAAAGGACCTCATTCTCTGCTCCACCCCGGCTTCTCCACCATCACCCTCACTCTCATCATCACCACCAATTTGTTGCTGCTGCTGCTGCTCTATGAGATTTGGACTGGCTGGCCTATGATGACCAATGTGACAGAGGGTGAAGAAACCACACTGGCATCACTAGCAACAGGTAGCTGATGTGTGCTGATGCAAATAATGCTAGCCAGTTCTGCCTTCTTCATCATCATGTTCCTGAGGGACAATGCTAGGGAAATGTGAATCACAGGGTCAGTGGGATGTTGTATGCTCCTTTGACCAATACTTTTGATGCTCATCGCTTCCCCTTCCAGTTCAGCAATAGGAGGATCAACACTCGAGCTAGTTGAAGTAGCTGCTTCACAATCAATCCAACCCCACTCACACCACTCTCTAGCTGCTGTGTAGCAGAAGTGGGTCTGCTTGCAGATGAAAAATGTGATTTAGGGTCCTCTGCTGACACACTTGCCATTGTCTGCTCCTGAGTATCAGAAGCACAGTAGCAGCATCTGGTATTTCCTGGTCACACTGTTACCCACTTCTTCCTGTGTTTGCTTTTGCTGATGATGATGACAGTATTTTCCCCCAGATCCCATGGGGCAATGTAGGGGGGTGAGCATCATTGGGTCTGGGGAATCAAGGTTCCCAGACCCTTCCATGCTGATGGTGATCACTTCCTCCTCTTCTGACTCAATGGAAGCATCACAGTTCTTCCATTTCCTTTTTTTTTTTTTTAAATATATATCTGCATTCATAGTGTTACCCAACACTATCAGCCTCTGCTAGCCTTATTTCGCTATATACATGTAGGAAATCACCTTTCAAGCTCTCTACCTTTCTAGATGTTTATTTTTCAGTTTTACTTCCTACTAATGTTACTTTTTGGTGTGAAAAAATGGGCGAGAGGTTTGTAGCCATTGAAAACCATAACAAAAAACTTTTTTGGTGTAGGCAAAAAGGACAAATATTTAAGGGTTTTGCTGAGGGCTGATTTGCCAGAGAAAAAGCAGACAACCATGTGGTTTTCACTGCATTTCTCGTTGGAACACAGCAGGACTTTTGGCCCATCCCAACATATCACATAACACACACACTACAAGTCATCTGAATACCGTCCTGACCACTAGAGGCAGCACCGAGCAGAACGTCCTGAAGCCAGAAATGGAGCTACAGCTACACCTTGACGTGATAAGCAGAATTAAACTTATCTAAGCAATAACGCTAGACATAAAAAATTTAACATTTTACTTTACTAAGATCCCATTAAAAAAACAAGTTCCCATGGGCAATGCCGTACAACATTTGCTAGTGTATATGTGTGTGTGTGTGTGTGTGTATCATCATCTCATCATCATCTTCAGCTGTTGTTGATCTGCTGCAAGATGAAAGACTCCTCAGCAATCCTTTAACCTCTTAACGACCCATGACGGACAGGTAGAATCACGTTAAGGACCCATGACGGTCCTGGACCATCATGGGTTAAAAAAGGATAGCAACAAGCCTCTGTGCACGCTGCTATCATTCATTCCAGGCTGAGACTGAGAGCTCCAGTACTGGAGCATTCAGTCTCAGCCCTTCTCACTTGTGCCGGGTCATGTGATCGCTGCAGCAGTGATCACATGTACTGGCATTCTGAATGTATGTGCTCTGTGGCCTCCCCTCTGCCTCTCTGTCCCTTACCATCAAAGTAAGGAAGAGAGAAGCAGAGAGGAGATACCTAGTGGAAAAAAAATGCAGCCACAAAACAAACATGTGAATGAAAAAAATTGGGAGTGTGATTGTTGTGGAACCATGTAATACACTTATACACACCACCAAATGTCATCAATAAAAAAGTGAGAAAATAGGGAGGGGAAAAAGGGACATAGGGATTTTCACAAAGGGGGGACAGTGCCCACTTAAAACTGCCCGTTTTGTAGGTATGATTGACCGGTCATACCTTTCATGCAGTCTTCATAAAAATTTAACCCATTGCCCCCAAATGATCCCAAGAGAAAAAAACAGTTTGGTTTTTTTTTTTTGGGGGGGGGTTACTTTTTTAGCGTTTTCCTTAATTTTAATAAAATAAATGGTGAGTTATCCATTTAAGTGTGGTATCAACAGAAAGCCCTATTTGTGCCTAAAAAAAACGGTATATAATTTTCATGGGTAAAATAAAGTACTTAGAGGGAAAATACTGTTGAACAAAGACATAGTCAAAAAGGTCAGAATTGCTCCAGTCCTTAGGCGAAATCCACCTCAGATTTTCCCGGTCCTTAAGGGGTTAACATCTTCATTCCTATGCCTTTTGATGCCACTTTGTACCAACAAATTTAGTAATTTTATCTACCCATCTTTTCTTTGTTCTTCTCCTTGGGGATCTAGTATTGAGTGGAATCCATTCCAAAATTTGTTTGGTCCATCTACCTTTATTATATATTATATGAAAAACAATCTATTCTAATTGTCCAGACTTGACAATAATTTAGACTTTTGCTCTGATTCAGTTAACTAGTTTTTAAGGTAACTTGGCCACCAAGTTTGAAAATGATATATTTCAGTTATTCTGAAATATACATTTCATTGATTCCAAATGATCTAAATTAAAGATGATTTTATTTTCAATATTAATATGTACATTTTATGGCATCTGATATATATTAGATGATTCTAGGCTCTGTGTAAATCCTGATATCATAAATTAAAGTAATTTAGTCACTGTCATGCAACCCTTTTAAAGTGCAAATGGTATTGCAGAAATAATATTCAATTCACAACAGGACAGAATGGAAGTACAGAAGACTAATGGTGTTAATTCACCGTGAACGTACTGCAATTTAAGCAGAATAGGTACAAATGACTCACCTTCTCTAAATGACATTATATAATGACAGCACTCTATCTGTTTGTCATTGCATTCCCCAAAGAATATCATGCACAAAGTATTCTACCCCACACTGAGATCACAACATCTAGCCTATTATATCTGGTGAGAAAAACATTAGGATGAATTTTCTCTTTCATCTGTGTCATGGCATACATTATGAAGAAATTCACACGCAAACCATAAATAACAACAATTAGAGAAGTGGGAAAGAGCAAGGTTGTTTCAATTATACAAGTCGTTTATTTTGAAAAAAATAAATTATGGGCTAATGGGTAGGAAAGGGTATCCTCCATATTATCCAGATGATGCTCTGAGTCATTTTATGACTGGTATAGTTTGTAATGTGTGCTAATAATTCCTGAAATATATAATTATTTTTTCTCTGTACCAGAGCCATATGCACAAAGAAAATTGGAACAAACCAACTTCATCATAGGAAACAAAAATTCCCATATATTTAAATAGGGTTTTAGCTCCTTGAATGGTAGACATGTCTCCATCACTACTACCTCTACCAACAGCCTGTGCACGAGGGATTACCGACAACCCTCCAGGAGATGAATAATAGAACAAGAGCACTGAAACAAAGGGCAGAAATATGGGGTTTAACCAGGGTATTTCAATTACTTAAACGTGTATGTAAAGGCTTCCTTCTTCTCAGTTGAGTAACTAGGATATACAGGGGACTGGGACAAAATCTAAAGATGCAGCCGCACATGGTCTGGAGCAAGTTTTAAACATGCAAGCTGACACAGACCTGTTAAAGGTTCCAGAGAAGCTACCAGTCATGTACCATACATTATGAACCAGATCTTCAAAAGAAAAGTTGAGTAATTCTAAAGCAAACCAATGCAATTACACCATGTGTGATAAATAAAAGTTCCAATTGATTTAAATGGGGTTTTTACCCTTTTCATTGCTAGAAGCAATACATTGGAGACTTCTACAGTATTTGAGGCATTACAATTTGTATTATTCTCCTGTGGTGCAGTTGGTTTGCTCCAGAATTTCTCCATTTCTTTTGAATGCAGAGCCCACCCCCTGCCATAATGGAAGTGGACCAACACACTCCTCCCCCTGTGGTGCTATCAGATCAAGGACAGCTTTGCTAAGGCCACCCAATGAAAGGAGCACATGTAGGATGTGGCCTAGATGCACTAAAGGTCAAAGAGGGCTCCGAATTGTCGATGTTCTGTCAGAGCAGTGTCGTAGGCACCTCAGCAGTATTCACAAAGTGTCTACGACATCACTTCACCAGAACGCCAACAAAAAAATACCCACATCAACATCAGTCCAACATGCCTTCACCATGTCTGTGAATTCGTATTGTTATAATCGACAATTGCTCATTTCCATATGGAAATGAAGCATAATCAGATACATGCGTATGCAAGGGGGTATGTTCATATTATAATGTGACACTTCGACTCATTCATTAAACTCCGATAGCAGCCTCTGCTGTCAAAGTTTACAGTCTCCACTTTACCTGCCTCAGGCTGTCATAGCTGGGATCTCCACTGTACTTTCCTGTGGAGTAACAGCAGAGAGAGCTACGCCAGTCTGAACAGCATTCTCTGTGCTTCCCTACCCAGCCAGTAGAGGAATACAGAGAAGGCTTTCAGCACCATGGACAGCATTGAATGCCATAGTGATGTGCATTGCTCACCTCTGTGGCATTCAAAGGGTTAAGAGCCAGCTGCAGTTTGTCCATTTAAGGTAGACAAAGCATTAGGTATGTTATGTGTTTTTGAATGTGAACTGTAGGGCTTGCTGTGAATAAAAGCAAATAATTGTTCTAATATTGTAACTCTAGTTCACAGAGACTGGCATGTCCTATTTTCTCCTCAGGTAGTACACACATTGCAATTGTCACTGGTTAGGAGATTCCACAAGCAACCAGGGTTAGAATGGTCATGTCAGGATGAGTAAAAGAGGAAAGATAAGTTCAGCGCTGTAGATCAAATTGCACCAACAGATTAAATTAATCTAAACAATATATAGTTAGTTCAGCCAGAGATTAGATCTGTCACTCTCAGAATCCAATAGGAAATATCAATATTATACCCCGGCGCTCCAATCTATATACCAATAAACTGTTACTTAATAACATGCATGACTCAACATGAGCGTATAGCATGCTCTGCACCCCAATTTCATATATCTGCCCCACTGTGCAATTCATTTGATATGCTGCCTTTGGGTTCTTTTGTTCTACATGATTTATTTTGCATTATGTATCATTAAATTTTAGATTCCGTGGTATTGTCCATTCATCTAACTCTAGTCCCCAAGGGATGCAATTCTTTTTACAGACATTCATGTTATGTGCAGAAAGGCACAACTTCCCTTAAAGACCACAGTTAATTTCACTAATAGGGATGGGTGAAAAGATACATTTTGTTCCTGTGGGAAATTTCGCTAATAGAAAAGCCACTTTTTCCCGGTTCTCATCTCCTCGGGAGAAATGTAACATTTTTAGCTGATGTTTCTTATATGGAATGGGATTTTCTGTCATCATAGAATCAAAATCTTGATCTTCCCCCATTGCTGAACAGAGAGGAGATACCTCCCTCTCCCCGCTTGAACAAATACACGCATGCACAACTAGGGATCCCTACACTAGCGACGTGGAAATACTGACATGGGGCCTTAAGCCTCATATCCATACATCCAAGGTACCAAAAAAATGAGTGAAAATAAAAATAATTTACCCTTTGTGTGCCAGTGGGGTATGTAATGCATTGCACAGCGTTGCATGCTTTTCTGGAACTCAAAGGATTAAGCTCCCTAAAGCTAACATCATCCCATGGCCAATTCCACACAACATTTAAAATGAACCCTTACATATAAGTCTGAGGTCATGGTCTCCTGCACCCTAGCATTCCTCTTGAATGCATGTTTGTCTTCTTCTCTAAGCTTCTTTCTTCATCTTCATTCTTAATCTTTTCATCTTCTTTCAAGTTAAGTCTCTCTGTTGAAAACCAAAAGAATGCATTAGATTCAATGTCTCCATAAAGTTTCATTGTCGCCGTTGTCAGAGTCCAGAAAAAAAAAACCTTCTTGTACCTTTTGGGCCGTTGCCTGATCCACACTGAATTAAATTCTGAATATGAGCTGGCTTTTAGAAGGCACTGAACATGCAGTACAGTAATCACACCTCCCAGCCAATCAGTTTCTAGCTGGAGGGGTCAAAATGTGTGTTTTGTAGTCCTTCCAGCCAGCCAATCATTGAATAGCTGGAGGGATTATGAAACACACACCTGTGACCCCTCCAGCTTGAAGCTGATTCGCTGGGAGGTGCGGTTATGGCAAGACATGTTCTGTTCCTTTCGTAACCCCACATCCCAGCTAGTGGGAGAGTGGGAACCATTTTGAACAGAAACTGCCCATATAAAAGCCAGTCTCTGTTCAAATTTTCCTCAGTGTGCATCGAGCAACAGCCCAAAAGTTACAAGAATAATTTTTTCTTTGTGGATTCTGCTGCCGGTGACAAGGAAACTTTATGGGGGCATTGAATTTAATGTATTTTTTTGGTTTTCAACAGACAGAAAACTTGTAAGAGGAAAAAGAATGAAGATGATGAAAGAAGAAGACTAAGATGAACTCAAGAGGAAGACCAGTGTGCAGGAGACCATGCTGGACCTCAGATTTCCAGGTAAGTGTTACAGGTATTGGGTATGGGTCAGGAGATATTGTTATGGCTAGTACTGTTTAACTTTATTGTTGATATTAGGTGAAGTGTAGGCCCACGGGTAGGGTTAGTGTTTAGAAGGGTGAGGGAGGGTGATGTGTTTTTAGCTGACCCTCAGTGTTTGATACTGTGTCAAACTGTTGAACTCAGGAACCATGGGTGAACCACGGACACTTGTATAAAGAGCTATATGGAGGGAGAGACTCCCGTCCTTCTCCAACTTACCCCCAACAGTCATTCTCAGTTTTATCATAAAGCAAAGACAGAAGAAAAAACGTTGTAGGGCAAGAAAGTGGTTACCTATAACAGAGAACCCAAAGGACAGCTTCCTTTTTCCATTACATTATATGTCTGTATATTATATATATATATATATATATATATATATATATATATTAATTATACGTTATATTTATCATTCCACAGCGGTGGAGGCTGCACTGTCTTATGGAGGGTTCTACTTCTCACACACCCCTCGCTCTACTGGTCAGGGTGGTGGTGGGGGCTGGGTCTCCTTCTCTCCTCCCACTGCTGCTTCCAGACCCTCTCAATCCCACCACCTGTACACTTTTCCTCATTTGAAATACATGCAGTCCAGCTCTATTACCCTCTGTCAATGCTCGTGGCTGTAATATACTTTCTCTCAGATTTCGAATCCTGGCTCTCCATCTTTCTCTCCACTGACAATCCTGTCCTTATTCTGGGTGATTTTTACGTTCTTGCACTCGCTCTGCTGAACGACTTTGGAGGAAATCACTCTTACATGCAGATTTCATCCACTTTAAATTTATGCTGTCCTGTCTACATTTTTCTTTATCTAAAGCTAAACAGGAATACTACACCACACTGATCCACGACAACAAATCTAATCCTCACCATCTCTTTGCAGTCTTTGATTCCTTGTCCATCCTCGCACAGCTTCTTCTCACCCAATCCATTCACCTGAAGCTTCTGCAGAACACTTCAAACACAAGGCAGAATCTATTCAAAAACAGATTCCCACTATTTCATCTGTCTCTGAACTCTCTCTCCCCAAATCCCCTTCATCATACTTTGATAGTTTTACACCTGTAACAGAAGTAGAAGTTTCTCAGCTTCTCCTATCTACCCACCTCACTACCTGCTCCTTGGACCCTTTGCCCTCCCACTTACTCAAACCACTTGCACCAGTCCTTACACCTATATTAACACACATTTTCAACACCTCTTTCTCCACAGGCACCTTCCCTTCTTCATTCAAACAGGCACAAATTAAACCCCTACTAAAGAAGACTAACCTGGACCCCTCCTGTCTCTCTAACTATCCACCTGTCTCCCTTCTACCACTTACCTTAAAACTCTTAGAACACCTTGTCTTCTCCCAAATGACCAAATTCCTCAGCTCTAACAATATTTTGGACCGTTTGCAGTCTGGCTTCCAGTGTGGTCACTCAACTGAGACAGCTCTCTATAGAGTGGCTAACGATCTCCAGACTGCAAAAGCCAAAGGACAGTTTTCTATACTTGTACTACTTGACTTATCTGCCTTTGACACAGTTAACCATTCTCCTCTTGCTCTGATTCTCCACAATCTTGGTTTCCAAAATCAAGCTGCTGCATGGCTTTCCTCCTATCTCTCGCAACGTTTCTTTTTTGTATCCTCTGGCAGTAACACCTCCTCCACAGTCCCTCTGTCTGTGGGGATGCCTCAAGGCTCTGTTCTGGGTCCGTTGCCTTTTTCACTGTACACCCTTTCATTGGGTGAACTTATTAATTCATTTGGCTTCAAGTAGCATCTATATGCTGATGATACCCAAATTTACATCTCCACCCCTGATCTTTCACCTCAAATCCAGCTACAAATTTCAGACTGCCTCTTGGCCATTTCCTCCTGGATAGTACACCGTCAGCTGAAGATAAACATATCCAAAACTGAACTCATTTTCCCTCCAAAACCTTGCCCATCACCTAGCTTCACCATTACAGTTGATGGAACTGACATTGATCCGGTCAGCTCAGCACGCTTCCTTGGGGCCATATTTGATTCCTCTCTCCTTCTTTCCTCACATTAACTCTGTTGCTAGAACATCTTGCTTCTTGCTCCACAACATTGCTAAAATCCACCCGTTCCTCTCCCAACAAACTACTAAAACTCTTGTACATGCCCTCATTCTGTCCCGCTTAGACTATTGCAATATTCTACTAAGTGGCCTCCCTGCTACTCATCTTTCACCTTTGCAATCTGTTTTAAACTCTGCTGCATGAATAACCACACTCTCCCCAAAAACTGAACCTGTTCACATAATTCATAGACATCTGTCATGGCTCCCTATTCAGCAACACATCAATTACAAAGTCCTTTTTCTCACCTTTAATGCTCTACACACTGCTACCCCTCCTTAAATCTCTTCTCTCATCTCCTCTTATGTTCCAGGCCGCCTTCTTTGCTCAGCACACAATGCCCTTCTTGTTACACCATGCACACCCTCTGCCCTCTCCCGTCTCAAACCTTTCTCGCTTTATGCTCCCTACCTATGGAACTCCATACCCATTTCCCTACGTCTAGAACAATCCCCCTCTGTCTTTATGTCTACCCTGAAATCTTATCTTCTGGAGCACTAGGACCATGCACTACCTTTCGCTAAAGCCAGCACTTGTAACCTCAGCACTTGATACCCTCATACCCTGTTATCTGTCTCCTATTACCCATTTAGACTATAAGCTCCTTGGGGCAGGGACCTCTCTCCTAATGTTTCTATGAATGTGGCACTTATTTTATCCCCTCTTATTTAATGTAACAGACGTCTATTGTAAGGTGCTGTGTACACTGTGTGGCACCATATAAATAAAGATATACATACAGACATTCCTTCATCAATCCTTCTGCGTCTGTTTCTATTCAGTTGATGTACCCTTCCGTTCCCTGAATGTGGTGGTGGGGGACCTGAGAGGTGCTGGTCACAGGTTGATACTCCTGTGTATACATGTATTGGCTAATGTAGCCTGTTGTGAACAATTATTCTGTTGTTGCCCATTAACTGAATGATCCAGTAACACGTATATCTGGTATTGCCCCACATTTTTATTTATACTTATAGCCTGTTAGACATAGGTTACACCAACATTTTCAGAGATTCCTTTTAATAGTGCAAACTGTCTGGGTGCCAGACCCTGTGGACCTACAGTACCTAGGACACTATGCCCTGATATGCTGATTGAGGCTCCTTATGCACCGGGGCCATGTGACTATACTTGCCGTTTGAGATCGCTGTCCTTATAATGTACCTTTACAGATATTCAAACTAGGTTTAAACATATGGTTTGAGTATAGTGCTCCATTTCAGTCAAGAAGTTTGCCCATAACCATATGTTTTGTGCCCTGTTATTTCTTTGAACACTGTATCCATACCCAACTAAGCAGTGTCAGCTGTTGCTATGTGCTGGTATACTGATAGACATATGGACTAATCGTTATCATAATACTCTTAATATATCCAGCTGTCTGCACTAGTGAGTGACTCAATTTCTAGTGGTACATGTTCCTTTCAAGACCCATACTAGGGTACAAACAGCTATGATGTGATGAGGGATCTATTATCTATCACACGATCATCATCACTCCCTCTAACACTAGACTTACGGTACAAACAAATGTGGCAGATTGATGCAGTGCCTTGGTTCACTGTTGCCAGTGCCTCCTAAACTGACTAAGCCTGTTTTTGCTATGCTCACTTGAATGTAATACTGAGCCAACTGTTTCACATTCTGCACTAGGCACACACTTAGCTGCAGCTCGTCTGTCCAACACAGCTCGCTTCTAATCAGGTTGTCCTATCTCATTCATGTAATATGTTCACTGGTTTACATTTCATCTTTAGATATCCTCTTTTATCTATCTTCTCTGTGAGTATGCTCTACTATTCTGTCTCTGTGTCCCCTTTGGCTCTGACTTGACATAGCTGTTTCTCGCAGAAGAATCGAGACTGTAAGTCTGTACTCCTCCCGTGTAAAGAAACACATTAACTCTAAATGAATGACACAAGACACTGAAAGGATGGTGGTAAGGCCGCAGCATTTATTAATATACAAGTAGAAGAGCCCGTGTACACAGGCCACAGTGGCGGGCGCTCGTGGTACAGTCATGCCCAGTAGAGACTGCCCGTGATGCGGCTGATACAGAGCTGGACGCTCCAAAGTCAGCAACCAGCTCTGTATCAGCATTGTCACGGGCAGTCTCTACTGGGCATGACTGTGTTGTTACACACGTTTTAGTGATTATACAGGATAATTCATTCTTTAACCGTAACTTTAACTTTCATTCTTTAACCATAACTGCCTGATAAAATTAAATTAACACACCCAAAGGCTATGCCCTACCCACCAAGAGCCTACCTTAATGTTTCCATAACTAAATCTCAAACAACCATCCTTGTTGCCACACATTTTTAAATGTATTTTTAAATAACCATTATCTTCATAACTTCCCATTGTAAAAGTAACTTAAAAATCTAATATGTATATCTTCTATCGCCCCTCTCTAGTTGGGAGGGAGGGAGGGAGCCAGGATGTTTACTGCACTGGATCTCTGCTGAGTTGAGAGGTTTGTTGGCACAATGGAGGTACCTCACCTGCAGCCAATAGCTTGCTAGGGCGGGAACAACATATATTCCAGCAAATTCTAGACTTTATTTATTCAAGAACTGTATTTAATTATTTATGTACCACTTAAAGGGGCCTTGCCCCTATTTCTAAAATAGACCACTGGCTGGCGTCCCCCAGCTCCAAGGGGATCCTACCCTAACAGTTGGGGGCTCTTTCATGGAGACTGTAAGTCTGCACTCCTCCCATGTACAGAACCACATTAATTCTAAATGAATCACACAAGACACTTGCAGGATGGTGGTAAGGCAGCAGCATTTATTAATACATAATTCATTCTTTAACCGTTTATCAGCCGTAACAGCCTGATAAAATTAAATTAACACACCCAAAGATCTGCCCTACCAGCCAAGAGCCTACCATAACTTTTCTATAACCAAATTCATAGACAACCCTCCACATCCAGCCATTGTTCCCATGAGGCCTGAGCCACCCACAGCACTAATTCAATTAAGGATTGTAACCCAATATTAAAAATATCGAGACTCACATCAGAGAGATATACACTAACACCTCCATAAAGGCCAGAACCACCATCCTGTAAGTCATTATGTCTGTAAGTAACCCCCCCTACTTTTTGAAGTGACTTTGACAAAAATCTATTAAGCTTCCTTATGGTTCGCTCCAAAGGTTTCAGATCTGCTAACCAGCATAGATGGGGTGCTATTTCTAAAAAAGCCAAAACTACCTTTGGAAATAACCTATATATATTTTCCAAAGATTCCTTGACCTGGAACAGAAGCTCCACAGACTTGACAAAGCCTGTATAATTTCCCCCAGGGTGAATAAGGATAACATTTGGATAAGGAAAAGT
Source organism: Rhinophrynus dorsalis (assembly GCA_037306005.1). Taxonomy (NCBI): domain Eukaryota; kingdom Metazoa; phylum Chordata; class Amphibia; order Anura; family Rhinophrynidae; genus Rhinophrynus; species Rhinophrynus dorsalis. Next base: position 371,620,121 of record CM074723.1, on the reverse strand, counting down.
CTGATAACAAAATTCTAACTCATCCCCTAACTGATCCCATCTCATTCCTCTTTTCCCATGCCACCAAAGTCTGCAGATATTAACGTCAAATCCTAAATTCTACTTATATGACCAGATCAGAGTCATTATCCAAGCCCAAAATATAAAAGGGTCTTAAATTCAAATTTCAAACGACCTGACACCTGTAAACAACAAAAGTACTTAAAGGGATAGTAATACTTAAAATGTAAAAATGTTGTAGGGTTTATCCCGATGAGTAAAACAAGGGCAGTCCCACTGATGAAAGGTGTTTTATTCAAAAGTTATTACAGAACAAACTTGAACTTTTTAGGTGCAGTATCACAGTGGCCTGAAACTGTACAGTAGCACTGTTGCTACACCATCCTATGGACAGCTCTGTTCAGTTGACCATAAATCTCCATAGGTTGGTGTAGCAACAGCGTCACGGTACAATTTCAGACCACTGTGATACTGCACCTAAAAATTCAAGTCTGAGCTATAATAACTTTGGAATAAAACATCTCTCAGCAGTGGCAGTATCCTTGTTTTATTTAGGGGGATAAACACTACAATATATATTTTTTTTAATTTAAATATTACTATCCCTTTAAACATCGGAAATCTTATAAAAATTGAGGATGAATATACATAGCTTAAATCTACTAGATTTCCATCGACCTATTCTCTTTATTCAGTTACCGTTAACACCTAACCTGACGGCTTCAGTAGCTGTCCCAATTCTAAATGAGTTCAAAGAAAATTTTTGTTGTAACAAACCCAACTTCTCCACACATAATGAAAAAACCGTGCAAAATTTAAATTTAGAAACTAGAGACTCATCTTTATGAATAAACAAACTACCGGTCAACTGAGGTCTTGTTTTAAGAAAGTCATATAATCCTGCTACTGGACAAACAACAGAACCTTATATTGCCCTTAAACAAATCCGCTACCCTTTGCCTCTGGAGTCTGTTTTAGATCTCTGAATACAAATCGCTACCCACTCCTGACAAATTTTAATATTCTGAAACAGTAAAAAATGTTGCACTTTCTTGCTCCTACTTCACTAACCATTAACGCTAAAAAAAAAATTCTACTAGAAGAATTGCTTTGAACAAAATAATTTTAAAACCATCCTTGCAAACTTCAAACAGACTATTTATCAAATCCCCTAACATGGTAATTGATGTAGGGTGCCTTGTGTCTGGGAAAACTGTCTTCTTACAATATCCCTTCAATACCTGAGAAACCTCTCAGACCTAGTAAGTGCAAAAAGAAATTGATATCTGCTAAACGTTTCTTTATTGTTGATCCCAACAATCCCTTGCCTATCAAAAATTGTACAAATCCAACAGATTAATTTTCTTCACTCTGAAGTGGATCTAACAAAGATTCTGATGCTCACATTCCAAGCAGATACATATCCAGACCAAGTAGCAGATGATACAGAATTAATGCTGAACGGGCTCAATTCTCCTAGATTAGTTCCCAAAGGTGCAGAGGGCATTTTTGTTCCTGAGGTTCTGCATTTAGAACCAACTGAAAGATTCTGCTGAAAGCTGGAAAGGCTATAAACTAAAGAAGTATCATATCCAGGAATATGCTTCATCCGTAACCAAATGTTCAGTGACAGACATTTCAAAACTAAATGTGTAAGGTAAGAAACTACCTCCCCTGACTTTGCTAACAAATAGTTAACAGCATGAACCACACTGTCGCAATACATGGTAATTATTTTATTGGCAAATGAAGTATCCCATAGTTCAATAGAAACTAGCACTGGAAAGAGCTCTAATAAAGTAACATTTTTGGTATAACCCAACTGACTCTACTCTACTGGGCACGGCTCATAGCTCCATTTCCCTTTCCAATTTGCCCCATACCCTCCTGAACCTGCTACGTCTGTATATAGATTTATGGCTGAGTTAAAAACCCTTGTTTCCTGCCATAAAGTTCTACTATTATAATTCTCAAGGAAGGAAAACCACCATCTCTCTCAAAACTCTGACATGGCAATGTGGTGACTTTAAACCAGAGGTTGCAGCTGACAGCCTGCATGAAAAACTCTGACCATAGGCATGATTCTGGTTGTGAAGTTCAACAGACCTAAAACGGATTGTAAACATTTTAGAGTCACTTTCTTAGATTCAAGAAGCTGCCAAATCTGGTTCTTTAACTTTCTTACCTTTTTCTCTGGAAACCTGAACTACAATCTGTGAGAGGCAATAGTTATACCCAGAAAAACAAGTTCCGTAGTTGGCTGGATTGTCTTTTCATGGGCCAAAGGAACCCCAAAACCTTCTGATACCTTACAAAATGTATCCAACAATCACTTGCGCACAGTGGAATCCCCATGGCCCACAAAAAGAAAGTCTTCCAAGAAATGCATTACTGTAGTACACCATCTTCTAAATTTCACTACCCATTCTAGAAATCATGCAAACTTTTTGAAATCTGAACAGGATAGTGAACATCCCATTGGGAGACACTTATCAAAATACAAAAGACCTTGGAACTGGAAGCCCAGAGAGCAAAAACCAGGATGTAAAGGCAAAAGCCTAAAAGCAGACTTATTATCTGCCTTGGCAACCTCAAATGATGTATAAGAGACAGAGCTAATTTCTTCTCTGATCATGTAATTCAAGTAAGCTCCAGGTGGGAAAGACAGGTGTTGAATTAATCTAAAAGAGCCTTCTTCCTTTTTTCAGAAACCAAATCCAATGGGGAGAAATGAAAAGCATTAAATGGCGATTGTATAAATGGCCCTTCCACCCTACTCACTGCAATCTCCTTTCAGGGTAATCCTCTGCTGATTTTAAATTCTCAACCCACTGAAATTTAATGACCTGTGTATTGGTAATTCAAAACCTTCTTCAAAACCCTGTTTGAGAGTTGCTGATGTCACCTTGTCTGGATAATGTTCTAGCCATGGTGACATTCTTAGCAATTTTACTGGTGTGACTGCCTTTTAAATAACCCCTTTGACTTCAGGTTGTACTGATGAGAGCTGCTTTCTAAAGCTACGAAAATTGATATGACTACCCCCACGTCATGCATTCATACCCAAGTTTACAATTGTTAGGAAATCTGCACTGCGCCTCATTAACCCCATAACGCCCACGTGCCAAGCATTTTTTACATTAAGGACCGGTGACGGTCATAGAACGTCACATAATTTTACTGTAGGTAAAAACGGGGAGTGAAATTGACCGCTCCAAGACTGGAGCTCAGCGTGTCGGTACACATAACAGGTCATGTGTACCGGCGAGTCGGAAACATCAAAGTGGTCCTTAAGGGAAGGTTACTTCCCAGGACTGTGGACATTAAGGGGTTAAAGGCCCGACAGATGCCCTTCTTATAAGCTTGACCTGACGCAGATATATTTCTTTTTTGTAAATTACTTGTTGCCTGTTGGAACATTAATGATACCAACAATACAACATCCTTTTGCCCCCAGAAAACAGAGGTATATACCGCTAATGTTTGGCGCAGTTGCTGCTCATATACAAACCAAGCGAAACCACCAAATGTTTTAATGTTTCCAAAGTAATTTCTAAGTGCACTGCAGCAAATAACAAAAAAAATTGCAAACAATTATAGAAAGTATGTGGAATTGGCCTCCGCTTGTCTAATTCAGATTTATCATCACTTTTCTTGGCAATAAAATCTTTTGACGCTGGTAATAATGATAATATATCTATAAATTCTTCCTTCCTTTCTCTTTAATCTGGCTCGACAGATGATACCACAGTGGGGAAGAACTGCATGTAAAAGTCTCTCTTAGACAAGACTTTCTTACACTTTGTATATTACCTTTCCTTATTAGTTCCGTACGTACAGCATTCCCCAGAGGTCTATTGACTCCCACTTCCTCAGTATCACTAACCTCCCAGACATTAACAACCTCAGGAGGCTTAAATTGTTTAAAATGTCAGCTAGGGAGCATAATACATCTCCTTAGGACTTATTACTAGCTTCATGTAGTATGCACTCACCCTGTCTGTCCTTAGTCTGCTGCTGAACTGTATATACTTCTTCTTGCAAAGCTCTTGTATGGCTTTGCTCAGAAGATATTCCTTTCTCTGATGTTTTCTTCTTGCTGTGTTTCTTGACACAGTCCCCATGCTCTTCTGGCAAGTAAACTCACCTGGGGAGTCTCTTCCTGCTTCTGGCTGCCGATGCTGGAATGCACTGAGGTGCCTGCATTCTACTGATATGATCAGACAGCTCCTCCTGGTCTTCTCCACCTTCTGACTCTGCATACTGCTGCTACGTCTTTCTTCTCTTTCTCTCTCCACAGTCCCGGCTCTCTCTGAAGAGTAGACAGTGACCTCCATGGGGTGGTCCTCAAACAATCTCTCAACCAGGCACTTCCTCCTTCTTGCAGGGCTTTTCTCTGGAGCTCCTCCACCAGCGCTTCCAGGTCAGAAGACAGTCTGCTGCTAACTTGAAGCTCTTTTGCAAAAGCAGTCAGGATGCTTACCGCACTGGATCTCCACTGATATGAGAGGTTTATTGGCACAACGTGTGTATTTATACCTGTTTTTGCCACCATATGAGCCACACCTGGTGTGAGGTACCTCACCTGTAGCCAATGGTTCGCTAGGGTGGGAAAAATATATCCTCCACCAACTTCTATTCTTTATTTATTTATTTATTCCAGAACTGTATATAATTATTCACCACTTAAAGGCACCTTATCCCTATTTCTAAAATAGACACTGTCTGGTATTCCCCACCTCCATGAGAGTCCTACCCTAACAGTCTGGGCCCCTTTCATACTGGTGTGCAATGTACCGGTGTCCCGGCAGGGTAATAATAGGGCTTTGAGACATTAACCTTTTTTATGGTCCAGCTATATCTTGCTGTCTGTCCTACACCGCCAATATCCAACAGGAGTGGAGTGGTCCTGATTCCCCAGCACGAGGTCTGATTTTTTTCCCTTTACCTTTTGCCATATGAAGGGGAGGGGAAACAGTGTTTGCCATGGAGAAAGGGAGAGGAAATCCTGTTCCCCCTGGTGAAAGGAAGAGGCCACCATGTCCCGTTCTCAATAGTTAAAGAGAATGTGCATCAGTGGCCCCTCCCCTTCACCAGGGTGAAAAGGAAAGCCCCTCCCCTTCACTACAGCAAATCGGTGGCCCCTCCCCTTCTCTGTGGTGATAGTTGAGGTGGATAAAGGGCAGGATGTAAGAGGATGTCCGTTTGGCCAAGTCGCAGTGTGTATTTAGTGGGGAGGCAGGCCTCCTCCACTGGTAAATTACATTGTCCGTTCAGCTGAGGTAGGGAGTTTTGCATAACTCCTCCATTCGAATGCCCTTGAGCATGGCTGGCAGAGAATCAGGAACCCTCTAATATATCAATTGGCTGTTACAGGAGAGACTGGAGAATGGTATTTTGTTTATCAGACATGATTTACATTTTTCCAGTCATTTTTATCACAGTTCAAAATATACTTCATTCAAGAAAGTACAAAGTGAAAATAATTTTTAAACAATTAGTAAGAGTGTGATTGTAAAAGTTTGAGGAGCAAGCAACATTAAGCTTTTTCAGCTAAATTGGGATGATGGGGGTTTTAACCCCCGACAGTTAAAGAGATAGTAAGACTTAATATGTAAAAAATATAAATTGTAGGTTTTGAGTACAAAAGGTAACCCCCACAGCTGAGAGGGTTTTAGTCAAAAGTTATTGCAGCTCAAACTTGAATTTTTAGGTGCAGTATCTCAGTGGTGGGAATTTTAAAAAGGTGCTGTTGTTACATCAGTCTATGGAGATTTATGGTCATACTAGAGCTGTCCACAGGATGAAGCAGCAACGGCACCACTGTAAAATATTGGGTCATTAAGATACTGTGCCTAAATAAAATCAAGTTTGAGCTGCAATAACTTTTGAATAAAACACATCTCAGCAGAGGGAATACGGGAATACACTAGTTTTACTCAGAAGGATAAACTCTATAATATATATATATATATATATATATATATATATATATATATATATATATATATAATACATACAAATTATGTGTTACTATCCTATTAAAGAGTATCAAAGGTTGCCTTGGCTGACAGAGAGGTGTCCAATGCACTTGACATCCAATAGAGCTTGAAAGGTGGCTTTAAGGAGGTTAGTGCACAACCCACTAATGTTGTGGTTGAAAGTCACTCAGTTCTGGGTTGGGTTCCAACTGAAAATGAGGGATGGGTGGTGCTGTCAGCTTTCCCATCCTCTGATCATCTTATAGGTGCAGGGCCTGCCCAAGATATTGTGCTGCCTGGGTCCAAGGAGGAAATTCTGCCCCCACTCCGCACACCAGAGCCACGCCCACCAAAACATGCCACATCCTTAATTATATTAACCCCTCCCCTGCCCCTAAAACCACATAGAATTGTAATGTTATTTTTTACACCCCTTGTACCTCTTTCTCCCCCCTTGCCTTTTTATACCCCTTGTGCCTTTTCCCCCCTCTTTTCACCCCTTGTGCCTCTTTTTTCCCCTCTCTTCACCCCTTGTGCCTCTCTTTTCACCCCTTGTACCTCTTTCTCCCCCCTTGCCTTTTTATACCCCTTGTGCCTTTTCCCCCCTCTTTTCACCCCTTGTGCCTCTTTTTTCCCCTCTTTTCACCCCTTGTGCCTCTCTTTTCACCCCATGTGCCTCTTTTCCCCACTCTTTTCACCCTTTGTGCCTTTTTCCCCATCTTTTCACCCCTTGTGCCTTTTTTTCCCTGTTTTCACCCCTTGTGCCTCTTTTTTCACCCCTCGCGCCTTCCCCCCCTCTTTTCACCCCTTGTGCCTTTTTTCCCCTGTTTTCACCCCTTCCTTGCTGTTTCTCTTCTCCTTCACTCTCTCTCTTCTCCCTGGCTCTCTCGTCTCCTTCTGGCTCTTCCTCTTGCTTTCTTCTCAGTCTCCCCACTGCCCCGCACTGATGACAGCCAGGACCGTGTCACATGCAGAGACGCCGTGTGGTGCATGCTGGGATTTTCTTCATCAGTCTGGGCTCCAGCTTTAAACTTGCACTGGCCTCCGAACAGAGGAAGAAAACCCCAGCATGCTCTACACGTCGTCTCCACGTGTGACGCGGTCATCAGTGCTGGCAGTGGGGAGACACCGCGCACAAAATAGCATGCCTTGGGGCGGGAAATTGATGCCCCTGTCAGAGTATCACCTGGGTCCATGGACCCACCGGGACCCATGAAATGGCCAGCCCTGGATAGGAGCTGTCCTTAGGCTGCCGGAGAAGACCTAATTTTAGTAAAACATGACAATTTCCCTTTAAATTACCTTGTTTGGCGACCCAAATGACAATTTAACCTCCATGACAAAACATGGGACATGCAATTATTTCTATCAGCAAACATCATCATGGTAAAAATTATGTTTTGGCAATTGTTAATAAAAAATTGGTTCACATGCCCAGTTTATTTACCATAAAATCCTAGTCTCTCCCATACCATCTTCCATATAAAGCAGCAGACAATAAGCCAGATGACATTTCCTTCTTGTACATATGGCAATAATAATTTTTCCAACCCCAGAAATCAGGTAGATGTAATGAGACACCCGATGTAAGAATTGTGGGAAATATGTGCTTGGTTTGGAAATTCCCCCAGAGATGAAAGTTTATGACAGTTTTGGCATCTGTTACTTCATGTCCACATGTATTGGGATCGAGACCTCCACATTTTATTAAAGCACAAATCTGAAGTGAATAGGTGCCATGCACTGTGTGAAGCCCATCAAATACACCAAGGGCATACAGTTCATCTGACACAATGTCTTTACTGTAACTCAGATAACAGCAGAGGGTACCAGCACATACATGTACCATTCCTTCTTTCTCTGTTAGCAGGATCAAAGTGAAATTATCATACATCATTTCTGCATGAAACACAGAAGGTGGCATCTGGGTTCTGATCACTGACCCCTCACAATAATCAGTTCCATCGTCATTTTCACATAGCTCTCCACTATGGAACAGACTGATTAGATTACTATGAGTATGCACACTGTTCACTTCTGGATTTTGATCATTTTGATCCATGGGTAATACATCTGATGGATTCACCGGAACCTTGTCTACAATAAGTCTACCTTGTTCATTTGACATGTCATAGTAGTAGGATGACTTTGTTGGAGTATATATGCCACTACCAGTCATACCCAGTGTTGTGTGGTGAATGTTTGCTGCTAAGAAATTGATGTTGAAAGCTGTAGAAAAGCCTCTTTGTATCTGAACAGCAGACAAGAGTGGCAACTGGTTCATCCAGGCAGTTGGGTACAAGACGTGCTTTACTTTGTGCTTCTCGATGAGGTTCACTGCAGGTGCTTTGAACAGGATATCAAAACATGTAAACAGGGCAAACTTGGAGGAAAAAGGTGTGTCAAAAACCACATACTGGGGCTCAGACAGTGCATCAAAAGCATATTCAAAGTACAGGTTTTGTTTGAAATAGCTGGCCACAAGGGTTCCATTGTCACTAAACACAACATTTGTGTTGAACTGATATCTACTGTCTGATGGACACTGAGAAGTGAGAGGCTCACAAGGCACCTTGGTTCCTAGGTTTGCAACCAGAAACATTCTGCCCTTCACTGCCATGCAACTAAGTCTCTGGAGAACCTGGAAAAACAATATGCCAAAAGGTTTTATTAATACTCACATTCTTCTTTTGACTTTTAAATGTAAATAATGGTGTTAAAAGGACATGCTCTTGTTACATAACTCTGTAGCTAGTGGGGGCTATATTATGCACCCAACTGATCAGACTGATAGATGATTCTAGGGTCCAAAACATAAAAACTAGAAAAGTAATTGTTTTATATTCAGAAATAAAAAGGTGTAAATATATTTATTGAGAAGGGCTGTCCAAAGGATGTCTTATAAGCAAAGTATAGATTGAAATTACAATTTTTTAGTGGCTGTATACTGACTGGGACATTACCGTTGTAAATGATCATAGTGGCATTCAAACACGTGAATTAAAATGGGTTCTACTTGAAGGAGAACTAACACCTCCAAAATAACTCTCCCACTTACTTATTATGGTCATAAAATTCTAATGGCCCTTATGCATGTTGCAATTTTGCCTTTGTTCAAGAGATATCTTCTTTAGTCAGTCCGGTATGTCATGCATGGAGGTGAAAGAACTGTTCAGAGATGCTCACTCAGGAAGAAGCCTGCCATAGAATTGAGCAGGCAATTCATCTCTGAAGAGCAAACCACACACATATGTTTCAGCTTTGCTGGACCTTATCAGTGATGTATAGCTGATCTCTCTAGGCAGGCACAGTAAGCATGGGGTCTATGGCTGGATTCCCCTATTACCCTTAGGATGACCAACCCCAAAGATAATTTGCATATGAAAAAGAGCTGATCAGAGATGGTCAAATAGGAACGACACTACCATAGAAATGAGCAAATTATCCTTGGGTTGGTCACCCTAAGGGTAAAAGGGGAATCCAGCAGTGAACCCCTTGCTCTCAGTGTGTATAGCAATCATCTACACTTCATTGATGAGGCCTAACAATGCCGAGACATAAGTATAGAGTTGGCTGTTACTCTTGTTCAGAGAGGAATTGACTGGCACTTTGTGGCAGGACTGCCATTTTGGCAGGGTCAGTATGATGTGGTTTAGGATATTTCTTGTCTGTTTAAGAAACTAGTGATCTAAAAGAGACTGCATTCTGGGTAGAACACCATTCCCATAGAGTCTTCTCAATTCTATGGCAGGGTTTTTCCTAGTTGAGTGTCTCTGAACAGATATGTTGCATGTCCATGAAAACAGGCATGACAGTTACTGGCAGTTTTTTCAAACTAAAGCAGGTAGAGTGCATTAGACTTCTCAACATTTTAAGGACAAAAATGTTGTGCAGTGGATTGTGCAGCAATACACTGTACACCCCTCTGGTCCTTAAAGGCTTACCATTACCATGAGGTCTCTTGAACATAGTCACAAAAGGCAAAATTCATAAGGTCCATTATGATTTTCTGGCCAGAGCATGGCAATAGAGGTGTTATTATTTACAAGGTGTTTGTTCCCCTTTAAGTATAAGCTGAGTACATTATCATAGTACAGTTCTGTAGCACAAGTCAGCCACAATTATACTGTAGCTGGTACTGGACATGGAAATCTTTCCATTATAAAAGATCAGCAACAATAATCTTTTAAAAGTATTAAATATAACAATCTGTGAAAAAAAGATACTGTAATATTCTGATTTCATACTGTGACCATATTTTCATTTATATTATTATTAAATATGCGTCTCAAAGGAAATGTAGAAGAACCACTTGATCAATACAAGAGCCTGTCTGTGATATCTCACTTTTATCTGCACTTAGACAAACAAAGCCAAGAACATAATCACAATATCCCACTTACTATACTGTGCTCTCAAAGTGTTCATTCACTTTGATGCTAGTAATAATTTCAGGCTGTCACTAAATCAAAGCTAGAAAACGATTGCCATATCCTGTAGGCTTACAGCCTTTCATCTTACGTTTTAGTTACATTTAAACATAGAGGTAGTTTTGTATCATATTTCTAGTTCCTGTGAGGAAAATGCATGACAGATAGTGGATTCAACTCTTGACCTTTTCATTTGAGAAGGATGAAAAACAATGTGGTTCTCAAAGGGTAGGTCAAATAAGAATTTACCTCATTACTATAGTCCACTGACATATGCAACGCCTCAGTCTTTTCTCAGCTTTAAAGGGATAGTAATACGCAATATGTAAAAAAATATATATTGTAGTATTTATCCCCCTGAGTAAAAAAAAGGGTACTCTCACTGCTGAAAGATGTTTTATTCAAAAGTTATTACAGCTCAAAGTTGAATTTTTTAGGTGCAATATCACAGTGGCCTGAAATTGTACAGTGGTGGTGCTGTTGTTACGCCATCCAATGGACAGCTCTGGTCTGTAGACCATAAATCTCCATAGGATGGTGTAGCAACAGCACCACTGTACAATTTCAGGCCACTGTGATATTGCACCTAAAAAATTCAACTTTGAGCTGTAATAACATTTGCATAAAACACCTTTCAGCAATGTGAGTACTCTTGTTTTACTCAGAAGATAAACCCTACAACATATTTTTTTTTACATTTTAAGTACTACTATCCCTTTAAAGGGGAACCTTCACCCCCAAGCAAGTTAATCTAATTGGATACCTACTGTAGCGATTATATGGGTTTTTGCATTTTGTTATTTTCTACACTAGCCTTTGCATCTTTACCTTTTGGAGATGTTTCGGTTGCACGCACAGCTCTGCAAGGTGGTCCCCTACTGACAGCAACTCCACCCACCACCCGCCTACCTCTCCCTAGCACAACCTTCTTTACTTCCAGTGCGGCTCAAGAAGCCTCTACTGGGGTAGGTCCCTCGTTACCATTCAAAGGGTTAAAATGGCCATTTAAATAAAATGATTTGTAAATGTTATTTGTCCTATATGCTGCATTTTCGTTTGCTCCAAAATTACTCCAATAATCTCAGTATATAAGCCTTTCTCTTTCTCTCTATAAATATTTCTGACTTCAATTTCAGATACAAATACAATGTTCAACCTATGTACTGCATCAGTTTTTATAAGAGACACTTACAAAACAGATAATCATCCTCTTTCAATTTTTTTAATGGCTAATGGAGTAGCTTTAGAATGCCAATGAATGTATCACATTTACTCTACTAATCTCCTCATTTTTCTACAGATAATCAACTTTTACCAATGTTCTTAATATTATCCAAAAGAAACTCATAGCTGTCTTGTAGACAATCAGTTTATTTAATCTGGAACAGCCTCTCTCTGTTTGTAGTGAACATACAAACTTTTCAGACACAGGGATGTAAAACCTAATGGGTTTAAATGACAAAATTATTGGAATATTCTTACCGGTTATAAACATGTAAATTGTTAAACGTGAAGCAGATGGACAGTTATCTGATACTGTTTTACTGTTACTTTACTTAATCATTCATAAATACTGTTTTAGTATTCCTGAATGATCGAGCATATGTTAATACCTACACTAAGAAATCATTGTGTGTGTGTGTATATATTTATATATATATATATATATATATATATATATACACACACACAAAGAGGTGATGGGCACTCCAAAACGTAAGAATGACATCAGTCGCAGACACTCATAGGGCTTAGTTTAAATACATTTTATTGTATGTCGATGTTTCGACCTAAAAGCGGGTCTTTCCCAAGACAATATAAACACAGTGAACAAACCCTGACCTTTAAACATCCCCCCAAAAATACACGTGATCACTAAAGATGCTAGCCATTGTGGCTAGTGTAAATGACGTCACAAGCAAACATATATACAGTACAGAAGTAGACATAATGTGCTTAAAAAGTAAAGTTGATTTAACAGACATAGTAGCACAAAAAATGTTGGTGGCTCATGAACACTCAAGTGGTTTTATCAATGAATGGGTTGAAATGCAAAAAGCCTACATTAGAAACTGATGTTTAAACCAGATAACTGGAGCCTGTTCCAGTCCATGTCCTAACCATCATAGAAGTTCTGTAAGAGCCATATTGTAATATTAGAAGAATGTCATTATGTCCAAATCTCAAGAGTAAAAGATATAGCAGGCTTCTGCCAACATTTTTTTGTGCTACTATGTTTGTTAAATCGACCTTACTTTGGTTAAATAATATTTTGGAGCACATTATATCTACTTCTGTACTGTATATATGTTTGCTTGTGACGTCATTTATGCTAGCCACGGTGGCTAGCGTCTTTAGTGACCATGTTTTTTTTTTGGATGTTTAAAGGTCAGGGTTTGTTCACTGTATTTATATTGTCTTGAGAAAGGCCTATGTTTGGGCCAAAACATTGACATACAATAACATTTATTGTATTTAAACTAAACCCTATGAGTGCCTGCGACTGATATTTGCTATGATACAACTCCTGCATATATATATATATTTTTTTTTACCTTATCATTCTTAAGCAATATTTATAACCATATTGGACTAGCAATTATTTTAATCAAGCTATATTATTTGCATTTTCACATATACTTAAAATATGAAATTGTAAGTTAGCAGAACTTGCAGATTAAACGTTACTGCACTGTTATTAAAGTGCAGTAGGATGAGAAAGTATTTTATGAAAACAGTCATACCTCTGTATCACTGAACCTGTGTGGTTCCAGACATGGGTTCCAGGGCAACAAGTGGGAAGGCGGAATGAAGTCCAAGTATGGGTAAATTGATTGTCTGGTGTAGTTAAATCCATGGATTCCATCCTCAGGAAAGACAATGATCTGAGCACCCTAGCATAACATATGTAGAAAAACATTCAGCATTAACAACATATCCAAAAATGATATTAAAAAAAAAATTGCAGATAACTATTTTCACTGTAATAGAATACAGTAATTATTAAATTTGCATTCAGGTACTGTTAGAAATGTAGGATATAAACATGATCCTATTTTATCACAAAAGAGTTACTGATACTGCTGAAGTGCAGAAAGTTAATAAAAGTATACACTAGTGTGCAGCAATTTTATTTTTTTTTTTTTTCTGGTGCTTGTGTTTTCTTTCTTCAAACAACATGAGTGGAGTATATAATTTATGTAGCTTTTTAGTTGATGGGACAGATGTATAATTGCAGCACTGATAAAATGTGAAACATTAAAACTTGTGACACCATGGTAAGAGATATGAATCATTGCAAGATGCTTTCATGACATTTTTCACTGGCTGCTGTCCAGTCTAAACAATTTTTTTTTTTTTTAATGATATAGTGAAAGGAGCATCCACAATCTTCTAGACTGCAATGATTCTGGAGGAAAGGAGAGTGGGATGGAATGTACTCTGTAGCCATGGCTGTTCATTCAAACTCTAAAGTTTGCAGGGTGGATTCTGTGGAAGAAAATGTTTAGGTGGATGACAAAGGGGATAATGGCAGGGAAGGTGGTGACTGTAACATAGGAGGGGTGGCAGAGTAGTAAATGGGATGGAGGAGAGGTGGCAAAGTGGTGAACAGGTGGAGGAGGGTTGGCAGAATGGAAAAAGTTAAAACTGCCATTGATTTTAAAGGGGCTTGCAGCCCCTTGAGTAAGGGACAAAACGTGATGATATTATCTTCAGTTGTTGGTATGGGTAGAAGTCAAGCAGTGGGAGGAGGACATATGGAAACAATGATGAGAGGCAGAATGGCTAGGAAGTTATGGCAGGATTAGCGAGAGCAAGGTAAATATGGAAAGAGGACAGTCAGCCGTGGCATAACTAACATTGCAGAGCCCTGATGCACATTTATTTTCTGGGCCCCCTAAACTCACAATATTTTCCAAGAGGGATAACTAGTAGTGTTGAGCGAGCGTGCTCGGCCGATGCTCGGATCGGCTCGAGCATCGCTCTGCTCGGCACATGGCGGTACTCGTACGAGTACCGCCATGTGCTCGCCCGACATGTTCGGGTGAAGGGGATCTGTGCCGGAAGAGGCACAGATCCGAAGACGCTCCGCTGGACCACCAGGGACTGGAGGTACGGGGGCATTGCGGAGATGAAGGGGGCATTGCGGAGATGAAGGGGGACATTGTGGAAGAGGGGCATAGACTCTATGCCCCTCTTCCACAATGTCCCCCTTCATCTCCGCTATGCCCCTCTTCCACAATGTCCCCCTTCATCTCCGCTATGCCCCTCTTCCACAATGTCCCCCTTCATCTCCTATGCCATAGAGGAGATGAAGGGGGACATTGTGGAAGAGGGGCATAGCGGAGATGAAGGGGGACATTGTGGAAGAGGGGCATAGAGTCTATGCCCCTCTTCCACAATGTCCCCCTTCATCTCCGCTATGCCCCTCTTCCACAATGTCCCCCTTCATCTCCTCTATGGCATAGGAGATGAAGGGGGACATTGTGGAAGAGGGGCATAGCGGAGATGAAGGGGGACATTGACCAGGCACCCTCCGCTCATCAGAGCAGGGGGTGCCTGGTTTAATGCTCGAGTGCTCCCATGCTTTTCAATGGGGCTCGGGTGCTCGGCCGAGCACTCGAGCCTCAGGGGGTGCTCGGTCAGAGCACCCGAGCATCGGGGTGCTCGCTCATCCCTAATAACTAGCACTTATTAGGCCCCGGGGCATATTTCCATGGAGAGGAGAGCTAGGGACTGGATGATTATGTGCCAGATACCAAAGGGTTTATTTTACATCTCAGGTGCTGAAGTCTGAGAGAATCTTCTCCGCTTCCGTTACTTTGCAAGTGGGGAAGCAGAGAGGATGTTCTCAGACTTCAGGGTTGTCTACTGCTGGTGATGTGCAAGGGTGAGCACCCTTATATATCGCCAGCAGATCGACAATCCTGTATGCTAATAGGGTATTCTCTCTGCTTTCCCTTACATCAATAATTTTTAGTGTATATGGAGATGTACATCTCCATAGCCAAGGCTATGTGCTCACCACATACTACCAGAAACACACTGCCATAGCATCGAACTTCAGTGCATTTCCTCCGTGGGGTGGGAGGGAATTACAAGCTTTCATTTACCACATTCAAAAAGTGTCCCTGTTCCTAACACACTTAGCTTTAAAGCTAGGGCTTTGCACATGTGCAATACATCGTTACATACACACACACACACACACACACACACACACACACACACACACACACACAAATATCACAATTCTTTAGTATGCCCAGATCTTACTTTGGATCAAGCAGCATCAGGGGAGTCACTGCGGTTCTTGTCTAAAGGACCAGTGACAGTTCTGACATGTATTTTTTACTCACAGTGCTCTTGCAGTAGTGCTGTGAGTAGTAGCGGGGACTGAAATTGACCGCTCCAAGACCAGAGCGGTCACTATCACTCCCCCATTTGGCATGTCAGAACACTTGATCAGTCATGTGTACCGGCGTGTCAAACCTCCCTATGTGGTCCTTAAGTGGTAAAGTGTACATGAATCAAGTGCATTCTGTGAGACTGAATGATCTAAGAA
Organism: Rhinophrynus dorsalis; assembly: GCA_037306005.1. NCBI lineage: Eukaryota > Metazoa > Chordata > Amphibia > Anura > Rhinophrynidae > Rhinophrynus > Rhinophrynus dorsalis. The sequence goes on along the minus strand of CM074723.1, from coordinate 371,604,144 downwards.
ATAGTTATAAAATTAAACAAACACAGCTCTCAAGTAGGTAGAGCACAAGGACCATAAATGTATGATGTATTTCAAAAATAGATTAAAACTTTAAATAATTTATTAAAAATTTAGATAACAATTTTAATCAGTTGATGAAAGCTCAATGCAAATCAAAGCAAAACTTCAGTTTAAGAAAAAACAAAAAACTGGAGGGATCGACTGCAACAATAATAAAGAAAGAAAAACAACATAAAAAAATCAAGTGTGCAAAGAATGCTTAACTGATCAAAAATAATTTGGTTAAAAAAAGATCATGGTTGGCTGATCAGACCAAATGTTGATTGAAAAAATTGATCAAATGAAAGAAATATCTAATAAATCATGAAATTTAAACAGTTTTAAAAAATAACTTATGTTAAAGTCAGTGTTATAGCTTTTGTTCAAAAGAAAACAAACATAAAATTTCATGATTATAGTTTTTCATGTTTTATGCCATCAACAAAACACAGGGGATATGCAATCAGTGGAGTAACAATTGAGGTCGCACCTGCGAATGGGCCCATCACTTCAGGGGCTCGGCCGCCCCCTGCGACCCCACCGCCTGGCACCAGTAACATTCTGATACCTAGAGTGCTGGGAGATGACATCATCTCCAAGCGCTCTGCATTATGACAGGACCACGCAGGAGATCCAGCTGCATAGAGGTCTGTGCAGGAGGAGGCACAGGCCTCTCCTGACTCCTGCCACACCACTGGACCATGAGAGAGGTAGGAGATGGGCAATATGAAGATGGGGGGCAGTGTGGAGCTAATGTGGAGATGGGGACAATGTGGAGGTGGCCAGTGGAGATGGCCAATGGGGGGGCCAATGTGGCTGAGGGGGGGCAATGTGGCCGGGGGGGCCCATAGCCCAGTGGCTTCTAGTTACGCCCCTTTATGCAATATTACAGTTTGACCAACTATAATCCTGAACATCCAAGTTTTTGCACTTTTGGAACTTTTATGCAGAATTTAACAGTATTTTATCAACTTATCAGTACACTGCACTTTAAAGGGAGAATTTTGTTGTTCTAAATAATAGTTCAACAGTTCCTGCAGTCCGAATATATTATCTCTGTATTCTAAACTTCTAACTCCCAAAACCATGACTTGAACTCTGTAGCATTCATGCGAAAAGAAGAGTTAAAAAAATGTTTTCATATTTTCCTCATTAAAACATTCTTTAGGCTAGTTTTTTGGATACTGACTGTAATTTGCATCTTCTTTTCCTGCAGATACTTAAATGTTGTGGCTTCTTCTGTTCATAAGCTTATGCTATCCCTCCTATGACTAATATTTAACATTTTAATTTTGAGGCTAAGTGCATATTGTACAATATGTATATATGAACGATCCAAGAAAACAGAACTGGAAAGTAGAGAACAAGCCAGTACTGTGAGACAAATGTCTAAAGGGCAGGGCAAAGCACCGACAAAACAGTTCTCTGAGGTGGAGACTCCCATCCTGCACCACTTCAGCCCTGCCCAGACAAAACCAGCTTTGCTATAAGTCAAACAGAAGTGGAACAAGACAGGTATCCCATGAACCAGAAAGCGCACTCTGCTCTGTATGAAAAACCATAGTTTTTTTTCTCTGGTACTGCATTCCACAGGGACTAAGAGAAGAGGATTTATCAGAAGTACACAAAATCACAGGGACCATGGGGATATAACAAATCATCCATCAAAATTTCAGGGGGGGGGAAACACCCTCCAAACCCAAGGAACAGGAACTAACATGTTATTGGTCAAAAGAAAATCAGGAAGGATACCTACACAGGCACAACAGCCTGTAGAACCTTCTGGCCAAAGTGAACACATTAATAAGGTAGTGTTTGACAAATGTGTGACGGGATGACTATGTCACCATCTTACACAACTGCTCAGCAGAGGCCTGATTCTTACAGGCCCTAGATGCACCCCCCGTCCTGGTGGAATATGCCTTAACCCAAAAGGACACTGTCTTCTGCCTTAAGGCATAAGTCTGACGAATGGTCACCTTAATCCAAGAAGCTACTGTAACCTTATACACAGCCTGGCCCACAAGAGGGACTTCACAGATGACAAAAAGTGAATCAGTATTCCAGAATGATTGTGTATGATGACCAATGTACTTCACGGAGCTAGCCACATCCATGAGATGAAGCTCTTGCTTCTGTATATTAGATGCAGCTGGTCAGACAGAAGGAAATCCAGTTTACTGGTTGATATGAAACTCAAAAACAACCTTAAGGAGGAACCCTGTGGGAGTCCTCAGAACCAGCCTGTCAGGGTGGAAGACCAAAAAGGGATGCTTACTGTACCCAGACCAAGTCAATTACCTCTAGACTCCAAGCTCTCATGAGCAGGGCCCTCTGATCCTTCTGTTCTCCACATCTGATTGCACTATTTAATACCTCTGTATGTCTATTTCTAATTGTGCAGTATTGCGGAATTAGTTGGCGCTACATAAAAAATAAGAATTATCACGCAAATAAGACAATACTCTGAAACAGTGACTATCTTTTCTAAACACACTGCCAAGTCCGCCAACACAATAAGGAAAAAAAAAAAAAAAATCACAATCCCACAGCCCATATGCACTTTAAAGTCAGATAACAATATATCACTTATACAAATTATTCCTTATCTCACCCCAATTTCCCTTAAAAAGGTTTTGCACTCTTGAAATGAAAATCACTGTGCCTTCTAAAATAGCACCCTGTAGAAGTCCAATCCAAGTGGTTCCCAAAATGTAGTAAATGTGTATATGTATTAATAAATAATACACACAATTCCAATGGTTTGTATACTTTAGGCAGTATTTATAAGAAAGCTAAAATACAGAGATTTACATTCAAGAGTGCAATTTCTTCAAAGCTATACCAGGAGATCCATTTCCCTTTTCAACCCCTTACTGCAAATACTACAAACACACCAATATTAGTGGAGATCCCAAGCTTCAGCAAACATGTAGGATTACAAGCCAGCATAATAAAAGGGATGAGGGGTAGGCAGGAAATGGGGAAGGGACAGGGAGAGACAAAAGGGAGAGAAGCAGGCTGGAATCCCAACACCACAGGATAAGAAAAAAGTCATCCAGAACAGCAATGTTCTCTACTGTTATACCCATTGTCTAGCCCTGCCCTCCTTCTTTCCTACTGGCTAAATGCTATGATCTCACAAAACCCACCCCCATGCATTTCCTAGCATGTGCAAAGTCTCCACACTTACAAGACAAAGCCTGAATTTTGGCCATCCACCAATCCAACACAATAGCCAAGAGAAAGGCAGTCTTAAGTGTAAAAAAGGGCAAAATGTATAACAGACTCAACCATGTGGAACAAACTTAACATATTAACATAAGGTCAACCTCCACAGGCACAAGGCACCTGTGAACTGAGTAATCCAATTCCAGGGAAGTAAGTGATGGGAGTCCAGCCCAATATCTAAGTAAAAATAATAAACACCTAGAAAAACTAAGAGACGTCGCTCTGCTCACTCTTATCTTGGAATACAGGACACATGAATCTTGAAGTAGCCGGGAGGTTGTGCTGAATGAAGAGGAGGGAGTATCAACCCCAGAGATACTGTCTCTGCCTCCTGGAGGAGGGAGCGCAATTCCATGGTTCCTGCGCTCCATACTGGGCATAAGAGAAATGGAAATTAAGGGAATTTGTATTTGTTCCTTAAGGTGTAGTTGGTTTATGTATAGCATTGCTCTGTTTTGCCTTTATACATAAAGTCCAATTTGCTGACCTTTTGTAGCAAGAGCCAAAAAACAGGACATTTGCTCCAATTTTATTTTTTAAAAATGCAACTCTTTCGAAACCCAGCCTTCTAAATATTTTTCTTAAATTGAAAGTATACAAACAAATAAGTTGGGCTTAATTAACTGCATATAATGTGTAGCCTCTCCTTTGATCAATCCTTTTGCTCTTTGCATTGTAAATGTCTACCTTTTCATTTGAAAATAAAAAAGGAAAAAACTGGCCATATGCAGATTTACAGTTTACAAAGCCTAAATGCATGAAAGATTTAGACACAGCTGACTATAATGTCAAGTGAGTAATACATTACCTCTGTGGTACAATTACTGGTATAATCAGGAAGATATTTTTTCTCTTTGAAGTTGTGCTTGTCTATGGATATCTGTACAATATGGTAATAAATGGGACCCATACTCAGATTCAGCTGGAATTGCAGTCCGAAGTGTTACAAATGGTAGCATTAGAGCCTGTATTTGCTTTAAAGGGGAACTATTTCCTAGTAAGTATTCCTTATTTTGGTTAACAGAATTATTCACTTAGGTAAGTGTTCTTCACATAGCAGTCAGGTATATCTATATACTTTATTTTGGAAAATTTGATCTCTCTTATAGTGTACTGCTAAAGGACTTGTGTACCCTATAATCCATTCCTGCCTATTAAAGCACACTGTTTGTTGTAAGGAGGTGTGATCTTGAAACAGGCTTCAGTAGAGATCACTATAAACAGGAAATTAGAAATATGAAATTACCCCGAACCAATTTAGGAGGGGCAACATGGGGTTGGGGGCCCAGAGGGGTGACTGGTTAGGAGTTAAATAATTTTATATAGTTTACTTAGTATAGGTAGCTTGGGCATGATTTTTATTGAGGAAAGTGTTCCGGGATTGGTGAGTAGTTTAGAGGGTTTGAGACAGGTAGGAGCAGAAACAGAGTCTACATACAGGACGAATAAGAGACGGGTAATCAATTCTAATCTCTGCTTCCTCTGTTCCTACCTCCTCTTCTATACCACTTGAGGGTGCTTCATCGTCCATCATAGTCTGTATTTGTCATTAGAAGAACACCAACTAACAAAAGTTTTGCGTGGCCTGTGTTCAAGCCATCCATCTCTAGAAGTCGCAAATACTGATGAGACAACACCTGAACTGGGTTACTCCATGCACCGTGCTGGTCTTCTCTCTTCTTTTGTCAATACCCCCTTATTATCACTCACTCCCCATCCATCCTTCTACTTTCCTTCAAGTATTTCCTTGCTCTGTCCCCCTTCCTCTCATTTTTTTTTCTTGATGCTACCTTTGTTCCATTAACTATCATATCCCGAAGTGGCAGTATAAATCTGACCCTAATTACATTTTGTGTTGCTTTTGGATTGTATGTGTAAAAAAGAAACATCTGCGTGCATCTATGTCCACGCATAACAGTAGATTTAAATAAAAGCAAATGGCAGAGTATGTCCATCAGTCCTCTCTGTTGTTTTGTAGCTATATACAAGTAAATTGTTACACTTTACCTAAATATACCTATTGCCAGACATATCATTGCTACTGGGATCATTGGACATGAGTGCACCTAGGTATTTCTTTCTTATACACTTAGTAAGTTTATCTGGCCTGTGACTGAGGCTAAAGATGGCACAAGAACAGAGTCATGAAGATGAGACATCAAGAGTACTGTTGTGGCAAGCCTTACTCCTAATATATCTCCATTTGTATACTTGTTTTTGGATGTTTCTTTACCTTTTTTGCAGCAGCAGTCACTTGCTCTTCATATATATCTAGGTTTTTGGACATAAACTCAAAGGCGGATTTGCGGTCAGACAAAGCGGCAGAGTTGGGGTTCAGTATAGCATGGTGCTCATACACAGCAGCCATATAATATTCAATCCCATAGGTCTGCAGTGAGAAAAACTGGCAGCAAAAGATGCAAATGACAAACTTGAAGCTTGCGGGTAACATCTTAGGTAATCCACCTAAAAGAAAATAAACATGGATACAAGTGATCATACATATTCAAAGAAAAAAAAAATACAATTTTCCACAACACACAGGGAAAGTGGGTTTCAATACCCATTTACTTTTTGAGAGTAAAAAAAGGAAATAAGAGAAATATTGCATAATAGAAGAAAGGTAATTTATATAGAAGAAGAAACCTTTTGTTCCTGGCAGACACACACACCCAGGGCTGGCAGTAAGGAGAAGATATTCAGATCTCTTCTTTACTGACTGCCCAGGACATGCAGAGAAAATCAGGACTCCCTGTAAGGAATTAGCCCTCCTCCACTAACTCCTCTTTCAAAAAACAAACATGTCCTTTCCACCCCCTGCCACTCCTGTCATATTCTCTAAAAGGAATTCAACACACTCACACAACAACACATACAACACATAAGACAAACACACATGCAATACACACACACCACAATACACACACACACACACACACAACACACATGCAATACTTATGCACAACACACAGATAACATATACACATATGCAACACACACACGCACCACATACAACACATATATACCACACACACACCACACACACAATACATACATAAAATACAAATGCAAAACACAAACAGACAATACACACAGACAATACATACACACACAAACACACACACCCCACAATATACATGCACAAAATACACACATACGCAAAAAAAAAAATCACATGCACAACACACACCTACACAAAAAACACATGCACAACACACATGCAATACACACACAAGCAATACACAAACACACAAAACACCACAACACACACACAATACACATACAACGCACACAAACAAAACACACACACAACACACGAAATGCAAACACACACAATACATACACAAACACACTACACACAGAATACATATGCAAAACACACACAAAGTGTATACATGCAATATACATGCACAACACAAACAGACAATACACACACACATGTCCACAACACACACACAATAAACACACACATAAAACAAGACTCACAACACACACAGACAATATACAAACACATGCCCACAATACACAACACAAAAAAAACGCATACACACACACAATACACAACACACTACAACACAATACACATGCACAATACACATAAAAAACACACAACACGCACATGCAATACACAAACACACACCGTCCACAGTTCTTAAAAAAGATGTGCAGATTTATTCTGACATTGCATAAAACACATTCAGCAGACAGTGTTTTACAAAACAAAATGAATACACTACAAAAAAAATCCTAGTTCAATCGGAACACTAACTTTACTTTAGTAGATTCCCCTTCTACTCTAAGTTTCTAATCAAACAAAAACAGCACAGGTTTAACCAACCTTTTCAAGACCTGCTTTGTTGAACTGCTCTGCTCTTCTTGCTCACAGCAAGTCAAACTCTATTTTCTTTTAACAAACTCTGCAGCAAACCTGCTAATTGGGACAGTGGAGGGGTAGAAGAATGCAATACACACACACACACACACACAAACAAGATACATGTAATATACACACACAAAATACATATACATGCCATACACAAACACACACACAACAAACACGCAAAGTCAACAATCCAGTCATTAAGAACACTCCTTTCCGGATTTATCTGGATGTCAGGGGAAAATACTCCTACATGTAAATAACTTAATTTTTTAACCCTATTACTACCAGACACATGCAGGCAGTGGCACACCATACATAATACTAGAGAGAAAAGTAAGTATTAATAAAAATAGGTGCACATCCCATAGATAGTATATACAAATGTACTCAGCCTGAACTGCAGCAAAGAGATAGCACACTGAAATCTTGATGGAAGAATACTTAATCAAAGAAGTGTTCAATACACCACCAAACGTTTTCAGTCCCCTATTGGGACCTTCATCAGGGTACCAGTACATGTGCATCAACAGAATAATTTATACTCACTATCTAACTCCAGATCACCTTGGACCTCCATGATGGATGACAGTCACGCCCCCACGTGGAAAGCCAGCACCTGGAGCTCGGGTCATGACGTCACAAGTGAGGGTGGGCTACCTGGCATCACTGTCATGGTTTCCCAAGAACAAGTCAGGAGTCAGACCGGTATAGTAAAAAAAAATGACAATCTTTATTAAACAATATAAACAGGATAAAACAATAAATATAAGTAATCACAGGCAAAGACACTAGGAACAGTAGTGGTCCCACTAGAGGTCAGCAACTCTATCAGGAATAGGAGTCTGCCTGAACGAGGGAGCCTCTACCAGAGACAGGCATGAGCCCCTGTAGTCTATCCGGAAAGGAAGTGCTGCTAGAGACAACCTGACTCATGCCTGCAGTCAGAGAGAATGTAAAGGGATCTTCCAAAGGACAGCAATCAGAAGATACAATGACGCACTCCTGACGTCAGTTTCAAGGAGAATAAAGCCACACATAGTCTAAACCAGAGCCACAGGTCCGCACCAGACTGGGTGTCTACTATACACAAGGAGTAGGCAGGAGAATAGTCAGAAAGAGCCACAGGTCAGCACCAAAATGGATGGTCAGACAAGCAGGGTCATACACAGAGTAGTTAGTCAGCCAGAGTCACAGGTCTGCACCAGATTGGGTGTCCGCTATGCACAAGAAGGAAGCAGGAAAAAAGTCAGACACAGCCACAGGTCAGCACCAGGATGGATGGTCAGACAAGCCAGGTCATACACACAGCCCAAGGAAACCCAACTGTGTAGAACAACATTGCAAGGGCAACTGAGAATTGGCTCGGTTCCCTCTTAAAGCCCAGCCTAGGAAGTGGATGGGAGATATTAGCAGCCAAGCAGTATAAAACAGGGGTCTGCGTCATTCTGCCACTTTGCGCCTGTAAATGACGCATCACGCCATGATGCTTCAAACCAGTGGCCCATAACAGCGTCAAAATGAGCGCCAAATCCAGCCAGCAAGAGGACATGGGCGGCCAATGACGCTGCCAAGCGCCCTCAAACCAGGAACAGTCAGTGACCTCTGGAAGGAAGCGACAGAACATATTGGCAGCGTTGCTGGAACTAGGTAACGGTCACAATTACTGGATGGTCCTCTCTAAACTAACACTAAACTTAAAGTGTGAAAGTGTCTAAAATACTAAAATAATGAAAAGAAATATAAAATAAAAATACACACCAGATACGCACAAACTAGAACCAATATTCAAATCAGCAAGAGCTAAGCTATATCGGTATTTGCAAGCGCTACTGGAATAAGGATATCCCATGGAATGGTGAAACCCAGTCACCAGAACATCACAACTAGCATATCTGTGCATCTTCAGTGCCTGCTGATCTGAACAACATACACAGTATATACCCCTCTCAAACTAGCCACCCCCTGATGAAAGCTCCCACCAAGATCCACAGGGATTCCCCTGATATTCTGATGACCCCTCAACTGTGAGTCCTTTCACCCACCAACTATATATATATTATATATATATATATATATACACACATACACACACACACAATAGTATATTATATATATATTTATATATATATATATATATATATTTTATATATATATACACACACACAGTAGTTTGTGGATTAACGCACCCACTCTCTAATGTTTGGTGCACAATCCCAAAAGAATAAGACACTGTGAAAAGAAGGGGCAGCACCTGTGATACTTTTCAATAGCAGTTTTATTAGGCCAAAGTTTTGGTCCACACAGGGACCTTTATCAAGATAATGTTGGGACCAGGAATCAGGCAGGACACAAAAATGTAAAATGCAGTACACCTTTATTAAAGTAACAAAAACAGAATTGTGATCCAAGGGCATAAACCAAAAGACATGGCAGGGTCAGGAACCATGACAGGTAAATCAGCCAAGCTGGAGTCAGGAACCCAGAAGTTTGCAGTGTCAGGAACAAGCCAAGGGTCAGGAATACAGAATTCTTCGATGTCAGGAACAAGCCAAAGGTCTGGAACACAACTAAACAGGAACGTAGGAGAATCCACAGCAGCCAGCAGCAACAGACACAAGGAAAATCAGGAAGTCAGCCAAGCTGCTTTAAATACCCTGAGAGGGTTGGCTGATAACAGTCAGGTGAGTAATCAGAGAGGTCAGCTGACTCAGCCTGACCCAGGAACTCAGAAGGCAGCAGCAATGGATAGCAGAGCAATAGATTAGCTCAGACAGCAGAATCAATAGGCAGAGTTAGAGCAGCTCAGCCAAACCTTAACAGTACCCCCTCCTCAATGACCCCCCCGAGCAGGGCAGGACCAGGTTTATGAGGAAAGCATTCATGGAAAGCATGGAGGAGGGTGGGGGCATGCATGTGTGCGGCTAGAACCCAGGAGCGCTCTTCTGGACCATACCCCTTCCAATGGACCAAATACTGAAGCCTCCCTTTGAACCTACAAAAGTCAACTATGGAGTGGACCTCATATCCTCATGGCCGTCAATGGGCACCAAATCGGGTCGAAGAATGACAGTAGTGAAACAATTGCATACCAGGGGTTTCAGAAGTGAGACATGGAACACATTATGTATCCGCATATTGGGAGGGAGGTCTAGGGCATAGGCCACAGGGATCACACGGCAAAGGATACAGAAAGGCCCCACAAAGTGGGAAGCCAGTTTCTGAGAGGGCACTCGGAGGTGAAGCTTTCTGGAGGACAACCAAACCCTCTCCCAGACCTGGTAGGAGGGCGAGGATAGGCGTTTACGATTGGCCTAGAGCTCCTGGGATTGTTGTGAGCGTCGCAACAACTCTTGGACCTGCACCCATGTGGAATGGATTTGCTGGAGATGATCCTCCAATCCCGGGATCCCCTGAGAAGCTAACAAATCTGGAATCACGGAGGGCTGATATCTGTAATTCACCATGAAAGGGGAGCGCCGGGTAGAAGACGAGACAGCACTGTTATGAGCAAACTCCGCCAAAGGTAGCAGGTCCGACCAATTATTCTGCTGGTCAGAGATGTAGCACAGCAGGAATTGCTCCAAGGCCTGATTAGCCCTTTCCGTGGCCCCATTAGATCGCGGGTGATAAGCCGAGGAGAAGGAGAGTAGGATACCTAGTTGAGCACAGAAGGACCTCCAGAATCGAGACAAACTGGCTACCCCGGTCGTAAACTATGACTTTGGGGACCCAGTGTAGCTGATAGACCTCTTTGACAAAGACCGTAGCCAACTCTTTAGCGGAAGGAAGTTTTTTGAAAGGTATGCAATGAATCATCTTAGAAAATTGGTCAACGACCATGAGAATGACTGTGTTACCATTAGACAAAGGGAGGTCGAATATGAAGTTCATGGTAAGATGTGACCATGGCTTCTCCCCACTGGGTATGGGTTGGAGAAGGCCCACTGGAAGGTGACAAGGTGATTTAGTCTGTGCACATCCTGGAGAAGCAGTGCCAAAGGCAGCAATATCTTTGCTAAGTTCTGGCCACCAGAAGAGATGAGAAACCGACCAGAGAAGCTGGTTCTTTCCGGGGTGACTTGCTGACTATTATGGTATGTAGAAAGTACCTTGGTACAAAGGTTAATAGGTACAAAACAGAGCCCAGAGGGAGTCTCAGCAGGTGCATCTACTTTGGTGGCCAGTATTACCTAACCATGGGGAGATGTTATGCTGGTATGTACTGTAGCCAGTACTTTGTCCTGAGGAATAATGGGAGTAGGAGGACTCTCCTCTTTAGCGCCCTAGAACTGTCTAGACAGGGTATCAGCCTGGACATTTTTGGTACCCAGCAGGTACGAGACCACATAATTAAAATGAGACAAAAATAAGGCCCATCTGGCTTGCCTTGGAGACAAGCTCTTAGCTTTGGACAAGTAGGTGAGGTTTTTATGGACCATGATGATTAGGACTGGAATGGAAGTTCCCTCAAGCAAATGCCTCCATTCTTTGAGAGCCAGTATTATCACCAGCAACTCACGTTCACCAGTTTCATAGTTGCACTCTGCAGGACTTAGCTTCTTCGAGAAATACCCACACGGGTGCAACTGGCTCTCAGGTGTAGGATGTTGAGACAGGAGGGCACTTACTCCTGTCTCAGACGCATCGACCTCCGGTATGAATGGAAGCTTGGGTTTCGGGTGTGCCAAAATGGGTGCTGAGGCAAAAGCAGCTTTTAGTGACTCAAATGCCTTGATAGCTTCCGGGGACCACTGAGTGGAGTTACCGTCTTTTTTGGTCATGTTGGTAAGGGGTTTTACAACAGAGGAAAAATTACGGATAAATTTCCTATAGTAGTTAGCAAACCCGAGGAAAAGTTGAAAGGAGCGGAGACCTGCGGGCTGAGGCCACTCGAGAACAGCTGAGAGTTTCTCAGGGTCCATAGTGAAACGTGCCCCAAGAAGGTATCACGGTACCCATGATTCTGTTTGCCTGTGATTCTGTCCGGTGGTCCGTGGTCTTTGCTGCGAGTAGGACCTGGCCACCTTCATGCTTGCATCTATTCTGCGGGAATGCATCTGTGACGTTACGTTCTCTATTTTGTGCATTAGGCACGACTGGCTGATGGAGTCCCACCCTCCGGTGTCGGCCTTACAGTCTGCCTGCGAACTGGGCTTAGTCACGCTTTTGTGCTGTTTCTATGCGTTGTCACAGTCTCTCTCTGGTTTGACCCTAGTTTTGGCTTCCGTTTATTCTCTGGCTCGATCCCTGGCTTTGTCTGACTATCCACTCTGGTTTTGACCAGTGGCTCTGTCTGATTATCTGATCTGTGTATGGCCCTGGCTTGTCTGAATACCCGCTCCGATCTGACCTTGGCTGTGACTGACTACCCGATTTGGCTCCTGTGCCACGGTTACCCAGAGAAGTTCAGGAGTCAGTACGGTTTAGTTAATGCAGTTTATTAACAAATGGCATACAGCAGGTATATACAATATATACAATAAGAATAAGCACAAGGTAATAGCCTGCAAGCCTGCTATCAGAAATAATAGGTTGCAAAGCTAAACCACTGTGCTGGTGACTATGCCTTAGCCACTGGAAGTCTCAGCTGGAACCAGGAACAGGAACCGGAACCCAGGATCTTGATCCGAAGAGGAATAGGGTCTGACTCCGCCTGCAGTCAGATATGCGAGTCTACCAGAGCCCCAGGCCCGCACTATATTGGGTGTCTGATCACCAAGGGAAAAGACAAAAGAATAGTCAGACAGAACTACCAGTCAGCACCAGAGGGGGTAGTCAGACAAGCCAGGTCATACACAGATCAGGTAGTCATCCAGAGCCACAAGTCTGCACCAGATTGGATGTCTACTATTAGGGGTTAGACAAAGGAACAGTCAGACAAAGCCACAGATCAGCACCAGAATGGATGGAAGACTAGCCAGGTCATACACGGAGCCCAAAGCAACAGATCTGCATTGAACAAAAACACAAGGGCATCTGAGTCAGGCCTCAGTCTGCCCTTTAAACCCCTCCACAGGAAGTAGGAGGAGCAGCTCAGAGGGAGGAAGTAGGAAGGAGGAGACTACAGTAAGCAAACAGATAAAACAGAGGCCTGCAGCATGCTAGAAGCCTCGCGCCTGCAGGTGATGCTGAAGTCAAGGTAAGCTGTAACATCCTGACTGTGGCTTGTCTGACTTACGCTCCGTGCCTACTCCCGCTCCTGTCGGACTACCACTTGCCTCAGCTGGCTTCAGAGGGCTCGCTCCATTGACCCATTGCAGCAGTTACCTCAGTGGTAGTGTTGCAGGTTGCCTTTCGCTCTGTTACCTCCGTACTGTGCTTTTCCAGCAAATATATTACCGGTATTGTTGGGTGTAAGCCTCCGCTCTGTGCATACTCTGTACTACCGGGCACTGTTATTCTTGCTAGGCTTATCGCTACTCTATGAATGCGCTACATTTACCTCCCTGGTTTTGTTGCAAGCCACCCAAGGCTACAAGTCTGAGATTGTCCCTCTTCAGGGATCTACCGGTTACACTCTCTTGGACTGGACTCCTGGTGTTCCAGGTTTCCTCTCACTTTGCTGGTTAGAGCCACGTCTGGTTCTATATAAAGTTCTTCTAGCGGACCGGGTACAGCTCAGTGTCAGTTCCTGGGTAGTGGACCAGGCACTGTCCTCACGCCTATCTTGGTTGTGGAAGTGCTTGCTTTTGCTTGTATATTTTAATAAACTGGTTAAATTCATCTGTACCTGTGTTGTGTGCTTTATTTACCTAAGAGTCCCTTGACAGTAAAAAAGGCCATGAGTACTGTAGGTACCAATGAACCAGGTCAGAGCATTCTAGCCAGAATGGACTCACAAGATCAGTGATCGACCAGTTGTCATTGGCCATGCAAACACTCCTAAACCGCAGTGCACACCTTGGTCAGGTCCCTTGTCAACCGGTGGCACCCTCTAATCCTGAGGCCAGTACTTATCGAGGACTGTCGGGTACCACTCCCCTTCCTCAATGCTATGAAGGGCAGCCTACTCTCTGCAGAGGGTTTTTGAACCAGGTGGGCATATTCTCGGAAATGGTACCACATGCCTTTCCAAATGAACAAAGTAAAGTTGGCTTTGTGATTTCAATGTTGTCTGGTAAGGCACTAGCTTGGGCCAATCCCTTGTGGGAGACTGGGAAGCCCATTGTGGCCAACTTCACGTAATTTGTGGATGAATTCCATAGGGTCTTTGACGTTCCAGCCAGAGCAGTATCTGCAGCGAAACGGCTCATGACTATACGACAGGGCACACGCACTGTAGCCGATTACGCCATGGAGTTTCGCACCTTGGCTGCAGAGGTGGGCTGGAACAACGAGGCACTCATAGCAGAATTTTTGCAGGGTCTATGTGACTCCATTAAGTATGAGACAGCAGCACATGTGCTGCCAGAGGATCTGAAGGAATTGATTACAATCACAATTTTGATCAATACCAGGCCCAGAGAGAGACTTTCTTTCAAAGAGCTGAGGCATAGACCCACAACTCGATTGGCACCTAGCTTTTCTCTCCCACCCTGTCCTCCCTCGCCTCCCATACCGCCTGGTTCAGACTCGGCCAGAAGTGAACCTATGCAGTTGGGCTTCACATGCCTATCCGGGGAGGAGGGAGCCTTCCGAAGGAAAGAGGGCCTTTGCCTATACTGTGATAAAGCAGGGCACTTGCTGCACTCTTGTCCTACTCGTCAGGAAACGCCCGCACCAAGGGTTGTGTCGGGGGCAGACCCTAGGTCGAGTTTTGCAGTCCCCAAATTCAAAGCAAGGAAGACCCATCCTTGAAGTGGTCATTTCCTGGTCCACATTCTCAGTCACAGCTCCAGCTTTGGTGGATTCTGGAACTGCTGGATACTTCATGGATGCTGACTTTGCGGCCAAGCACGATATTCCATTGTTGCCTCGCTCTTCTCCAATGGCTATTGAAGCTATTGATGGCAGACCATTGCAACCATCACATCTGACACGAGATGTCCTTTATCTCTAAGGGTAGGGGCGCTCCACGTGGAGACCCTACGATTTCAGATTATAAACTCCCTTCATTATGCAGTCATCCTGGGGTTTCCCTGGCTACAGACTCACAACCCCAGAATAAATTGGCAAATATGCAACATTGTGTCATGGCCTTCCTATTGTGCCGAAGGCTTGTTTACAGCAACCTACCAGAATACTCTGTATCTCTTCCTCGTTACCTGAAGTACCAATCTTTCAGTGAGGTATTCAACAAGGTAGAGGCTAGTACATTGCCGGCACACAGGCCTTTACGACTACACTATTGATTTAATTCCAGGAGCCATACCTCCTAGAGGAAGAGTTTACTCTCTATCAGTGGCGGAGAATCCAGCCATGGAGGAGTATGTGTCTGATGCCCTGGCCAGAGGGATCATTTCAAAGTCCTCCTCGCATGCTGGTGCAGGATTCTTTTTTGTGAAAAAGAAGGATGGGGAGCTGTGACCATGCATCGACTACAGAGGCCTGAATAAGTTAATGGTCAAAAATGCTTATCCTATTCTTGTCAGAATTAAGGAAGGGCATGAGTGGAAATTGGCGTTTAACACTCCTAGCAGACATTATGAATATTTGGTCATGCCATTCGGTTTATGCAATGCTCCGCAGTCTTTCAATAATTCATCAAAGATGTATTAAGAGATCTACTACAGAGGTGTGTAGTGGTTTATTTGGATGACATTCTTATCCACTCACCGACCTTGGAGGCATATCAAGCGGATGTCACATTGGTTTTGCAGCTCTTGAGAGAAAGTAAGCTATTCTGTAAATTGGAAAACTGTGAGTTGCACAAGTCCCAGGTGACATTTTTGGGCTACGTGATTTCCTCTTCCAGACTGGCCATGGAATAGTAAAGTTGTCGGCAGTCCTGCAGTGGCCCCGTCTAGTGGGATTGAAAGCCATACAGAGGTTTCTGGGCTTCACAAATGATTACAGGAAATTTATAAGGAACTTTTCCTCGGTGGTGAAGCCACTAATATGCCACATAAGGGAGCAGATCCGTGTAACTGGTCCCCCAGTGCTATCCAAGCATTTGAGGATTTGAAGGCTGCTTTTGCCAAAGCTCCTATCCTGTTTCATCCCAATCCCACCCTGCCCTTTACTTTGGAGGTTGATGTGTCTGAGTCAGGAGTAGGCGTCCTCCTGTCTCAGCGCTCGGCTCCTGGCAAACCCTTACTACCGTACGGGTATTTTTCTAAATAATTATCTAGGGCACAGAGTCTCTATGATATTGTTGATTGAGAACTCCATGTTATAATTCTTGCACTTAAAGAATGGCGTTACCTCCTGGAGGAGACAAGTTCCTCAATACTAATTCTCACAGACCACAAGAACCTAACGTATCGATCTGAGGCCAAGAGGTTGTCCCCCAGACAGGCCAGATGGGCGATATTCCTTTCCAGGTTCAATGATGTGGTCTCGTATCTTCCTGGTACTAAGAATGTCAGAGCAGATGCTCTCTCTCTGCAATTTGGGCCGGATCCCAAGGTGGATAGCTCTCCGTTGCCTATCATTCCTTCCGATCATATCCTCGCCACCTTCCATACTAGTATTACCTCTCCCTTGGGTGAGGAGATTTTGTCTTCCCAGGCTACCGCTCCGGCAGACAAGCCCAGCGGTAGATGTTTTGTCCCCAAGCCTCTTCGTGCCAGATTGGTGGAGACACATAACTCCTCAAAAGACCACAGGGCACATCGGTCGTGACCAATTGATATGGTCCATATCTTGACTTTTCTGGTGGCCTAGCCTAAGAACTGACTGTTCTGCATTCGTAGCAGCATGTGCCTCATGTGCCCATAGCAAGACTCCAAGACATCTTCTGGTGGGACTGCTTCAGCCTGTCCCTAATGGCGAGCGTCCTTGGTCACACCTGTCCGTCGACTTTATGGTTGAGTTGCCAGCATCAGAGGGTCACACAGTCATGCTTATGGTCATTGACAGGTTTTTGAAGATGGCTCACTTTGTGCCTCTGAAGGGTTTGCCTTCCTCCAGAGAGTTGGGCGAGATATTCTCTAGAGAAGTATTTAGGCTTCATGGGGTGCCCAAGGTACTGGTATCGGATCGAGGGAGCCAGTTTGTATCCTGTTTCTGGAAGGCTTTCTGTGGTCAGATGGGCATCTAATCATCATTTTCCTCTGCCTACCACCCTCAGTCAAACGGTGCTGCTGAAAGTGCCAACCAAGGATTGGAACAGTTCCTACCCTGTTTCATTTCGGACCATCACGAGAACTGGGCGAACTTGTTACCATGGGTGGAGTTTGCCAGGAATTGTGCCATAAACTCTTCTTCTCAGAACTCTCCATTCCTGATCAATTATGGGTTCCAACCAACTCTGCTTCCTGAGTCATCGGAGGCACAAGATATTCCGGCTCTGGATGAGAATCTTAGGCAACTCCACTCCACTTGGGTACAAGTTCAGAGATCCCTACAGAGGTTCTCTCAGCACTATAAAAAAACATGCAGACCATTGTCGACGGCTGACTCCGGTGTTTCAGGTGGGGGAGAGGGTTTGTCCCTTGTAAAAAGCTGGCACCTCGATTTGTAAGTCTATACCAGATTATTCTTAAAATTAACCCTGTCTCATACGCTCTGGAACTTCTGTGCCAGTTCAGCCTGGTCCTGTGCAAGTCGATGGCCATGAAGAATATGAGGTACAAACCATTCTGGACTCTCACAGAGTCAGAGGTCACTTACAATATTTTGTGCATTGGAAGGGGTATGGTCCCGAAGAACGTTCATGGGTACCCAGTGGCAATACTCATGCTCCTGCCTTGTTCCACAGGATCCACTCTCGTTTCCCTTTTAAGCCTGGGCCTCTTCCGCGGGGAGGAGGTCATTAAGGGGTGGGTACTATCACGGTACCTGTGATTCCACTTGCCCGTGATTCTGTCCATTGGTCCGTGGTCTATGCTGCAGGTAGGACCTGGCCACCTTCATGCTTGCTTCTATTCTCAGGCACCGCACCTGTGACGTCGCGCTCTCTATTTTGTGCAATAGGCATGATTGCCCGATGGAGTCCCATCCTCCTGCAGTGGCCGTATAGTCTGCCTGCGAACTGGGCTTAGTCTCCCTTTCATGGTGTTTCTGTGCATTGTTCAAGTGTTGCTCTTGTTTGACCCTAGCTTTGGCTTCTGTGTATTCTCTGGCTCGATCCCTGGCTTTGTCTGACTATCCACTCCGGTTTTGACCAGTGGCTCTGTCTGACTATCTGATTTGTGTATGGCCCTGGCTTGTCTGACTACCATCTCCGATCTGACCTTGGCTGTGGCTGACTACCCGATTTGGCTCCTGACTGTGGCTTGTCTTGAATTACGCTCCGTGCCTATTCCTGTTCCTGTCTGACTACCACTTGCCTCAGTCAGCCTCAGAGGGCTTGCTCCATTGACCCATTGCAGCAGTTACCTCACTGGTAGTTGCAGGTTGCCTTTCGTTCTGTTGCCTCCGCACTGTGCTTTTCCAGCAAATATATTACCGGTATTGTTGGGTGTAAGCCTCCGCTCTATGCATACTCTGTACTACTGGAAGCTGTTATTCTTGCTAGGCTTATCGCTACTCTCTGCCTGCGCGATATTTACTTCCCTGGTATTGCCGCAAGCCACCCGAGGCTACAAGTCTGAGATTGTCCCTCTCTCAGACTGGACTCCTGGTGTTCCAGGTTTCCGTCACGTCTGGTTCTCCTAGCTGACTGGGTACAGCTCAGTGTCAGTTCCTGGGTAGCGGACCAGGCACTGTCCTCACGCCTGTTCCTATCTTGGTTGTGGAAGTGCTTGCTCTTGCTTATATATTTTAATAAACTGGTTAAATTCATCTGTACCTGTGTTGTGTGCTTTATTTACCTAAGAGTCCCATGACAAAAGGTTACCTCTTTGTGGTGGAACTTCTGTAATTTGCAGAATAGGTTATTTTCTCTTAATCTTTGGAGAACTCGGTTTACATCTGCGTGGTGGCTTTCCATGGAAGAGGAATGGATCAGTATGTCGTCTAAGTATACCACCACTAATTGTTGGTGCATATCCAGGAGGACATCATTTAAGAATTCCTGGAAAACCACGGGAACATTTCAGAGACCAAAGGGCAGTACGAGGTATTTGTAATGCCCGTTCTTGGTGTTAAATGATGTTTTCCATTTGTGGCCCTCATTTATCCATACCAAATTATACGCCCCATGCAGGTCGAGCTTATAAAATACCTTAGACCCTTTAAATTGATTGAATAGCTCAGTAACCAGTGGAACAGGGTAGGTGTTTTTAACCGTGATATGACTGAGCCTCCTGTATTCAATACAGGGTCTCAGTTCAACACTCTTTCTTTACGAAGAAAAATCCGGCCCCGTAAGGAGAGGAGGACTTGAGGATGACCCCCCGGGACAGCGCATCTGCAACATATTCCTCCATGGCCTTATTCTGAGTGACAGAAAGAGGGTAGACTTGACCTTGAGGAGGTATGGCACCCCGTTGTAGTTCAATGGTACAATCGTATGGGCAGTGAGGAGGAAGCTCACCAGCCCGGCCCTTATCAAATACATCACGTAACTGCTGGTACTCTTCAGGCACCAAAGAGACCGAGGATGTGGTTAGCACTCTCCCCACTTTTACTAGGCATGTCTTGGAACAGTTGGGTGACCATGCCATGACTTCAGCCCTTACCCAATCGACTGTGGGATTTTGTTTGCACGAATATGGATAACCCAGGATCACAGGATAGTGAGGAGAGTGGATCACCTGGAATTGTAAGATTTCGTGATAGTGAGCCCCTACAGCCATAGACAAAGGAACGGTTTCTTGGGTGACCTGCGGAGGCTGTAGGGTCTGCCATCTATAGCCTTGAGGGCAAGTGGAGTGCTACTGAGCTGCAAACAAATGGAGTGCTTCTGGGCAAAGTCACTGTCAACAAAGAGGCTCGCTGCACCGGAGTCAATAAGTTTCTCTGAAGTAATGGAACTTTTGCTCCAAGAGAGCCCAACAGAGACTAGTGGTTTATCAACCACTATGCAATGTTTCAGAGGCCGTGGTGCATGTTAATATGGCAAAAAGTATATACAGTAAAGGGTGTTAATCCCATATAGAATACACAAATATACTCAGCCTAAAAGCTCCAAGGAAGAGACAGCACTCCAAAGGCAGATTAAGCAAAAAAGGTGATCTTTATTTGATAGTTTCTATCATGAGCCAAATGCTTTCGGTCCAAGCCTGGACCTTTCTCAGGGCCTGTTACCAAAACCTTAAATCCATCATATGCTCTTGTTCAATTGCCCACATATAAGTGTTGTCATATGCTGGGGCCATGGCAGACCCCATGGCAGTCCCTGTTACATCTGGGAGTACTACGAAAAATAAGGAAAGCGAGTTTGCATGACAGAACTAGCAAACCGCTAAAATGAAGGACATCTTAAGCATCAAGAGACTCCTAATACCAGGTTCAAATTCCATGGAGTAGTGGGATACATGAAGATAGGGTAGGTGTGAACAAAGGTCTTGACGTTAGGAAGAAAAGTAATATGCTTCTGAAAATGAACAGAGAGGGCTGAGATCTGAACCTTAATAGAACTCAGACTGAGACCCTTGCTGATACCATCTTGAAAAAAAATCCAGAATCATAGGAAGGCTGACAGTGGGGACATGTCTTGGACAGCACACCACTGGTAAAACAGAGACCAGATTCTATGATAGGACAATACAGGCTTCTTATCCGGAACCATAGTGGAGATGACAGCATTTGAAAAGCCCTTCTTCTTCAAGATGCTGGCGTCAAGAGCCATGCCGTCAAAGCCAGCCTTTCCACCTGATTATAACAAAGTGGACCCTTGGTCAGGACATCTGGCATCAGAGGAAGGCAAAATTACTTTGCAATGGACAAACAGAGAAGATGATCTGAGAACCAGGCCGAAGGGAGACAAAAGGGAGCAGTCATAATGACCTCCTCTCCATCTTTGTCTTCCTCGGCACCCTGGGAAAACAGTGGAAACACATATGCCTGATGGAAGTTCTATGGAATGGACATTGCGTCCATCACAAATGCTAGAAACACTTTCTTCTTGGTGTAGAATAGCGGAACCTTCCTGTTCTTGTGGGATACCATGAGATCCACTGATGGAAGACCCCACATTGGAAATTCTGATCGAGCACACTCTGACTGAGTACCCAATTCCCAGGATCTAAATTTTGGCAACTTAAAGTCTGCAACCACATTTTCCATGCCTGGGATATGAACTTCCGAGATGGCTGGGACATGAGATTTAGTCCACTGAAGGAGATCCCAAATCTCTGCTCAAGTGGACCCATTTCTAGTTCTTACTTGGCAATTTATGTAGGCAACTGCTATTGAGTTGTCCATTTGGACCCATACTGCTGTGCTCGACAGCACATGGGAACAGTGGTGAACTGCTAGGCAAATAGTTTGTACTTCCAGAATGTTGATTGCTAGATGACTCGCCTCCGAAATCCAGCTACCCTGCACAATTAAGTGATCTATCAGGTTGGCATCTGTGGCAACCACCACCCATTCCAGTATGAAAAATGGATGTTTCAGCATATCATCCCCCTATAAAGAAAGGTCGCTGAACTCTCTCACTGTGGAATTGAACTGATGGGGTTACTGCTCTGGCTAACCCTCCAGTAGATTTGGCCATTGTCTGTCTCTGGGTGTGGTCCTTTAACATAGTAAATTAGGTTGAATAAAGACACAAGTCCATCAAGTTCAACCTTTGCCTCATACCCCAGTGACTGAGAATTTTATAGCTTTCCTGCTACCAAATAAATTAGTCTTTATCAGACCTTCCTGATCTGCCTACTAATACACAGTATAACTCTGTATGTTCCCTTTTGAAAGACATGTATCTAATCTTTTCTTAAATGTATCCATTGTATCTGCCATAACCACCTCCTTGGGCAAGAAATTCCACAAATTAACAGACCTTACTGTAAAAAAAAAAACCTTCCTCTGCTGAAGTCTAAACCTCCTTTCCTCTAATCTCAAGTGGTGTCCCCTGGTCACCTGAATGATGATGCCAGTAAACTTATTATATATAAAGTACAAAACATGTAGTGCATGTTGAAAACATTGGATGAATGCACAGGTAAATGTGTGAATCAAATAACTATGAAGGACACTGTCACAAAGCCCGACACACACTGAAACTAAAGATTTTATTCCATAATACTGTATTAAATCCATTTAATCGATGCAACATTTTGGTCCTTTCTGGGACTTCTGACAGGAATATCACAGGTGACATCACAGGTGCCCCTAGGCAAAGAGCTGTAAGCACTCTCAGCTCCACTTATGGCCACACCCCTGCTCCACAAATGACCCCACTCCCGTACACTGTTTCCAGGCACAAAAAATACCCTTGTTCTATTAAAAACAAGGGTGACAAAACTCCTTGGTTGCTAGAGAGATCTCCAGAGAATGGAGATCTCGTTACCATCCAAAGGTTAAATAATGGCCTGAAAAAGGAGTATAAAATTGGTTAAGGGACAATGAGATCGCTCTAACCATGCCCATAATTCAGAAAGTGGATGTGGACAGCACAGCTGATGCTCATAGCTGGGAACTTGCCGGGTTTCACCCGGAGACACTGGATTTCGGCCAGTGTCTACAAATGAAGCCTTAAGTTCTCTGGGTTCCAGAGAACATTTTAAGCTCCTGCACAGCTTCTTTTAAATTGAGAAAAAAATGCTCAAAGCTGGTGGTTGTGTCCAGCGGGAGACTGTCCAATGAAACACCAGCCTATGTCACTCATGTTTCACTGGACAAGTCCAAAGTCAGTAATATGACTGAGTCACACGGATAGCGTGGGCAGAGAAAAAAGCTTCATCATGACTGCTGTGTCGCTCCGTTACATTGACAAAGTCAGAGGAGCGGGAATAGCAGGAGCAGAGGAGGCAGACTGAACAAAAGGTGGAGTGCTCACTGCTTTTATTTCTTTGAATGCCAGATAGGTATCCAATGCATTGCAACCTTTGGATACCCCTCTGGCTGTCAAACAGTTAAGTTTAATTATGCTTGTATTAACACCAAAAGAAAAACAAGGTAGCAATGTTTTTTTTCTTAAGTGTAATCTCCAGGTAGGCTATATCTGAAGGTTCCCAAGCATGCTGATGCTCCCTTGGCTATTGGGAAAAAGACAATCTGTTATCCCACCCCTGGCTCTTGTCTCAATGAGAGAAACATCCCAAGTCTACGGAGGGGTATGGGGAAAAACTTTCCCGCTCTGGAGAGGTTGGAAGTAACTTACTGACAGATTCAATCAAGTAGTCTTCATCCAGCTCAGCTATTGAAGCAATGGAAATTTGTCCCCTGTAGTGCAGCCTATTTTACAAACAACTCTATCAAGCTCAACCTTCAGTTTCTCTCCTTTCTATTCACTCTCACTCTATACTATTATTTATATAACAATTGCAGATTCCACAGAATATGCTGTTGATAAAGTTGACTACATTTACAAACACTGTTATGGAAAATATATGTATGGAACTAAACCTAGAAGAACATGTGGCTCTAAAATGTGTTTAACAGAAGCACTTAGCTAAAAGTCCTTCATACATAATAAACAATTGATTTTATTAGTCTGAATAAGATTAGCCAAACAGAGAAACCGACCCATGATTCTAAATCAAATTTAAAACTTTATCAAATGAGTAACATGTCCCTGTTCAGTAACAGATTACAGAAGAGTTCACATGTAAAGAGAGAAAATACATATAACTTACTGCTAAATGAAGAATATATGCCTAAGCATGTTCTTCTGTTAAACAAAGTAAGAGACACTTATTTCTGGGGTATATTTCCCATAAATCAACAACAAAAAATAAGCAGTTCACCAGTTTTATTTGCACAGAATCACATTTGTTTTGTGCGAGTTACCGACTGCATGTGGTTACATAAGGCACACTGTGCGAATGCATTTTTTTAGCAATTGCAAAATTACCTTGCTGTACAATTCTCTGGTCTCCCAGGTGAGGGCCTAATGAATTTGACCGAAAAATAGTTTGTCCTGACATAAGGTAGTGAAATAGCTTGCTATTTACTTGCCATTATTTTGTAATCTTCATACATTCAAAAATGCATTTGCTTCATCGGGTCAAAGTGACCTGAAAATGAACAATTTAAATCTATATATAGTTTAACCCACCGATGTATGAAAATAACAAGATTCCAAATGAAATATTTCACATTTATATAAGAGGATTTTCCCCTTTGAAAATAAAACAGACTGGATTCTACTTTTGCCCAAGCAAATGAACGGTAAGAGGCAGATATTTTAACAAAATGAGTTTTTAAATAGTAAACATAAAGGGCATTACAAAAAAAATCCTTACATTAAAGGGGTACTGTTACCCCTATACAAGTTAACCTCATTGTCATCCTCATATAGAGATAACCTTTAATTGTTTTTTTTTAGTTATAAAATGCATGCTGTGGTGAAACTTACATTAATAAAAATTAGCTGGGGCCTTACTTCAGGACAGACTGTGGTTACAGCTCTGCACTGCAGCCTGTCAATCTTCGTCTGTTCCCTCCCCAAGTATTGTCGCGTTCCAACCAGCTTACATTAACCCCTTAAGGACCAGCGGTCCCAGGGTGTGTGGTCCTTTAAGGACCAGATAGGGAAGTTCTATGTGCGCCCCACATGACTGATCACATGTGCCAGCACGCCGAATGAGGGACTGAAAGAGATCGCTCCGGTCTTAGAGCGATCAACTTCAGTCCCCAGTATTACTCACCAGTAAAAGTATGTGACGTACCAGGACCGTCACTGGTCCTTAAGTGCAGGACCAGCGTGACGGTCCAGGTACGTCACTGGTCCTTAAGGGGTTAAGAAATACTCCGTCATTGGAGGAGGTTGGAACGAAACAGAAGAAGATTGACAGGCTGTGGTGCAGAGCTGTAACAGCAGTCTGTCTGGAAGGAAGACCATGGCTCATTTTTAATAATGTAAATTTCGCCAAAGCATATTAAAGATTATCTCTATTTGAGGATGACAATGACATAAACTTGTATAGGGGTGATAGTTCCACTTTAAAGAAAGGAAAACTGGTTCGAGTCTACACAGAAGGAACTCTAAAAAGAATAATTACTCAGTCCATACCATTCACCATGATAAGCTTAGGGACAACATTTATGTCACTCAAAGAATTAGAGCACACCAGACATCAATAAAAAAAAAAGAGGAGAAGGTATAAAATTACAAGGCTAGCTTCACCAGCATTATCCTCCAAAACCAATGTCTGCCTTTTCAGGTTTTTGCTACAGTGTGTGTAAACCATAGTGGATACCAGCAAATGTACTTTAACCCCTTAAGGACCGTGCAGTCTGAGGGCGGGCGGCCCTAGATTTCCACTGCAGTTTTTTTTATTTTTAGCGATACATTCTGGGATGGCAGCATGGAGTCCAGCCTTTCTGCCATCCCTGAATCCATGATGTTCCAGGACTGTCGGCAATCCTTAACACATATCCACCAATGACGGTCCTGGCAAGTTATTGGTCATTAAAGGGTTAATGCCAGCAAGCTCCTTATGCCTGCCCCATAACATGATAGGGAACATGACATAAGCTCACACCAATTTCTCAGCTCCTGCTTTAATACATGTTTTTAAACAAGGTGTAGCGGAAAGGAATGACCCAAAACACCCATAAACTGCCCCACTGGCTCCCTATGGTGCCAGCCACATTAAAAGGATAGTAATACTTAATATCTAAAAAAATGTATGTTGTAGGTTTATGCCCTGAGTAAAACAAAGGAACTCCCACTGCCAAAGTTATTACAACTCAATCTTATTTTTTTAGGTGCAGGATCTCTGTGGCCTGACATTGTACAGTGGTGCTGTTTCTACACCATCCTATGGACAGCTCTAGTCAGTTACCATAAATCTCCATAGGATGACGTAGCAACAGCGCCACTGTACAATTTCTGGCCACCAAAAAAAATTCAGGTTTGAGTAGTAACAACTTGAATAAAACACCTTTCAGCAGTGAGAGTACTCTTGTTTTACTCAGGGGATAAACCCTACAAAATGTTTTTACATATTAAGTATTACTGTCCCTTTAAGGTCCCAGTCCCAGTCAAGTCTCTGTACAAAGGGTTACTATTGAAGTGTTGCATGTAAAGTTTTGCGTCATAAAGTGACCCAGATTCTACATTTTGCGTCTCTCTGAATAGCGCATTCACCATCTCGTGCTTTAACGTGTTGCAATATGGGTGCAATAATGACGCAATATGGGTGCAATATTGATGCATTATGGGTGCAATAGGGGTGCATTAAGGACGCAATATGGGTGTAATAATGATGCAATATGGATGCAATATTGATGCATTATGGGTGCAATAGAGGTGCATTAAGGACGCAATATGGGTGCAACCCAAATCCAAGCCAAAACCAACCCAAATCCAACCAAAACCACCAAATCCACCCAAAACCCAACCAAAACCAACCCAACTAAAAACCCACCAAATCCAACCCAAAACCCAACCAGTAAGGATGAACTCATATTGGACCCAATTTGCGTCATCATTGCACCCATATTACATCATTATTGCGCCCATATTGCACCAATATTGAGCCCATATTACACCCAATTTGTCATTATTGCACCCATACTGCATCATTATTGCACCCATATTGCACCAATACTGCACCCAATTTGCGTCATTATTGCACCCATACTGCACCCAATTTGCACCAATATTGAACCCATATTGCACCAATATTGCACCCAATTTGCGTCATTATTGCACCCATATTGTGTCAACATTGCACCCATATTGCACCAATATTGCACCCAATTTGTGTAATTATTGCACCCATATTGAAACCCATATTGCATTCATATTGCACCCAATTTGCGTCATTATTGCACCCATATTGCGTCAACATTGCACCCATATTGCATCATTATTGCACCCATATTGTGTACTTAATGCACCAATATTGCACCCATATTGCATCCTTATTGCACCCATAATGTGTCAATATTGCACCAATATTGAACACATATTGCATCAACACTGCACCCAAATTTCGTCGTCATTGCACCCATATTGCGTACTTAATGCACCAATATTGCATCCTTATTGCACCCACAATGCGTCAATACTGCACCCATATTGCACCCAATTTACCTCATTATTGCAACCATATTGCGTCAACACTGCACCCATATTGTGTAATTATTGCACCCAAATTGAATCATTATTGCACCCGTATTGCATCATTATTGCACCCATATTGTGTACTTAATGCACCACTATTGCACCCATATTGCACCCTTATTGCGACATGATAACGCACAAAATGGTGAATGCGCCATTCGGAGCAACGCAAAATGTAGAATATGCATCACTTTATGATGCAAAACTTTAAATGTGACACTTCGAATGACGCGGCAAAACACATGCACCATTTTATGACGTGAAACTTTACATGCAACACTAACCCCCCCATGCACTACCGGATTGTACCTCCATGAGTGTGACCCATCTTCCCTCTTCAACACTACAGCATTTTGACTCTGACAATCCTTTAGGTGCCAGATGGGCGTCCAGCAAATTGTGAAGCCCTCATGCATCCCGACCACCTCCTCCCACGTGCATTCTCCTCCAGGTGTGTTTGCTCACTGCTAGATAAAATTGTGCACAAGGTGGGTGGAGATTACTGAAGTAAAAGTATTTAGTGGCACACACTGTTACACATTCCCCACTTGCCTCACAAATAGTAGCATTGGGGGGCACTGGGGGGTGAGAGCACAGCGGGATCTGCCAGACTGTATACAGTGCAGGTTATATGTATTTGGACAATGACACATGTTTTGTTATTTTGGTTTTGTAAATGAAACAAGAGGATAAAGTGCAGACTGTCTGCTTTAATTTGAGGGTACTTACACCCATAAACCGTGGACCACGTAGGAATTATAGCCCTTTTTACACACGGTTCCTCCATTTTAAGGTACCAAAAGTAATTGGACAAATAACAATATTAAACTAATTCTTTATATTTAACATTTTGTTCTAAATACTTTGCACTCAATGATTTTTTCCTGATGCTCTGCCAGGCCTGTGTAGCCATCTCCAGCTCCTGTTTGCTTTTGGGCATTTTCCCTTCATCTTGTCTTCAACAAGTGAAATGCATGTTCAGTTGGATTTGGGTCAGGTGATTAATTAGTGCAGTCAATGACATTCCACATTTTGGCCCTGAAAATCTCCTTGTTAGCTTTAGCAGCATAGAAACATAGAAGATTGACGGCAGAAAAAGACCACCTGGTCCATCTAGTCTGCCCTTTAGTATTCCTTTATTGTTATCTTAGGATAGATACATGTTTATCCCAGGCATGTTTAAACTGTGTTACTGTGGATTTATCAACCACCTCTGCTGGAAGTTTGTTCCAAGTTTCTACTACTCTTTCAGTGAAATAATATTTTCTAATGTTTTTCTTGATTTTTCCTCCAACTAGCCTCAGATTGTGCCCCCTTGTTCTTGTATTCAGATTCTTATTAATCACACTTCCCTCGTGAACCTTGTTCAGTCCTTTAACATACTTAAAGGTTTCAATCATGTCCCCCCTTTCTCTTCTTTCCTCCAGACTATACATATTTAGATCTCTGAGTCGTTCTTGATAAGTTCTATGCTTTAGACCTTCCACCATTTTTGTAGCTCTTCTTTGAACCCGCTCAATTTTAGTTATATCCTTTTGCAGATGAGGCCTCCAGAACTGTACACAGTATTCCAGATGTGGTCTCACTAGAGCTCTATACAGAGGGATCACAATCTCCCTCTTCCTGCTTGTTATACCTCTAGCTATGCAGCCAAGCATACGATTTGCTTTCCCCACCGCCTGGTTGCATTGGTTACTCATCTTGAGGCTGTCAGAGATGACCACCCCCAAATCCTTCTCTTCTGAAGTCTTTGCTACCACAGAACTGCCAATACGATAGTCAGATTGAGGGTTTCTTGTCCCCAAGTGCATTATTTTACATTTGGAAACATTGAACTGAAGTTTCCATTGTTTTGACCACTTATCTAATAGTGCCAAATCATTCTCCATATTACAGACACCTCCTGGAACATCAACCCTATTACACACTTTTGTGTCATCAGCAAACAAGCAAACCTTCCCTGCCAAGCCTTCCCTTATGTCACTTACAAACATGTTGAACAGAACAGGGCCCAGAACAGATCCTTGTGGCACTCCACTTGTAACCAGTCTCTGCTCAGAATACACTCCATTAACAACAACCCTCTGGTTTCTGTCCTTCAGCCAACTGCAGATCCACTGAACTATCCAGGGGTTAAGTCCAATTCTTGATAATTTATCTATCAGCTCTTTATGGGGAACTGTATCGAAAGCTTTACTGAAATCCAGGTAGGCGATATCCACAGCACCACCTTCATCCAGCACTTTAGTTACATAGTCAAAGAAATCAATGAGATTAGTCTGACAGGATCGGCCCTCAGTGAAGCCATGCTGGTTTGGGTCCATCAGGTTGTTTTTTGTTAGATGGTCAACTATCTTCCAGCATGTTTATGGTGTCTGTGCTGCTATAAAATGAAGTGCCTTTCCAGGAGTTTTGAGGCATTTGGTTGGATATGAGCAGCTTAGATATTTCTGTACACTTCATAATTCATCCTGCTGCTGCTATCAGAAGTCTCTTCATCAAAAAAGACAAGTAAACCAGTTCCAGCTCCACCATACATGCCCAAGCCATGATATTATGTCCACCATGTTTCACAGATGAGGTGGTATCCCTTGAATAATGTGCATTTCCTTTCTTCCACCACACATTCCTCTTTCTATTACTCTGGTACAGGGTTATCTTTGTTTCTAGGGATGCACCGAAATGAAAATTCTGAACCGAAACCGAAACTTCAGGATGCACTTGGCCGAAAACTACTATTTTTATTTTTATTTATAGGGCTATGCCTAAAAAAAGAAACAAAAAATATAGTAGAGCAAGCGCACATGGCTCAGCCAAAGTGAAAATGAGCAGAAGGTTACCAACTTGCCTGGAAAAAAAAAGTGACCTTTCCATTGCGGACCTTTATTTTGGCACTAGAGCTACTAATTGCTTTTTTTGTTTTAAGCAATAATTTTACAATTTTTGATTCATTAACCCATGCATACTCCTGAGTCCTCTGGCACTCAAAGGGTTAACAAGAAATGTATCAAATTAATTGTGCTTTGGAGATATGCACCTGCATCCTATGAGTTTACATAAATTATCAATCACCAAAAAGGGGCAAACAAAATACATACTTAGTTGTCTTCTTAACCCATTGAGGACCAGAGGGGTGGGCAAGGCATTGCTGTAATACCATATCATAGTAACTTTATACAACTGTACTGGATTAAACAGTTAAATAAAAAAAAATCCCTAAAAAATTAATAAAAGCTAAAAGAAAAGATTTTAGACTACAGTCCTAATGGAGGTAATGAATTTACCCAAAAAATACAGTAGAATTGTCTTTTGCACAGTTTCCTAAAGCTGTCAGCATGCTTTTCAGAAAGCTGTACCAAAATACCCCTACTGCACAGTTTAAAAAATGTCTTGGAATTCTATGGGAAACATCTTTCTTTTTTACGCACTGCAAGGAGTCTCTGACAGCGTGAGCAATGAATGTGAGTAATAAACTTTATTAAAGCCCCCAGCTCTCTCGGTATTTCATCTGAACTGCAAGTTAAATTGGGTACCTTGAGAGTGATGTGACTCCCATTACCACATTCAATTCTAGCGTGACTGAGTCACTTGACTACAGAGTCTGTCAGGCTCAGCATCTGTGTCCGCATGCATGCTCACTCACTCTGCAATGCTGCTTCAGCGGAGGACCAACTCCGGAGGCGGGCAAGAGAATATGGTATACGCTGCGTGCGTGCGCACGCATATTATGCAGAGAGCCTATGCACCTCCAGCGGGACCTTGTAAGTTCCTGCCCGGCCAGTACACAGCGCATGCGCACAACAATGCGGGATTTTCTGCCATTTTTTTTTGGGGGGGGGGGGCTTTTTTTGCAGAAAATTTAATTTTTTTCAGCGTACCCCTATTTGTTTCATCTGCCCACAAGACTGTATTCCAGAAATCTACAGGAGTTATGTAGATTATACAAAACTGTAACTGTTCTATCTTTTCCTGAAGCTTACCAGAGCTAGCATCTTGTGGTAAACCCTCTGTGATTACATTGGTATAATCTTCTGTTTACGGTAGTCTTTGACACTACTATGCCGACATCCTGGAGAGTATTCTTACTCTGTTTGACACTTGAAAAGGGGTTATGTTTCACAATTGCTATCACTATTCAGTCATCCATTATAGTGGTCTTCCGTGGTATAGTTGGTCGTTTGCTATTGTTGAGCTCATGTCTGCATTCTTGCTTCTTAACGATGTACCATACATTTGATTTTGACACATGCAATGTTTTGGCTATGTCTCTGATCAATTTATTCTGATTTTCCAGCCTTACAAACGCTTGCTTTACTGGCATTGACACATATTTGCTCTTCATGATGAGAGACAATAGCAACACACTCCAAATGCATATGCCACACCTAGAATCACCTGTAGACCTGATAATGCTCTTGTGCATGCATACAGCTCTCTTGAAGATGCCTACAGAAACAAGTTGAAGGGTGAAGCCTCAGCCATGCTGATCACAATCATGTTCTAATTTGTGGGTGTGGTTAGAGTACTTTCAACACTTGATCATGGTTGCAAGATTTTCCCCTTATGTTAAAAGTTAACAGTATTTTATTTGCTGGGAAAAAGAAGATATGGCTGAAGGTGGTAATCATGTGAGGAGTGGGGGTGCAGTCATGGTCAGAGTTAAGAGCACCTGAGTGGGTCTCAAATATAAACCAAACCTTAAGTGTAATGTATAGCTTTATTTATAGAGAATGTAAAGAATGTATGCAGCTCTTTACAAGATTAGACTACTGAGCAAAGTAAATACGATGGAGCAACTACAGATACAAGATGTGTGAAAAATAAATAAATTACATAAGAAAGAGGGAAGCCCTGCCCTGAAGAATTTATAATCTAGTAGGCGGGGAGGTTGTTGGATTACAATTCCCATAAACCACTGGCTGGCTGGGGATGATGGTAGTTGTAGTCTAAAAAGAGATGTATAGCAGCACATTGCTCCCAAGGCACTCAGATGTGCTGGAAGTATCTATCAAAGTGAATATAATTATACCTTTTAGTATGTACAAGGTTTCATCATCCTATTTTAGATCATCTGGCTTCTAATTAAAAGGCCCAAATGAAACAGTCCAACCAGAGGAATGCAAAGGTATAACCTGCCAACAGTAAAACGATCCATCAAAGAGTATCCAAATAATGTTTCCTCTCCCAAACCCATCCACTGCACTGTGTGGGTTAATCACATAAGTAGACATTTCCTTTACGGGAAAATTACTGAAATTAGAACCTAATTTTTAATCCCAAGGAGAAGACCGCCTGTGACGTAAGAGTGAAGCACCTCTCCAAACACAAGGGTCTCTTGAAGTTTCATCAAACAAGATATTTCATGAATCTTCTATTTTATGCATCCTTTTCTGAGTACACTGTGTAGCCCTCTTACTCATGACAAATAATCTCAAAGGGCACTAATTGCTTCTCCATTTGTGGGTGAACAAAAGCAGGTCAATTGATACTGCTCATCTAAACACAAATTCAGTGTGGGAAGTGTATTGTCATTACGATGTATAAAATGAAGCTGGAAATCTGGATGCTGTTCATTTTGCTGGATGACAACACAGCAGTGGAGGGAGACAGAACTGCAAAGGGACATCTGTTTTCCCAAGGTAAGAAATAGGCTGCACATTAGGAAAAAGTGGCATTTTTTGCTATATTTCTTCTACCCACTAAAATATAGTGACAGAGCATACATCTTGCTTTTTCTCAGGATGAAAATCTCCCGGTTTGCAGTAGCCACCATTCTATCCTTAGTTATTATGTGTGTGACTGTGCAGTCCTCCAGCGAGGGAGAATGGAAATCTCTGGGGAACCCATACAACAGAGATCTGGTAAACTGCTTGCATGCATAAGAGGTTTCCAATGCTCTGTCCTCTCTAGCATCAAAGAGGTTAATGATGTGTTTTCATTCTAATAAGTTTACTAAAAATGCAAACTACAGAGAGAGAGAAAAAAATAATAATGAATTACTTATCTGTTTAGAGGGGTGTGCAATGCCAATCAGCAGGTTAATCAGTCCATATTTATACTAGATTGAATAAATCCAATGTTAATTCCAAATGTATGGGACAAGTAGGATACTTTACAGCTAAGAAAGTATTAACACTTTGAGTGTCAGAGAGGTACGCCACGAATTGCAATGTGTTGCATACCCCTCTGGCACTCAAAGGGTTGAGGCATAGATTTCAGATATACATTCTGCTTGGCAGTTCTTACACTGTAAATATAACACACTAGTATGAAAGTCCATATACACAGGCTAAAGTGCACCCAGCGGCCCCGGCTGCTGCCCCGGAGCCAGGAGCAGAGACAGGTGGTGAGCTGTCCGAAGCTCCCCGCTCAGGACCAGCGTGTTCGGCGAGTCTCTACTGCGCATGACTGCAGTCACGTGCAGTAGAGACTCGCCGAACGCGCTGATCCTTAGCGGTGATCCAAACGGCTCACAGTGAAGCTCCCTGGAACAGAAGTTTCTACTGAGCATGTGCGGTTACGTTCACAGGGAGCAACGCATTCTATCACTTTATATTGTTATAGGATAAGTGTGCTGTATTTAGTAGATTATTTGGGTAGCTTCAAAAAGGGGACTATACAATAAAAAGCTGCTCTGAATTTGTTCCTTGGAATACATTACCTTACTAAGTGTAATTTACACAGCAGTCGATTATTTCTATTTATTGTTTGAATTTGCATTTGATCTGTTTTAGTCTTCTGCTAGTTGTTTTAGTTTCCATCTGATAACAACTAAGGTCCCTTAAGAGCCATTAAAATCTATTGCAGTCCATTATTCTTTACTGAAACGAGGTGTGATCTAGAGGCAGTCTTCAATATATCACTATATACAGAAAAGTGTAGATATAATGCAAAATATATAGCTACGAGACTGTATAAATGATACCTATATAGATATATCAATATCTTATACAAATTCAAAGTGACTTGCCTTATGGTATATTCCCCTTTAAACTCTCATGGCATGATCAGTCCATCTGCAGTAGTCTATGCAATTTTTACTTGTAAGCAGAGGTTAAGTACTGTTGTCTTTTAAAGAGATTACTTCTACAAAATGTGATTTAACAGAAATGCTTATTTGCTGAAATGTATTGCCCCTTTAAAAAAACCCTGTACTGGCTCTTAGTTTGTTTAACAACGTGAGTTATCTAGATAGGTCTCCTACATAACGTAGTCTAATACAAATGTATCTGCAGCTTAATATATTTACAGATCTCCACTCGAAGTCTTCTTTTAATTCACGTCTCCTCAAAATAGATAAGAGGAATAAGCACTCTAATTTATTTACCTATACAAACATAGATTTGACAGCTGAAAACATTTCCTTTGTTAATTAACCATTTAAGTAAAAGAGGGGTGTCCATTAAAGGTTCAAATATATATATATATATATATATATATATATATATATATATATATATATATATATATATAGAGTATTCATAGTTACTCAGAAAACTCACCCTTTCTCAGAGGCAGTTTAAATAAAAGTTTGTTAAAGGGACAATAAACACAAAATATGAATACATAATTTCTGTAATTTGCTATTGCCACTTTAGGAAATTTAACCTAGGCAAACGTGGCTGAAAATATATATGTTTGCATTTGGTCTCTGTTGTAGTGCTAGCTGTTCAAGTGTACAATCTAATAAAGATAACTGACCCTTACAAGTTGTTTAGGTCTGTTGAAGCTCATTGTTTGATGTGAAGAGGTGTGACCTGAGTGGTTGGCTCCAAATAGATCAATATATACAGGAAACTGCAGATACAATACAAACAAATGGAAATACTGACATACCAGAGTAAGGGACACCCAACTACAAAAAATCTGGATTTACAGAAATTAAGAGCTGCTTAATCCTAGAGCATACTTCCATTCCAAATTAAAATGGCACTTTAATTAAGACCCTTTGTTTTATTTTACCAGATGTATACAATAGTTAAGTTTTTTTCATTCTTGTTTTTTGTTCCATTTCATTACATTAAGTTAAAAGGCAACAGTCACATAGATGGTACCCTACTGGCAGATGTGCTCCCTTGAGAGGTAATTACTTCCTTGAGCAGATACACCTTTTTAAATGAAGAACTGGTAAAGTGCTAGATTGAGTTTCATGCCTCTCTGTACCCCTATGTACTAAATAATCCCTTGGAGGCTTAGTACATAGACAGCTTTTCCTCTTAGCAGGGAGGTGTAGCTAGAGCTGCTTTTAGTGAATAGAGTGTGAAGCAGGTGAAGAATATGCCTGTTACCTTGCTCCTGGGTCCCTGCCTGACCCCATAGTGACCCCCGTCCCACACATACATGTTCCCTGACTTAACCCCTCTGTTGCTGGAGTTGATTGTATTACACTGCACAACATTAAGTCAAACTAAAAATCCTACAATATCCCCCTTCCACCGCCCCAATCCTAACTTGAACGCAAATTAGCACATATCATGATTTTCTTCTTAACAAATTCAACTACGGAAATATGAGGAAGTTTCACCCCATATTTTTTAAACCCATACAAAATTAAATAAATTAATTTTATATCCATATACCCCATATTGCTTTATTTAAATACAATTTTGACCTTAAAGGGATAGCAATACCTAAAATGTAAAAAAAAATATGTTGTAGGGTTTATCCCCCAGAGTAAAATAAGAGTACTCCCACTGCTGAAAGATGTTTCATTCAAAAGTTATTAATTTTCAAAGTTGAATTTTTTAGGTGCAATATCACAGTGGCCTGAAATTTTACAGTGGCGCTGTTGCTACACCTTCCTATGGAGATTTATGGTCCTGAGACCAGAGCTGTCCATAGGATCGTGTAGCAACAGCGCCACTGTACAATTTCAGGCCACTGTGATATTGCACCTAAAAAATTCAACTTTGAAAATTAATAACTTTTGAATGAAACATCTTTCAGCAGTGGGAGTACTCTTGTTTTACTCAGGGGGATAAACCCTACAACATATTTTTTTTTACATTTTAGGTATTACTATCCCTTTAAAGGGATAGTAATACTTCATTTTAGCTTTATTTTATTTTGTAGACATTAAAAAAACATGAAGAACGATAAAAGTCTTATCTCTCAAACCTTTATGGTTTAAGAGATATTCACAAGCAAAGTATCCCCCCCCTGTTCAGTCAGATCAGAAGGGAGGTGCCCAGGTAGACTGCAGAGAGGGACAATCTTCTATTAAGATAAGGGAAAAAGCTGAAAAACTTGTCAAGGGGGGCAGGGCTTTCATTGTTTTCATTGTAAGAAGAATGTCCCCTTCTGTTAACTGTCTGGTCTTACAACTAGATTCACATCTGAGAAGAGATGGCTTACACTAGGTAAAAGGGGTGGGAGGGGAAACTTTGCTTGTGAATAGCTCTTAAACCATAAAGGTTTGAGAGATAAGACTTATATCATTCTTCATGTTAAAATGAAGTATTACTATACCTTTAAATAAAATTGAACGTTCTACTGTTAAAATTATTAACCCATTCATTGCTGGATTGGCTAATACAAGCCTTTCCAGCAATGGAGGCGTTAATCCGAAGCTGGTTTAGGATAGATGGGTGTGGTGGGGAACAGATTATTATTTATTTTTTATGTTCTGTAAGGTGCATTAAACCCTCCATTGCCAAAATGTTTGCAATGCATTGCATTGTAAAATCACATAGCAACAGAGGGGTTAAACGGATAGTAATGGTTAATTGTATGCTTATTTCATATTGTAGGCATTAAAAAATATTAACAACGATGTAAGTCTTATCCCTCAAACCTTTATGGTTTGAGAGATATACCGTACTAAAGTTACCTCTTCCTGGCTGTTTGAGAGAAGTCAGCTCTCTAGCTGACAGCTGCAGATTCCGGTTATTTGATAGGACGGAGGCTCTCCAGCAGAGCCGAAATTGCGGTATTTCAAAATAAATACTTAATTGGAACAGTCTACAAAGTGTGCTTGCCTCTCCTCCCTGTTGCTAGACACTTGGGCCTTGCTCACTAAACAGATACCACTCCTCCCCTTAGCGCCAATATTTGCAACACCTCCTGCCTGCGCTCACAATACATCACTGTGCTGACACCTCTGAACCATTGCCTTATGTTTAACAGACTAAACATACATAAATATCACAAATCACACCACATTACCCAACATGCTCTCTCCACTCTGACATGCAAGCATACCCACTTCTCTTACTCGTGCCTCCATTTCACCAACCACATTAATTAAAATAACACAAACAATTATATAGACATGTCCTCTTACACAAGGGCGATGCAGTGTCCAATATGTTAGTTTTCACTATACTTACCTAGAATCAGCAATGTGCAAGAGTTCAGATATATGCTGATAATGTCAGCTTACCTTAGCCCACTCACTAGTCTTACTAAAACCCTTAATGACCAGCTTTGTGGAGCATGGCCGGTAGTTAATGGCCACGGAGCATTTTTTTTTTTTTTTTTTTGCGATTTGGATTCAGCCAGCGGGAGACCCCTGAATTCAAAGACGTTCCAGGACAGTCAATGGTCCTTTAACAAGTTTAATCATGACAGTCCTAGCATTTCATGGGTCCTTAAGGGATTAAGTGCAGACAGGTGGGTGGCGGGTTCAGAGATACCATTTTCAGGTGGATTGCCAGCAAATTGTCTTGGTACATAGGTGCAAAGTGGGTACAGCCAGCAAAATCCACAGGAAAAAAAACCTTAGTACATGCTCCCTATTGAGTCTGATGTACTAAGAACAGGAGCAATGGTAGAGCAAACCAAGGGCACCACAGAGGACAAATAGAAAAAAAAACATGGTGCCATTAATTTAAACAGGACGTTTAACCCCTTGAGTGCTAGAGAGGCCTCCAATGCATACAGAAGCAGCATGCTGGAAATCTCTCTAGCATTAACAAAGTTAAAAGTTACATTTAAAACAGTGGGAATTGTTATTTGTTCCTATGTTCATTTTGTTTTGCCCTGTAATTTCTCCAGTTCTTCTTACTATATAAGACACAATGAGTCTCACGTGCAGAAGAAAATGGTGGAATTCTACAGCAACCCAAGTGGATCGTACAGGGCATACAAAGGTTTCCAAATGTTCAATGATTTTAATGGGGATATCAATGGCCCATATTATGGCTAGTATATTGTATGTTTTGCAGGTGTATCCCTCATTTTTTTATTTTTTATGAGGTTATAAACACTTTTTATAATGTAGGACAGACAACGCTCTCATCTCTTTTGTTTTAGCCGTAAGATTAAAGTCTTAGGTGAAAATCTTAATGCTGCCGAGTTTGAATCATCTTAATAAGACCAACTGATATCAACTGCATTAATAGGTGGCAAGCTGGATTGTGCCCCGTTATATCTCTATACAAGACATATTTTTAAGCGAATGGTTACTTTAATTATTTGATTACAATCCGTAGTATATTGTTTAGCTTTTATATGTTGGCAAGCAGGAATATGCCCGGTGAATCATGACAAGAGCTTTACCTCATTTTTGAAAGAGATATATGTTTTCATCTTCAGTAAGAAGACTGTAAACAGATCAGAAACTTCTTCATGTCTTTTAAATTAACAGTGATTTGGGTGACTGAGTTAATGAACTTCCAATTAGTAGCCAGACGCAATATGTCTCTGTATATTCTTTGGAAGGATATTCGTCATTTCACAGAATTATTATCTCTATATGTGCTATTTTCAGTATTCAGTTCTCATTTTTATAGTGTCGAGCGTACAGCCAATTTTAACTCACATTATTGATGAGACGTCTAAGGGGTGATATGATTATCATTTACAAATACATTCAAGGTCAATACAAAGAACTATCCAATGAATTATTTACGCAAAGAGCTGAGCTAAGAACAAGAGGTCATCCATTAAGACAAGAGGAAAGGTGCTTTCAACTAAAACAAGGGCAGGGATTCTTTACAGTAAGGGTGGTAATTCTTTGCCTCGGCATGTTGTACTTGCAGATAATGCAACTGCTTTCAAAAAAAGCAATGGATGCCTATATAGAAGAGAACAATATTGAAAATTATGACAGATAGCTACAATGCAGATAGGATGTTGATCCAGGGAACTATCTCACTGCCATTTGGAATCAAGAAGGAATTTTTTTACCCACTTGGGGTTAAATTAGAAATTGCTCCAGAGGGCTTTTTCCGCCTTCCTCTGGATCAACAGGGGTGTTTTTAGCATGGGCTGGACTTGATAGACACGTCTTTTTTCAGCCTCAGCAACTATTTTACTATGTTGTGAATTCAGGTACATCTTAGACCAGATATCTCTGTCCCTTCAGCTCTACTTTAGCATTGGATATATTACTTTATACCCTTAGCTCTATACTGTGGTAAGCCAGAATATGCCCTGGCAGAACTGTAGCTAGGGAAATGACATACTTTATTCAGTATTGACTGGGCCACTCATGCATTTTTATTTGTATTTTTTTTTTAATTTAGTAAATATTTATTGGAGTTTTAAATAGACAGAAAATGTACAAACAGTTCACAAAGCCAGGTATGACAGGAGCAGTATCTTGTTATTACCAGTAGAATTACATGTCAAACAACTTTCATCATGCCATAGGGTAGGAGGAGATGCACCGGAAAAATACATGAACATCCATGGTCTCCAAGCACATTCATGAAGACCACAATGGATCTCCAGAAAAACATGCTTTAAAGATATACCTATGAACAACACAGAACAACAATGAACATTGTGCTTTAAGTGTAACATGTGAGCTTATAATAGGTGATTGTATATTATTAAAAGGAATCACTAAATGGTGATAAAGAGATTATAAAACGAAGAGGACTTCTCCATTGATACCACTTCTCCAGTTCCTAAGTTATTCTATGGAGCCTATTCGCTAAGATCTCCAAAGAAGAAGAAATCTTAATACATAGGCTCCATAGAATAACTCTTCCCCCCTTATTGAATAGTCTCCATACAATAACATAGGAATTGAAGAAGTGATAAATTGGAGAAGTCATTGCCATTTCGTCATCTCTTTATCACTGCTTAGTGAATCTCCCCCATTGTATTTCATCCACTTGGACAAGATTTAGGAAGGGGCATTACTTGGCTCAATCAATGCAATATTAATTATCCAGCCACGGGTTCCATATATCCTAAAAAGAAAATTTAGAATTGTGTATATTTGTATTTTCCATTTTTAATTAGTCTGTATTAATAAAAGTTACATTTGATTGATTTGTGCATTCCCTGTTTTCCTTATTCACAAAGGGAAATGTATTATATAGTTTTTCCTGAGTGCTCATTACTTCAGGGATATCTTTTTTTTTTCTTTTTGGCTTTTTAACCCCTTGAATGCTAAAGAGAGGTCTCCAACTCTCTGTAATATGAATAACTGTAGCAATTCAGGAGGAAACAAATTGCAGTATAGGTGACAAAATAGGATTTTAGTCTTACCTGTTAAATCCTTTTCACTTAGTCCATACAGGTCACTGGTACAATGGGAGGCGATCCGCCCCTTTAAGTAGGCAGGAACATTCATTCAAATGTATGCAGGGGGTGGAGCCTCCCCTCCCTCTTAAGCTGCCCTCAGCCAGAGACAAGCTAGATTAATTTGAGACACTAAACTGAACAGAGTAAGAAGGAAAAGGAAGACTCCTGTGAGCATGCCCCGAAGGTCTCCCACTGAATGCCACAGGAGAGCCAAGCATGGTCCCTTGACAGGGTGGGAGACCAGTGACCTGTATGGACTAAGTGAAAAGAATTTAACAGGTAAGACTAAAATCCTATTTTCACTGTCGTCCAATACAGGTCACTGGTACAATGGGATGTACAAACATAGAGCTTTCCCAGAGGCGGGAAGTAAGGCAAGGACCAAGTGCAAGGCCCAAAGTCACCAGAACTGCTATGAACCAATTAATCATAGAGCCCAATAACAGAAGTGTCAACGGACACCAACCAGGGGGAAAACAAACCCCCGAACTAACACAGCACACTGAACCAGAGCCAACGGGGCTCAACAGCAAAGAAGCACTAAGAACCACAGAGTAGAAGGTCCTAAACAGGCAAGACTGCCTCCAGTACCTTCCTTCCAAAGCTGGCATCAGCCGAGGCCAGTACATCAACACGATAGTGCTTCGAGAATGTGTGCACAGAGGACCAAGTGGCCGCTCTGCACAGTTGATCAGCAGACGTCTGATTCTTATAGGCCCAAGAGGCCCCAACTGATCTGGTGGAATGAGCAGTAACCCTGAAGGGAACGTGCTTATTCCGCAGTTTGTAGGCTTCACGAATGGTAGATTTTATCCAAGATGCAATAGTCACCTTGGATGCCGGTCTCCCTGCCCTAGGCCCCTCAGGAATGACAAACAGAGCGTCAGACTTCCTGATAGACTCAGTGCGATGAACATAAAATTTAAGACAACGCACAACATCCAACAAATGGAGATCTCTTTCCTTGTCAGAAGAAGGGTTAGGACAGAAAGAGGGCACCACAATCTCCTGATTGATGTGAAATTCGGAGACAACCTTGGGTAAAAACTCCTTGGAAGTGCGGAGCACTGCCTTATCCTTGTGGAACACCAAGTAAGGAGGTTTACAAGACAGAGCTTGCAACTCTGCTACCCGGCGAACCGAGACAATAGCCAAAAGAAAGGCCATTTTCCAAGTCAAAAGACGTAAAGGAATAGAAGCCAAGGATTCAAACGAGGGTCTCTGGAGAACCCCCAGCACCAAATTGAGGTCTCACTGGGGAGTAGGACTCTTGAAGGCAGGGCGAACATGAGCCACGCCTTGGAAGAAAACCTTAACATCAGGAAGAATAGCAATCCGTTCCTGGAAAAATACAGACAAAGCTGAAGTCTGAACCTTGAGAGAACTTAGGTTGAGTCCCTTCTCAACCCCATCCTGCAAAAAGGCCAGGACCGTGGGAAGATGGAATTGAAGTGACAGATCCTTATCAGTGCACCATGCCACAAAGGTGGACCATGTGACGGAACTGTGGCAACCATGGGAGATATTGGTGTGTTAGAGTCTATTTCTACCCAAAAGACTAACAGCCATAGACTGAGTTGCTTCCAAT
Organism: Rhinophrynus dorsalis; assembly: GCA_037306005.1. Classification (NCBI taxonomy): domain Eukaryota; kingdom Metazoa; phylum Chordata; class Amphibia; order Anura; family Rhinophrynidae; genus Rhinophrynus; species Rhinophrynus dorsalis. The sequence goes on along the minus strand of CM074723.1, from coordinate 371,561,754 downwards.
ACATTTCTGGAGTGCTGAGATGTTGGGGGTTGGGCTTTGCTTCCACTCTACTCCAGGTATGTGCTAAGGAATGTTAATTGATTCCTGCTGTGCTTCCTTGACCAATCAGAGGAGGTTATTGATGAGCCAGTTAAGAATGTATGATTTCAAGTCTTAATCTGCATTCTTATCCTGATAAGGATGCTGGTGACTGATTGGTCAAGCATAGAAACACTGTCCCAAGTATTCGTTTGCATGCTGATCTAGATAAGAGTCTCTGTAGTGTATATATCCTGTGTGTTTGAGTCAATAAAAGAGAGTTCTTCCCTTCATCAAGTCTCGGCTGATGTTTGGGAACAGGAGGGTCGGTTTACTATTGGAGTGTTATTCTGAGGGAGAAAGGAACTATAAAAGAGGTATCCAGCTTATGATACAAGGCGTCACGTTACAGACCATATGCGATGATAGATCTTGGAAGACACAGGCTTGCGAGCTCTGAGCATCGTGGACACCACTTAAGAGGAAAACCCTTTCTTCTTTAAAATTGAGGATTCAACCTCCAAGCCATCAAATGGAGATGCTGAATATCCTCCTTCCACAGATATCCTTGAAGAAGTAGATCTGGACGGGCAGGAAGCGGAAAGGGATCCGCCACTGACATGGCTAGCAGTTCCGGATACCAGGACTGACGAGGCCAATTCGGAGTGATTAGGATGACAGGACAACGCTCCATCTTCAGTTTCTGGATGACTCTGATCAACAGAGGGAGAGGAGGGAAGATGTACGCCAGAGGGAACTCCCAAGGGATTGAGAAAGCATCCACTGCTAGAGCAAGAGGGTCCCTCCACCGAGAGCAAAACACTGGCACCTTCCTGTTGTGTCTGGTAGCCATCAGATCCACTGCAGGTACCCCCTACATCTGGGTTAGAAGGTGAAACACCTCTGGATGAAGCGCCCATTCTCTGCTGTCGACTGTGTGACGACTGAGAAAGTCTGCCATGACGTTGTCTACGCCTGGAATGTGTACTGCTGAGATGACGGGCACATGAGCTTCTGCCCAAGATAAGATGGCCTTGACCTCTAACCAAGAGGTGAGACTTTTTGTGCCGCCTTGTCTGTTGATGTAGGCCACTGCGGTGGCGTTGTCGGACTCCACTCTGACTGGACAACCTTCCAGCTGAGATTCCCAGTGCCTCAGGGCAAGAAAGATGGCACAAAGTTCCAGAACATTGATGGAGAGAAGAGATTCCTCCAGTCCCCATTTCCCCTGAGCACTGAAACGACCCAACACAGCTCCCCAGCCCCGGAGGCTGGCATCCGTCGTGACTGTGGTCCAATAGGGAACCCGAAAGGATCTCCCTTTCAGGAGATGAGACAGGTCCAACCACCATTCCAGGCTCAACTCGACATGAGGAGGCAGAGAGACTGACAGATGCTGATGATCTGGATATTCTTGCACGTCTGGATCACAAACCTCTGAAGTTCCCTGGTGTGTGCCATAGCAAATGGCACTGCCTCTATCGTGGAAATGAACTTCCCCACCAGAGAAGTCAACTTCAGCACTGGAACCCTGTCGAGCTCCAGGATCTTGGATACTCGGATAGCAATCTGATGAGCTACTTCCTCCGGTAAAAACACCATGCACTGCTGAGTGTCGAACAGGAGACCCAAGAAGAGGAGCTGTTGAGATGGGACCAAGTCTGACTCGTCCAGATTCACAATCCAGCCGTGGCGATTGAGTGTCTGTATGCACAACTGTATCTGCTGGTGGAGAATCTCCGCAGATGAAGCTTTCAGGAGCAGATCGTCCATGTGGGGAGTCAACCTGACACCATCTCGATGAAGCACAGCTATCAAAGATCCCAATACTCTCTGAAAGACCTGAGGGGCTGAAGTCAGTCCAAAGGGAAGAGCTGAAAACTGAAAGTGGCCTTTGTGACAGGCAAACCTGAGATACCGTCTGCTCTCTGGATGAATAGGGATGTGAAGATATGCATCCTGAAGGTCCAGGGAGGCAAGGAACTCCCCTGGAGACATTGCGGCTATCACAGAACGCAGGGATTCCTGGCGAAAGTGGCAACTCACAACAAAGGAATTGAGATCCTTGAGATCCAAAATAGGACGAGCACCTCCGTCCTTTTTGGCCACAACGAACAGGTTGGATTAGAACCCTGAACCTGTGTCCTCTGATGGAACCAGTTCCAGGACCTCTTTGTCCAAAAGATCCTGAATAGCGTCATCGAACAGACGTCTTTTTGTAGGCTCCTGAGAAGGACGAGTAAAATGGAACCGAAAAGGAGGAAGGGAAGAGAAAGGGATCCTGTATCCCTCTGATACCACCTGAATAACCCATGGGTCCGTCACTGACTCCTCCCAAATCCGGCGAAAGATGTGGAGACGTCCACCTACAGCCGGATGCGGACCCGGGTTCGGTGAGTCATGCCGAAGCAGTCTTGGAGGTCTTGGCCTTAGGGGCAACTTTGGGCTTCCAGGACTGTTTGGGCTTGGAGGAGGAGCGCGTGGAGGACGGACCTGCCTGGGACGTGGAGCGTGTCTCAGTTTGGAAGGAACAAAAGGACCGATTGCGTTTGGCTGGAAACTTCTTCTTGAAGACTGATGGTAGAAGAGTACTTTTACCACCCGTAGCCTCACTAATCATCTCCTTAAGTTCAGATCCAAACAGTGAGGTCCCTTGAAAGGGTAAAGAAAGCAAGGCTTTCTTGGAAGCAGTGTCAGCAGACCAAATTTTCAGCCAAAGAGCACGTCTAGCCACCACAGAGGAAGTAGAGGCCCTTGCCATCATGCGCACAGCATCAAAAGCAGCGTCAGAAACATAATTTTGAGCTTCTGATATATTAGCAAGAAGCTGTAACTGCTCAGACACTGGTGCATCCTGGCGAACCGCCTCAGTCAGCTGTTCAGTCCAGGCCGCAATAGCCCGGTTAACCCACGCCACTGCAAAGGTTGGACGCATGGCAGTGCCAATAGAGGCAAAAATAGATTTAAGACAAGTTTCTAACTTTTTGTCCGTCCAATCCTGCAGGGCAGAGGCATCAGATACAGCTAAGGCAGTAGATTTGGATAACCTAGAAATAGGAGCATCCACTTTAGGAGGATGAACCCATTTTGCCAGTTCAGCCTCAGGAAAGGGGTAAAGTTTAGCAAACTTTTTGGACACATAAGAGGATTTTTCAGGATTCCTCCACGCATCAGAGACTAAACGAGCAAGATTAGGGTTATTAGGAAAACAAACAACAGCCTTAGACGGTTTTTGAAAAACGTCAGTTGGATCATGAGTAGATTCCTGAGTCAGAGGAAGGTTGAGCGTGGTTAGCACAGCTCTGATCAAACCCTCAGCAGAGACTTCGGGGTCACTTTCATAAGGGTCACCAATGGACCTAGTAGATTCAATAACAGTGCCTTCCTCAGCATCAGAATCTTGTAAAAGTTCTTCCTCAGAAGAATCAGACATGTCAGGAGCCCCCTGTGGCTTAGGCAGGGAGGTCCTGACTGTGGTGGGGGTCTGCCAAACCTGAAGAGCCCCCTGAACCTGAGAGGGAAAGAGTTGGAGAGTGGATATGAGATCCCTAGTGGCAGCTTTGAACTCTTTCACCCAAGTTGGCTCAATAGCGTGACTGGAAAGCCCAGGGTTGCCGTCATGACTTTCTGCACATTTTGGGCATAAATGACCAGAAAATTCTCTAGGCAGCCCAGAGTGACAAGAGGAGCAAAACGCAATGGGGGAAATTGACACCCCAGCCTCTTTAGTCTTGGGTCTAGCCCCTGACTCCAATGGAGTAGACATGCTCACAACGTCAGATATACTCCACTAAGAAGAATCACCCAATAGAAGTGTGAAAGATTAAAGTTTCACCCCAGAAATGTCTAAAATCGAACTTATCTGGCAAGCGAAGAGTTAATCTGCTGAGGAGAGAGAAGGCTCGGTCCCTGCATAGTATACTCGCTGAGAATAACACCACAAAATGGCTGCCGCGACGGTAGTCAATCAGAAAACGAGCGCGAAACAGGCGCTCATGGGAAACATAGTTTTTCTCAGAAGTACCCCAAAACAGTGCCCGAAGCCCCCGCAGACTCCCAACACACCGAATCTGGTAACCGGATGATAGAGCAGGGGAAGACTAACAAAATGAGCCCTCTCTGAAGTCGCTGTGACAAGCGGTTCCAGAGATACGTCCCACACTGTGTAAACCCATAGAGAGTAAAGGAGCAATGGCGTCTATGCGGGTAAAAGCGCGCTTAAAGGTGCGGAACATTAATTATTAATAAATTATTCCTGAGAGAAAAAGTTTACCAAACATACCCCAAACACATGTAAAACATGAGAAAACAATAACCCAAAGCTCCAAAACCCAGGGAATACCACAGACATTGCATAAATACAGGCAATATGAAGAAAAACACCCAATGAGTGCTGGAGTGCATAATGAGAACTCCCAAATACAAGCCCAAAGAAGGGACACTGTGGGACAAGTGGACCTTCAGCACTCAAAGGGTGGCTCACCTTTCTGCAGGACTTCTGTCTTCAGGTAACCATGTTAAAAAGGGAATTAACCAGAGGAAAATTCCCCAGCAGGGAAGCTACTTGACTCAAGTTGTTCCCTCTTCAGGGCATAAGGTCCACCAGAAAATCCCTGGAAGCTGCACTAGTCACTTTGGTGAGGGCAATTGTCAGCCATGGTCACCCGCCTAATGGTGGTATTCCATATTTGAAGAAAAACAATAAAAAACTAAAGTTGAATGAGAGATGTTCTCTACCTGGTGTGCACAGCACACAGGAACAAATCAATCTGGCTTGTCTCTGGCTGAGGGCAGCTTAAGAGGGAGGGGAGGCTCCACCCCCTGCATACATTTGAATGAATTTTCCTGCCTACTTAAAGGGGCGGATTGCCTCCCATTGTACCAGTGACCTGTATTGGACGACAGTGAAAGGACAATTTCCCAAATCCCTCCCTGATCAAACAGCATTTTTAACTACCTTGCAAGCTAGAATGGTTTTAGAGTTAATTGCTTTGCAATGTGCACAGGCTGGGAGATCTATAACTGAGGGTCACTAGGAGAGGTCCTGATGTCCCCCAAAACAGAACTCAAAAAATAAAATGGCCAGTTCTGATTTGGGGGACATCAGGGCCTCTCCTAGTGACCCCCAATAATAGATCTCCCAGCCAATCGAGCTGGGAGATCTAGAATATGGTAAAGATGCAGCAAACCCCCTTCCTCTTACTGCCCACCCACTTGATCGGGCAGGAGTGGGTGGGATCGGGGAAAGCCATGAATACCGGTGACATCACAAGGCTTTCCCCGATCCCGCCCACTCCTACCCGATCAAGTGGGTAGGCAGTAAGAGGAAGGGGGTTTGCTGCATCTTTACCATATTCTAGATCTCCCAGCCCGATTGGCTGGGAGATCTATAACTGGGGGTCACCAGGAGAGGTCCTGATGTCCCCCAAAACGAAACTCAATTTCTGGCCATTTTTTTTTTTTTTTTTTAGGTTTTTGTGGTCACTGCATGCCATCAGGTCACTCAAGCCATAATATTTATAAATGGGGACCAACAAGAGAGTTGCTGATGTCCGCATATACAATACTGAATTCAGTTTTGGGCTTTTTTTTTGTATACAGATCTTGTGGCCACTACATGCCATCGGTTCATGCAGTGACCGCAAACTACAAAGATCTGCTATACAATTTATAACTGGAGGGCCATCAGGAGGGGTCCTGATGTCCCCTAAAACAGGACTGAGAAAACGTTTGGGCTTTTTTTTTTTTGTTATTCTAATTGCGGCCAATGCATGCCAAACGGCTCATGCATTGTCTGCTAATCGCTCAGATCTGCTGTAGGAGGTATAACTGGGGGCCACCAGGAGAGCTGAGTTTAATAAGAGAATTACTCTTTAAACAAAAATTTCACAGAAAAACAGAAGACACCATTGAACATACCATCATTTAATCTACTTAAATAATGTGTTATTTTTTAAGTGTACTGCTCCTTTAAATTAATGGCAATGTTTATTTGCTCCCTATGGTACAAGCAATGTGTTAGCTACCTCTCTAGCATTTGATTAAAAGCACCATTTAAATGAAAGGGAATTGTTTCCAATGATTCATTTGGTTTGCACCAGGCTTCACTACTTCTTTAACAGGTATTATAATGTTTGGAGCCACAGATAAGTTTTACATCGCTTCCAAATGGATAACTTTTGTAGCACAACTTAGATGGATTGCATCTTAGAGGAAAGGGGCCTTCTGTACTAGGGGTTAGGATGGTTAAAGGGATTGAGGAGACTTTACTCTAGTAAAGGTGGGAGATGGTGATACAACACATGGTAGGGTAAGTAGTGTAAATGAGGAAATTGGATTAGAAAAGAAGCAATGGGGGTAGAGGGGGATGGGCTAGTTAATCTAATAGGAAGATGCCCATGTTACAGCCTGATAATCATTTCAAATAATGCAATACTTCAGAATGACTGTAACATAAAATGTATGCATGTAAATGCTCGTAGTCTGGCTGGGGAACTGGAACTGGCAGTGAATGAGAGGTATGACCTAATTGGTGTGAATGAAATCTGGTTGGATGATAAGTGGGTTATTAACCTTTTAAGGGGGATAGGGTTACTAAAATAGGTGTTTGTCTTAAAACCTAGAATAAGGGACGCTATTAATGACGGGGTTGAAATACTAGCTGTAGGCATCCTATAATAATTCTCTAGGATGTTTGTATCACGGTGCCCGTGATTTGCTGCAGTTACTTGTCTGTCACCAGTAGGGGGCTTCCACTGGCTGTCTGCAGATAGCCCGCCTCTTATTGACTATTTAAACCTGGATTGGGCACCCTTTGAGTGCCCTTTCGTGTTGTTTCTGACCTTCTTGCTATCACTATGCTAGTGATAGCTGGGCCTCTGTTCCAGTGTTCCTGAGTTCCTGATCTCATGTGTTCCTGAGTTCCTGATCTCTACTGTTCCAGTGTTTCCTGCATGCTGAAGTACTTCCAGTCCTGGTTCCGGCCTAGTCTCTGGTGTTGCAGTTCCTGCTGAACTTCTCTGCTGTTTTCTGACCTGACTGATCGTTGCTGGTTCCTGTCATCTCATCACCTGTCTTCAGTATCCTGGCGACCTTCTGCCTGGTCGCGTTGGTGACATTGCTACAATTCCGTGTTGGTCCCAGCGTGCGGACGCTGGTTTGCTCCCAAGCCTTGCGGCTATACAAACTCGCTTGTTACACCAGTGTGCGGTCACTGGTTTGCTCCAAAGCCTATCAGCTATACAAATCTGTGTTGGTCCCAGCGTGCGGACGCTGGTTTGCTCCTAAGCCTTGCGGCTATACAAACTCACTTGTTACACCAGTGTGCGGTCACTGGTTTGCTCCAAAGCCTTTCAGCTATACAAATCTGTGTTGGTCCCAGCGTGCGGACGCTGGTTTGCTCCTAAGCCTTGCGGCTATACAAACTCGCTTGTTACACCAGTGTGCGGTCACTGGTTTGCTCCAAAGCCTATCAGCTATACAAATCTGTGTTGGTCCCAGCGTGCGGACGCTGGTTTGCTCCTAGCCTTGCGGCTATACAAACTCACTTGTTACACCAGTGTGCGGTCACTGGTTTGCTCCAAAGCCTTTCAGTTATACAAATCTGTGTTGGTCCCAGCGTGCGGACGCTGGTTTGCTCCTAAGCCTTGCGGCTATACAAACTCGCTTGTTACACCAGTGTGCGGTCACTGGTTTGCTCCAAAGCCTATCAGCTATACAAATCTGTGTTGGTCCCAGCGTGCGGACGCTGGTTTGCTCCTAAGCCTTGCGGCTATACTACTCGCTTGTTACTCCAGTGTGCGGTCACTGGTTTGCTCGCTAAGCCTAACAGCTATACTTTTCAGTGTTGTTTCCAGAGTGCGGACGCTGGTTTGCTCCAAAGCCTTGCTGCTTAACGATTCTGCTAATTTGCCAGTTCCATCTGACTGCTGCTATTATCTCTGGGCTGCCCTGCCTGGTATTGGTAAGGCCGGTAGAACCTTTTGCCACATTCCATCTGAGGTTGCCTTACCCGGTATTGGCAGGGCCGGTAGAGCCTACATTGTGTATCTATTGAGGCTGCCTTGCCCGGTAATTTGGTAAGGCCGGTAAAACCGTTATGCTATTCCATCTGCAGGTTGCCTTACCCGGTATTGGCAAGGCCGGTAGAGCCTAAAGACTGTCCTGTCCGGTATATTGACAGGACCGGTAGAGTCTGCCTTCTGTCTGTGCTATATTCTGTATGTATATATATATGTATGTTATTGCCATCCTAAGTTATCATTTATTATTTCAATAAAATTGATTTTTTTTTACCTAAACTTGTGTCTGAGAGTCATAATAAACCGTGACAGTACGAAAGGGCCATGACCTCAGACAGCAAGGGTGAAGGTAACGCACAGAATATCCATTGGAGGATGGATGTGCTCGAGCAACGTTTGGATCAGTTGGCAGTTGCAATTCAAACGATCCTTGAACGCACGGTACCTGCTGACCAATCTAGCTCTAGCCCGGTGGTCTCGCCAAGTCAGACACCGGAAAGTGATACCAGACCCCTAGGGGGTACTGTTAAAGGGTATTTTATGGATAATACCTTTGCTGAATTGCACGGAGTTCCACGCATTGAAAGAGAAAACCCCTTGACTATTGAAGCGATTGATGGTAGACCCTTAGAACCGCCTCAGGTTATATTTGAAACTATGCCATTGTCTATGACTATTGGGGCACTTCACAGAGAAGAGCAGCAGTTTCAACTGATTAATTCCCCGCACCATGCGGTGATATTGGGATTTCCGTGGTTACAGTTACATAACCCACAATTCGATTGGAAAAAGTGTGAAATTGCTGCTTGGTCCCAGTTTTGTATGGACAAGTGCGTCATCCAGCCTATTAAGGTCATGTGCACCTCCTCTGCTATGCCGGATGTGTACCAACAGTTTGGCGATGTTTTTAGCAAAGGAGAGGCTAGTATGCTACCCCAGCATAGACCTTATGATTGTTGCATTGAATTGCAGCCTGGTGCAGTACCTCCGAAAGGACGCACTTATCCATTATCTTGTGATGAAAATAAGGCTATGGAGGATTACATTTCTGACGCCCTTGCTAGAGGGATCATACGTAAATCTACCTCTCCAGCTGGGGCTGGGTTCTTTTTTGTAAAAAAGAAAAATGGCGAATTAAGACCATGCATTGACTACCGGGGCTTGAATAAACTAATGGCAAAAAACGCATACCCAATACCACTCATCACCGAGCTTTTTGACAGGCTTAAGGGCGCTTCGATATTTACCAAGTTGGACCTACGGGCCGCTTACAATCTGGTTCGCATTCGAGCAGGTGATGAGTGGAAAACTGCCTTTAATACTCGAGCTGGGCACTACGAGTATCTAGTAATGCCTTTTGGGCTGTGTAATGCACCCGCAGTTTTCCAGGAACTGATAAATGATGTTCTGAGAGATATGTTACAGTCATGTGTTGTGGTGTACCTCGACGATATACTGATTTACTCCCAAAACATGGCACAGCACATCAAAGATGTATCCGCAGTATTGCTACGACTCCGTGAGAACAAATTATTTTGTAAAATGGAAAAATGTGAGTTTCATAGAACCAGTGTGCCATTCTTGGGGTTCATAATTGGCAATGATGGCATTGCCATGGACAAAGAAAAGTTGTCAGCTGTCCTACAATGGCCAAAACCCAAGGGTCTTAAAGCCATACAGCGTTTCCTGGGTTTCGCTAATTATTATAGGAGGTTTATTAAGAACTTTTCTTCCATTGTCAAACCTCTGTCCGATCTTACGCACAAGGGTGCTAATCCTTCTTGTTGGCCGGTATCTGCTGAGAAAGCCTTTGAGAATTTGAAGCTGGCATTTGCTGCGGCTCCTGTGTTATCCCACCCCAATCCTTTACTTCCATTTACGTTAGAGGTTGATGCCTCAGATATTGGGGTCGGGGCAGTACTTTCGCAGCGACACGAGAAAGGTGGAACTCTCAGACCTTGTGGGTTTTTCTCTAAAAAGTTGACTGTCACTCAAAGCCACTATGAGATAGGTGACAGAGAATTATTGGCCATTATCCTTGCTCTTAAGGAATGGCGTCATTTGCTTGAAGGTACTAAGAATCCTGTCTTAATCCTAACAGATCATAAGAATCTGACCTATCTCTCGGAGGCCAAGAGATTGTCCTCTCGTCAGGCCAGGTGGGCACTGTTCCTGTCTCGATTTAATTTCATTGTATCATATTTACCAGGGTCAAAAAATATCAGGGCTGATGCACTGTCAAGACAATTTGAGGCCGACAGTGACAGAGTGGAAGCACCAGCTCCTATCATCCAACCTGATAGAATACTGGCTACTATACGCACGAGTATCACTTCTCCTCTAGGGGAGGAGATCCTGGCCTCTCAGGGGTCCGCTCCCCATGAAACCCCAGTGGGCAAATGTTTTGTCGCTGAATCATTTCGTACTAGGCTGCTCGAAACCTACCATTCCTCTAAGGCTGCGGGACATATTGGTAGAGACCAATTGTTATGGTCCCTTTCTCAGTTATTTTGGTGGCCTTCCATGAGAAACGATTGTGCCGAATTTACGAATGCCTGTGCCACCTGCGCCCGCGCTAAGACCCCGAGACATCTCCCTGTGGGCTTGCTTCATCCGGTGCCTAATGGCGAACGCCCCTGGTCTCATGTTTCCATTGATTTTATGGGAGAGTTGCCTATGTCGAAGGGGTACTCCTTTATATTCATGGTGGTGGACAGGTTTTCTAAAATGGCTCATTTCGTGCCCCTCCGTGGTCTTCCTTCAGCGAAGGAATTGGCAATGGTGTTCGCCAGAGAAGTATTCCGGTTGCATGGAGTGCCTAGGGTACTGGTGTCTGACAGGGGGAGCCAGTTTGTGTCTAGATTTTGGAGGGCATTTTGCCAACAGATGGGCATACAGCTGTCCTTCTCCTCTGCCTACCATCCCCAGACCAATGGAGCCGCTGAACGAGCTAATCAAGGCTTGGAACAATTTCTCCGTTGTTTCGTTACTGACCATCATGATAATTGGTCCGACTTGTTGCCTTGGGCAGAGTTCGCCAGGAACTGTGCGGTCAATTCTTCATCTGGGAGCTCTCCGTTTCTGATTAATTATGGGTTCCAGCCCTGTTTGCTTCCAGACTCATTTCAGACGCAACAGATTCCAGCTCTGGATGAGCATATCGAGCAACTCCGTTCCACATGGGCACAAGTTCAGAGGGCACTTGGTCAGTCATTTCAGCGTCATCAGCGCCATGCTAATCGCAGAAGGCTTCCAGCGGTTTCCTTTCAGGTTGGGGATAGAGTATGGCTTTCCTCCAGAAATCTCAAGCTGCAGGTTCCGTCTAATAAGTTGGCTCCTCGGTTTATTGGTCCATACAGAGTTATTCGCAAAATTAACCCTGTCTCCTATGCACTAGACCTACCTGCATCCATGCGTATCCATAATGTGTTCCATGTGTCCCTTCTTAAGCCTCTGGTTTGCAATCGCTATACTACCACACCTGTGGTGCCAGGACCTCTTGAGGTCGAGGGCCAGGAGGAGTACGAGGTTCAGAGCATTATTGATTCCCGTAGGCTTAGAGGAAGGGTACAGTACCTGGTACATTGGAAAGGGTATGGTCCTGAGGATCGATCATGGGTGGATAGTACGGACCTTCATGCACCTAGGTTACCTAGGGCCTTTCATGCCAATTACCCGCAGAAACCTAAACCCTATTCTAGGAGAGGGGGTCTTTGAAAGGGGGGTACTATCACGGTGCCCGTGATTTGCTGCAGTTACTTGTCTGTCACCAGTAGGGGGCTTCCATTGGCTGTCTGCAGATAGCCCGCCTCTTATTGACTATTTAAACCTGGATTGGGCACCCTTTGAGTGCCCTTTCGTGTTGTTTCTGACCTTCTTGCTATCACTATGCTAGTGATAGCTGGGCCTCTGTTCCAGTGTTCCTGAGTTCCTGATCTCATGTGTTCCTGAGTTCCTGATCTCTACTGTTCCAGTGTTTCCTGCATGCTGAAGTACTTCCAGTCCTGGTTCCGGCCTAGTCTCTGGTGTTGCAGTTCCTGCTGAACTTCTCTGCTGTTTTCTGACCTGACTGATCGTTGCTGGTTCCTGTCATCTCATCACCTGTCTTCAGTATCCTGGCGACCTTCTGCCTGGTCGCGTTGGTGACATTGCTACAATTCCGTGTTGGTCCCAGCGTGCGGACGCTGGTTTGCTCCCAAGCCTTGCGGCTATACAAACTCGCTTGTTACACCAGTGTGCGGTCACTGGTTTGCTCCAAAGCCTATCAGCTATACAAATCTGTGTTGGTCCCAGCGTGCGGACGCTGGTTTGCTCCTAAGCCTTGCGGCTATACAAACTCACTTGTTACACCAGTGTGCGGTCACTGGTTTGCTCCAAAGCCTTTCAGCTATACAAATCTGTGTTGGTCCCAGCGTGCGGACGCTGGTTTGCTCCTAAGCCTTGCGGCTATACAAACTCGCTTGTTACACCAGTGTGCGGTCACTGGTTTGCTCCAAAGCCTATCAGCTATACAAATCTGTGTTGGTCCCAGCGTGCGGACGCTGGTTTGCTCCTAGCCTTGCGGCTATACAAACTCACTTGTTACACCAGTGTGCGGTCACTGGTTTGCTCCAAAGCCTTTCAGCTATACAAATCTGTGTTGGTCCCAGCGTGCGGACGCTGGTTTGCTCCTAAGCCTTGCGGCTATACAAACTCGCTTGTTACACCAGTGTGCGGTCACTGGTTTGCTCCAAAGCCTATCAGCTATACAAATCTGTGTTGGTCCCAGCGTGCGGACGCTGGTTTGCTCCTAAGCCTTGCGGCTATACTACTCGCTTGTTACTCCAGTGTGCGGTCACTGGTTTGCTCGCTAAGCCTAACAGCTATACTTTTCAGTGTTGTTTCCAGAGTGCGGACGCTGGTTTGCTCCAAAGCCTTGCTGCTTAACGATTCTGCTAATTTGCCAGTTCCATCTGACTGCTGCTATTATCTCTGGGCTGCCCTGCCTGGTATTGGTAAGGCCGGTAGAACCTTTTGCCACATTCCATCTGAGGTTGCCTTACCCGGTATTGGCAGGGCCGGTAGAGCCTACATTGTGTATCTATTGAGGCTGCCTTGCCCGGTAATTTGGTAAGGCCGGTAAAACCGTTATGCTATTCCATCTGCAGGTTGCCTTACCCGGTATTGGCAAGGCCGGTAGAGCCTAAAGACTGTCCTGTCCGGTATATTGACAGGACCGGTAGAGTCTGCCTTCTGTCTGTGCTATATTCTATATGTATATATATATGTATGTTATTGCCATCCTAAGTTATCATTTATTATTTCAATAAAATTGATTTTTTTTTACCTAAACTTGTGTCTGAGAGTCATAATAAACCGTGACAGTTTGTCAGAAGCTGTCATGCACAGTAGAGACTGCACCAACGCACAGAATGCTGGGAGCATTCTGTGCTTTTGGCCAGTCTCTACAGTGCATGACTGCGTCGGCGGCAGGACACAGAGCAGGACTGGCCTCTTAACCCTTTGAATGCCAGAGGGGTATGCAACGCATGGCAATGCAATGCGCTGCTTACCCCTCTGGCACTCAAAAGGTTAACATCACCTGGACCTTGGCCCGTGTACATAGGCTTTTACACTAGTACATAATAATAATTTGTTAATCCGAATTTGCTACAAGCCACCTAATACTGAAGAGTTTGAAGAAGCCCAATTGTTACTACAAATAGAAAAGGCTTCTAAATCATGAAATTAAATCATGTGTGAGTTCAACTACCCTTAAATTGACTGGATAAATATAACTTCCAGCACAAGAAAGGGAAATAGTTTTACAAGTATATATAATGACAATTTCATGTCCCAGCTAGTAGAGGAGCCAACTAGAAAAGAGGTTTTGCTGGACCGAATGGTCTCAAACAATTCTGAAATGGTAAACATATACAGGTAAGGGAACATTTGGGCAGCAGTGATCACAATACGTTATCCTTTGAAATTTATGAGAAACCCATTAACAAGGGTTTAACCAAAACCATCAGATTTAAAAAAATCAATTTTATATGGTTAAAAACAGTATAAAATGACACTCAATTCAATGTAATCTTCAAATATAAAAATGCACAAGAAACATGGAATTTGCTTAAAATATTCTTGATAAATATACACATCAAGTTATAAATTGGGGAGTGAATACAAGAGGAGAAAATTAAGACCACTGTGGCTCAATAAAAGGTTTGCAGGGAAATAAAAAGTATTTTAAACTGTTTAAATCCAAAACGTAAGATGCATGGTTTAAAATATATATAAATAATGTAACAGAATATGCAAACAAACAATTAGGATACCTAAAATGGAAAATATGGCACAAGAAAAATCCTAAACAATTCTACAAGTATATAAATTGCAAAAAGATTAACGTTTATACTGGTCCTCTTAGGAATGAAAAAGTTTAATTAAAGGGATAGTAATACTTAAAATGTAAAAAAAAAATATGTTGTAGGGTTTATCCCCCTGAGTAAAACAAGAGTACTCCCACTGCTGAGAGGTGTTTTATTCAAAAGTTATTAATTTTCAAAGTTGAATTTTTTAGGTGCAATATCACAGTGGCCTGAAATTGTACAGTGGCGCTGTTGCTACACGATCCTATGGACAGCTCTGGTCAGTTGACCATAAATCTCCATAGGATGGTGTAGCAACAGCGCCACTGTACAATTTCAGGCCACTGTGATATTGCACCTAAAAAATTCAACTTTGAAAATTAATAACTTTTGAATGAAGGACCTCTCAGCAGTGGGAGTACTCTTGTTTTACTCAGGGGGATAAATCCTACAACATATTTTTTTTTACATTTTAAGTATTACTATCCCTTTAACAAGTGAGGCCTGTTTATTCTGTAAATACAAAGGAAACAACAAAGGCAGGATATTAGCAAACAGAGACAATAACAGAATGTCCTCTACCATGTACATGGCTTGCTGAGGACAAAGCCCAAAAGAGACCAGAAAAGGTTATGGTGACTAAAACACCTGGACCTTATGGCATACACCCAAGGATACTTAAGGAACTTAGCTTTTTTTTTAATCCATACTGGGCTAAATTGGAAATTACTTCAAATATTTTTTTTTGGGGGGTTGCCTTTCTTTGGATCAACAGAAGTGACATTGGCTGAACTTGGTGGTGCCTGTCTTTATTTGAGCCTCTTTATCTATGTTACTATGTTATATAGCAACTGAAAATGTTGGTGCTGAGTTTTCCCAGCATTCCATTCTCTAATACGAACAGAACTGAAAAAAACTAATGCAAAACATATTTACCTTGAGTAATCTAGGAGATGTAGGAGCGAACGATGTACATGAATGTACATAGATGTATATAACATAACCCTAAAACTATAGGAGTCCAGGCTCCTGGGATTTTTCTATCCATCTCTTCCAATAAAAGACTTCTTATTTTCAGTACAGAGGAACTGGCAGTGGGTGCCATTTAAAGGAATGTCAAACTATTAATAAAGACACACTTTCCATTTAAGACAAAAATAGTGCAGTATAGTTCTACATGCACTATCTATACTATAAAGGAGAATGTGTGACCACAGGTTCTCCAGAAGTGCCACACACACCATGGGGTGGCCAGAAGAAGGAGATAAGAACATCTCCTCCATTCATATCAGTTCAACATACAGTGGGAATGATTTTCACAGGAGTGCACGAGGCCTAAAGCCCCATGCTCACTCCTGTGAAAATATGTGCAAGGAGTTGGCCCGCTATCAATATTTGCGTCTTCAACAAAAATAAACATGCACAAATAATTGTGTCTTCGGTAAAGTAAAACATGGCCAAATGCTTGCCTCTTCAATTAACATGCTGAACTCATTCACTGCGTCTTCAAATAGCAAAAACATGCACAACTCATTGTCTCTTCAAATAAAAAAATAAAATTCCAAACTGAGGGAGCCTCACATTCACCATCATTTCCTCATACAGTGTCCTTTACCTTTCACCCGTCAACAAACTTTGCATCTTTCCACTTCTCCCTCTTCTACATTTTACCTTCCTCTCGCCTTACTATTTCTTTGTCTTTCAACAACCACTGCATCTGCATCTAAACTTCTCACAAAACTCTGCATCACCCTTGCAACTCCTCTCTCTGGCCCATCTACCTCTTTCCACGAACGGTGCATTACCATCAGCTTCCCCAGTTCACCTCTCCCGCTGAAACCACCAAGTAACGTCTGCCTCACATCAGCACAACCTCTCCTCCCCAGGCAGTAGCCGCCAAGCTTTAACCCTTTGAGTGCCAGAGAGGTATGCGTTGCAATGCGTTCAGTATTGCTCTGACACTGAAAGGGTTAACTGCCACCCACTTCCTCTCAAAACTTTTTGACAAAATGCTCTGAAGGTGTTTTGCTGTCTAATTATTCACATTCATGTAATTGCATCGACACTGATATCAATATTATGACCAAAATACATTAAGGAGACGAGGTAATGAAGTACAAACAAATAATTACAAGTATTGCCAGTGAAGCTCAGGTCACCCATAGATGCAAGCCCTGGAGTCTGATAAGGCACTCCAGCGCATTGCAAAGCATGATGCCCAATAAGTGGAAATTTGCCAATAAAAATGCTTAAACTTCAACCCTTTCACTGCTGCAAGTGTATGCAACACATTGCACACCAATGCGTTCTACATCCCTACGGCACTTAAAGGAGCAGTAAACTTTTTATGAAAAAAATATATATTGTAGGGATTTTCCTATTGAGTAAAATAATGGTACTCCCACTGCCGAGAGATTTATATTTCCAGAGTTATTACAGTTTAAACCCATGTTTTTGTACATTATCAGTGCTCTCTAGTGGTCAAATTCTAATTAGTATTTCCTGTTACATTCTAATGTTGAAGAAAGTCAGAAAAGTCAGAGACATTCAGTTCTCTATAGAATGTGATAGCAACTGCCTGTCACTTCATGTCAGTTAGAACTATCAGGAAGTAAACACAGTAAATTCACTTCATGATTATTTAAACTGATATAATTTTTGAATAAAACATCTTGTTTTATTCAAAAACAAGTGACCTTGTTTTAGTCAGCAAGAAAAGCTCTATAAAATATGTGCTGTTTTTTTTAAAAGCGTTCACTGCTCCTTTAAGGGGTATTTTAAGCATGGTGCACCGTGCCTTGAGAGGATGCCTCGCTACATTTCCCATTCCAATGCTTATGCTTCTTCACTTCAGCAGAGACATCACCCACATCTCACATCCTCTCTCCCTTTCACCTCCTTGCTATACCTGCTCATTGCTGATGCCGTGGCACCCCCCCTCCCCATCTGCACAGCACACCACACCAAAGTCATGTACTGCATGCAAATGATTGACACTGTGGTACTGAAAGAGTGCTGTGAATAAAACAGAACTGCAATGAACTACCGCAACACTCTTTCAGTGCCACACTATCACTTATTTACATGCACACTCTTTAAAAGAAGGAGGCGAAGAGGTAAAGTTGTAGTAAAAGGGTAGTAAAAGAAACCAAACATACCGAACTGGGCATAAGGCAAAGTACCAAATGTAAAGTGTAGAGGTGTGTGAAACAGTTTTCTGTACATGTTTTTAAGGTGAAGGTGTGCTGCTGACCACTTATCACATAGGCGTCTTCTGCCACTGTAGAACAACACTTTGCTGTCACACACTGTATATGTGGTTCTGTGGCAACCAGTGGAACAAGGCTGGGGTCTTGCATACTGTATGTGTGGCTCTTTCCCAACCACTTGAACAAGGCTGCGGTCTGACAGACTCTATTTGTGGCTCTGTGGCTAATACTGGATCAACCCCCTGTTCTATGCAAAAATGTAATTTTACATTACAAAATACAAAACATGATGGGCAACGCGGTCCCACACTGCTAGTTCTGTTATAAAAACACAAAACTCCATATAAATAATTTAGGCTAAATTCAAACACGCAGCTCAAAGAAACTAAAATGCAGCTCAGTTTAAGCCTTCTTCATTTACCTACCTCCAACATCCTACATCCCCACCAGCTATCCTAACACATTAGTGGACAAATAGCCACCCACACAGGTGTCAGCCATATTTTCTCACATGGCATTAGAGGTTGTGTCATAGCCTCAAATGTCCCTTGTTTCATAATACTTGAGCAAGAAAACTACACCATAGGGAACATAACAATTCTTTGAATTCTCACTGATTTAAATGGGATTTCTAATTCTTTGAATACTAGTGAGGTCTCCAATGCATTGCGAAGCAATGCATCAGACAGTTCTCTAGCATTCAAGGTGTTAAAAACTCCATTTAAAATCAATGGGGATTTTCATCCCTCCTTCCCCCAGTGTAATTGAGTTGCTCCAGAATTGCACCTCTTTAGATGAAGAAAGCCCTAAATTCAACCATGTGGACAGGCAATATAAAAAATTCACACTAGGAGCCATATTCAATAGGCTGAAGAGATGCATTTCTGGAGCACACCATGTGAACTGCAGGGGTGCAACAAAAATTCTCACTCGCTTAAAAAGAGCATTTATCACCCTGAATGGTGGAGAAGTCCCATTCTAATCAATGAAGATTTTGCAATTTTGCTAATTTTAATTTCTCCCCTAAGACCCAGTTGGTTTGCTCTACAATTACATCTCTTTACCTTGGTGAGTAATGCCCTAGGAATCTAAACTTATAAAACTGTATTGTGGTACTTTATTTAGGTGAATACATTTTTAAAGTGATAGTAATACTTAAATTTTTTGTTTGTTTAGTACTTTATGGTTTGAGAGATATTCGGAGCTAAAGTTCCCTCTCCCTGGCTGTTTCAGTCAAGCCTGCCATCTAGCTGACAGACTTGGATTCTGGTCGGCAGAGCAGAGATCGCTATTTTTTAAAAAAATAAAAACTACTTCATTGGAAAGGTCTACACAGTGTGATTGCAAACCAGACACACTTTGTAGACCATTCCAATTAAGTATTTTTTTTTTTTTTTTTTTTTTTTTTTAAAGATCGCAATTTCGGCTCTGCTGAAGAGCCGCCGGCCAGTCTGCAGACCAGAATCCAAATCTGTCAGCTAGAGTGCAGACGTCAGGGAGGTGGAAAATTTAGTTGCTAATATCTCTCAAACCATTGAGAGAGAAGACGTACATAGTTCTTAATATTTTTTATTGCCAACAATAATAAATAAACAAAAAAAAATAAGTATTACTATCACTTTAAGTGTACATAAACATCCATGTATCCCATGTTTAATCTGGTCAATGTTAACCCTTTCAGTGCCAGAGGGGTACACAACCCACTGGAATGCAATGTGTTGCATACCCTTCTGGAACTGTAAGGGTTACGTGGCAGTGAAATACTACCGTTCAGTGCTACAATGCTAAATCTGTTCATTCTGTACACTAAAACATCTTTCATTAACCATGTGAATAATTAACCCCTTGGATGCTATAGAGTTGTCACAGTGTACTGAAGATCTCTTTAGTGCCCAACCATAATTTGTGTTCCCAATATTTTTTAGGGTTTTTTTTTTTGCTTTTGCTTTGCGAACTTACTTATTTTCTATTTTATGTTTTAGTTTTTCAGGTTCCTCAAATCTTATATTACTGGGAGGGGAACTCAGATGATGAATCCTGGAACGAAAGACAAATCGGCGAATGATCTAGGAAGTAACTCGGACTCCAAGTACAGAAACCTTCAGCAAATTATGGCTAACAATGAGATAATGGATATTTAAACACCAACAACTGCCAAAACGTTCATGTCAAAAACTGAATTATAAAATTAAAACTCCTTTTGTCTGAGGCTGATGTACTATGAAGAATTGGAGCAATTCTGGATGAATCTAACTGTACCATGGGGGGGCAAATAAAAAGCCCCCAATTTCCCCTTGAATTAAATTGAGGTTCTAACTCCCTTGCATGTGAGAAAGGTCTCCAACACATTGCCTTGCAATGCAAGGAGACCATCTAGCATTCAAGGGATTAACCTTTGAGTGCCAAAGAGGTACGCAATGCATTGCGTGCTCCTCTGGCACTTAAAGGGTTAAAAGCCCCACTGAAATCCATAGGAATTTTTCCTTGTCCACTACAGTACATCAGCCTCTCTGTATTTAGTAACAAAAGCATATATTTGTAAAAACAAATGGCAATATTTGCTTGTTTCTTTCCTGTTTGCTTCATGTATAACACTAGTTATTTATCTACTTTAAATATATATTTTGTTTTGAACAGTTAATAAATCCTGGATATATTGATTTAGTATCTGTACTATTAAGTGTTAGAACATAATTTAACCCTTTCTGTATAAGAGGGATGAGCAATGCATTGCACAACCGTGCTGATCCTTAAAGGGATAGGTATAAGTATAATAGCTCACTTTTACAACATTGCATTTGTGCGGGTACACACATTTCTAGGATTTGTATTCCTTTGTTAGATATGTAGCTTAACCCTTTGAATGCCAGACAAAAAAAAAAGAAATCGTGTACCAGGAGATCACAGGCAGTCCATGAGCCATCTACAAGTCCCTTGCGGGTTCCCATACGACACGCCTCGGTTACAGTAATGAATCAACAGCAGCAGTACTCCTTGTCAGAGGAGACTTCTAATAAACAGACATCCTTTGAGGAGGAGGAGATTTAAAGTGGTCTGGGTCCAGATTCAGGAATAATAAACCCTTCAATGGCAAGTAATATGCTAGCAAATTAGTTAAAGCACCGTTTCAGGGCGCGACATGAGAATCTCGCACTTATAGGCAGGGCGAGATTCTCATGTCGCCCTTTTCACCACTGAGACATGCTTAATGTGGGGTGCAGGCGCACAATGTTTTAAATGCAACGTTTTAAAAGGATACCAAGAATAATTATGATATAATAATTTATAGAACTATTTCTATAATGGGACTCTGACCACTTTATAATAACCATTTAGCATTTGTAATTATTGTTTTAAATAAGCAGTACACATTTTAATGGAAAAAAATAATTTATAGAATGT
Source organism: Rhinophrynus dorsalis (assembly GCA_037306005.1). Lineage (NCBI taxonomy): Eukaryota > Metazoa > Chordata > Amphibia > Anura > Rhinophrynidae > Rhinophrynus > Rhinophrynus dorsalis. The sequence goes on along the minus strand of CM074723.1, from coordinate 371,540,754 downwards.
TTCTTGCTGAGTAAAACAAGGAAGTCAGTTTGGTGCCCAGAAAGAATATTTTGTTTTCTATAATGAACTCCCAAGGGAGAGCTTGAGTCACAGACTACAGTTTTCCATAGTAAATGACAGGAACAGCCCCATTTGGTGACTACAATAGAAAACTGCAGTTTAATGTTAAAAGAAAAAAAAAAAAGTTTGAGCTGAAATTTTTGAATTAAGAATCCCCATACAGTGAGAATGCCATTGTTTTATTTGGCAAGGAAATACCTTATATTTTTTCATGAAAAAGTTCACAGAACCTTCACACAAACCCTTAAATGTTAAATATGTGTTGGACAGCTCTCTAGCATTCAAGGGTTTAAAGAGCAATTATAGGCAGTATTCAGAAAACTAAAAAGGTGCAATTCTATAGCAAACCAGCAGCACCACAGGGGACAAATAACCAAATTCCCACTGCTACAAAGGTGTCCAGTGCTTTGCTTCAATATGATGGGAGACCTATCCAACATTTACAATATACATAAATGGGAATAATAAAAGGGATAGTAATGTTTTACAATACAAGCAGCTCCAATTAATCTTCATACTATTTGGGCCATGGAGAGTGTTATTTCAATACTGTTAGCGTTGTAGTTCAAGAGTAATTGAATGATAAAGTATCCCCCTCCCCTTTTACTGATTTAACACTGCTCCCCTCAGAGCAGCAAGACTGTCTGGATGGGACAATCTTCAGTGAGCATAAGGAAAAACCTTTCAAGGGGGGCAGGGTTTTCCTTAGGCTCACAGTAAGAAGATTGTCCATTGTGGCAACCTGTCCAGTCAAGAGACCAGATTCCATATCTGAGGGGAGGCGGCTTACACTAGGTAAAAGGGGCGGGAGGCAGATACTTTATCATTCAATTACTTCTGAACTACAACTCTGACAGTGTTGAAATAACACGCTCTATGGCCCAAATACTATGAAGATTAATTTGAGCTTCTTTTTTGTGAAACATTACTATCCCTTTAATTTGTCCCCTATGATTTTCTCCACAATTTCACGTGAATATGGCCCTTTACCTCTTGGAAAAAGTGGTTCTGAACCACTTGATGACCAGAAGGGTGTGGTTACTAAGGCACCTACCATATCAAGCAACTGTCCCATCACTGATGTGAACTACACCATCATTCAGGGGTGCATAGCATTTCTAGCTTGTATTCTCCAAGGCATAGAACTAGACCTGGATACATTAATGTTAAAATGTCACTTTGTACGTTTGTATTTATTTTCTGTAATAAACGTGTGTCACTGAAAAATGATTTATAACATAGGCATTGGTTATTTGTAAGTAAAATAACAACATTTACCTTCAGTTTTCAAGTAACATATCTAACATAAAGGGATAGGTCCGAGCCTTTATATGTTTTGAAACAAATATCGCTATATTTCAATACTTACAGGTTTGTAGTTCAAGCGCAATTCAACAGGAAAGGATCCCCCTCCCGCCCCTTCTGGCCGCCTCACATTAGATCTAGAATCCGGTTGTGGGACAGGACGGATGCAGCAAGGGACAATCTTCACAAAGTAAGTATAGGGAAAACCCTTCCCCCTTGATGAAGGAGAGCAGGATTTCCCTTTGCTTACTGAAGACTGTCTCTCCCAGTGCTCCATCCGGACCTGACTGAGGCAGAGTGACGAAGGGGAAAGGGGAGGGAGGGGGATTCTTTATGAAGGAATAGCACTTGGACTACAAACCTGTAAGTGTTGAAATAACACACTATGTGTTTAACCCCTTAAAGGCACTTAAAGGGATAGTAATACTTTGTTCTAGCTTTATTTTATTTTGTAGGCATTAAAAAAACATGAAGAATGATATAGGTCTTATCTCTCAAACCTTTATGGTTTGAGAGATATTCACAAGCAAAGTTTCCCCTCCCGTCCCTTTTTCCTAGTGTAAGCCATCTCTTCTCAGATGTGGAATCTGTTTGTAAGACTGACAGATAACAGAAGGGGACAATCTTCTTCCTATGAGAACAGTGTAAGCCTTGCCCCCTTGACAAGTTTTTCAGGTTTTTCTTATCTTAATTGAAGATTGTCCCTCTCTGCAATCTACCTGGGCACCTCCCTTCTGCTCTGGCTGGGCAGTGTTACATCAGTAAAAGGGGAGGGGGATATTTTGTCACTGAATTACTCTTGAACTACAACTCTGACAGAATTGAAATAACACTCTCCAAAGTCCAAATACTATGATGATTAATTAGAGCTGCTTTTATTATTAAACATTACTATCCCTTTAAGGACCACAGAGCATTATTTTTTTATGTAATTCAATTCAGGGCTCCCCGAGCGGAGTGCAGCTGAATCCATGATGTGCCAGGACCATCAACGGTCCTTTACGAAAGTTTTCCCGTGATCGTCCTGGCACGTCATGGGTTCTCAAAGGGTTAAAAAAAATTAAAATAGACTCAGTCCTCAACTTTAATACAAGTATTAGTATACCTTTAAAGTAGTAGTAAATTTTGATTATGGAAAAACATGTATTCTGGGGTTCATGATGAGTAAAACAAGGGATCCCCTATTGCTGGGAAATATTTTGTTTCAAAGTTATTACAGTTCAAACAGTTGTTCTTGTACCTTAACAGTGCCACCAGGAGAAGATGCACTATAGGTCAATGCTATAGCAATGTGGGTCTTTCGATGCGTGGAGACACACATATCCATATGCACTATGAATTAGGGATGCAAGGAGGGTGGGGAGACTCTGATCTTTAGCATATCATCCCATTGTATGGGTATTGAAGTAAGGGAGCAGAGGGAATGAAGAGGAACTTCAGCCCTAAAAACAGCAGCCCTCCCTCAACCGTCTGAGTACCAGTGGGGTTGGCAACACACTACAGAGCAATACAATGGATACCTCTCTGGAGGTCAAAGGGTTAATATAGCGATGGAACAAAAAGAAGGATCCATTGAAGTATCTTTATGTATTTAAATGAGTTAGAACAAGAACAAAGTGCTCTGTTTGCACACACAAATTTATAAACACATACAAAAGTTTATACAAACATTACTGTGAGTTTTGATTGCTGTGGAGCAATGTGATGCATTTATATACACACTGAGAATATATAAATAAAGAAGCACAAGATACATCACTATTAAAGGGTTAGTAATGCCCATATTTATTCAATATTGTAGATGTTAAAAAAATAAAGTATATGGAGAAAGTTCTATCTCTCAAACCTTTATGGTTTGAGAGATATTCCCCAGTAAATTTCCCCCCTCCCTCCACTTCTCCTGATGTCAGCACTTTATTGACAGCAGGAGATCCCTGTCCTGGGACCAGCCAGTGGCTCTTCAGCAAAGCTGAAATAGAGATCTTTAAAATTAATTACTTCATTGGAACGGTCTACAAAGTGTGCCTGGTTTGCTAGCACACTTTGTAGACCGTTCCAATGAAGTAGTTCTTTTTAAAGAACGTTACTTCGGCTCTGCTGAAGAGCCTCCTTGAGTCGGCCGACACAGATCTTCTTCTGTCAACTTTACAGCTGACATCAGGGAGGGGGGGAACTTTAGCGGCAACTATCTCTCAAACCATAAAGGTTTGAGATACAGATGCACCGATACCGCTTTTTTAAGACCGAGTACGAGTACCAATACTTTTTTCAACTACTCACCGATACTAATTACCGATACTTTTTTTGCGGTCATTTGCCAGTTTTCCAAGTACCTATATGCTTTAGGTACTTGGTAAACTGGCAAATGACAGCAAAAAAAGTATCGGTGAGCACTTGAAATACACACACACACCTCTTGACTCTTTCTCCTCCTCTTGATTCCCACCTTTTGCGTCATTCTCCCCCTCTTGAGCCCCCTTCTTTTGCCTTGGCTTTTTCTCTCCCTTTTGATCCCCCTTTCTCCCCCTCCTTCTCCTTGACTCTTGATCCCACCCTTTTGCCTCTCTCTCCTGATCCCCCCCCTCCTTTTGCCTCTTCTTGGCCCCCCTCCTTTTGTCTCCTGATGCTTCCTCCCTTTGCCTCTTTTTCTCCCTCTTGCCCCCCCCTGCCTCTTTCACCAACCGCTGCCCCATCTTGCCTCCCTTACCCTCCTCTGCCGGGTGCTCGCTGTTCTCTCTTCGAGCCCCGGCAGAGGTCAGCGTCGGAGCGTTGCTATGGTAACCTGCGGCAACGCTCCAACGCTGCAGGAGAAAGAGAGGTGACCGGGGAGCATTGTGAGCAGCTCCCCGGGCTCCCTCTCTGCAGCACCGACCCTGACACAGGGTATCGGTGCTGGCATCGGCCGCATTTGCGCGAGTACAAGTACTCGCGCAAATGCTGGTATCGACACCGATACCGATACCAGTATCGGTATTGGTGCAACCCTAGTTTGAGAGATAGGACTTTCTCCATATACTTTATTTTTTT